>JARBWK010000016.1:26601275-26968189 GCA_030556195.1 Anolis apletophallus
AATATAAAATGTAAAACCTACAGACTATAAACATTAAAATAAACAAAAATCTACATATCCCTAAAATTGAATATATAAGCCAATTCAAAAATCCTCAAGGATTTCACAATTTGGAAAGGGTCTTTCCTGTCAACTGCTCTCTGAATCTTTTAGCTGGAAATGCCAGGGATTGAATCACAGCACAATGCTGTGTGCTCTACCACTTTCCCAGATGGCCCTTTCTAGGATGGCCACATTTTTTCTATATTTGAACATTGCCTATCAAGTCTGTTTGGGGAACAAAAACAAACCCGAACCTTACAAACAAACAGAATCAAATTGCTTGGCTATTTGTGCATGCATCACTTTTCTCTTCAAACAAAGAGCATCGGTAATTGACACAACAGCCGGACATTAAAATGCAAGAAAGAGAACAGTGCCTCCCCGTTGGTCTTTTGATTTCCTCCCAATACAGCTGAGCTGACAACACAAGAACTTTCATTAAACATGAACAACGGTGGTGGCGAAGGCAAGGGAAACAAGCTAGCCCTTTCCTTAACTTTAAAAGAGCCTATCGCTTTGCATCTCAGGGAATTGCACCGACTTTGTGGAGTCACTGCAGCTGTTTGTGAATGATGGATGAAACAGGGAGGGGAAAGAGGGAGAAAAAGAGCCAGGCTTTGTCAGGCCAGGAGAAGATGCGAGGATATATTCCTGAACATTTCAGGGATGAAAAATAGGCACACACTTAAGTGCTTGCAAAACCAAAGATCACTCCCTAAATTTCCTCCCCATTTGCACATTGCTGAAGGGCTTTCCTTCTGCGGATCCTGATGTACAATATTTTTGTAACAGATCATCTTTCACTGTGCCAGCTGCAATTTCCTGTAGAACAAAGAAAGAAATATGTGGCTTTCCTGATGTTGTTAAGCTAGAACACACATCAGTATTACCTATTGGTTTTGCTGGTGATGCAGCTCAATATCTAGAAACCTGTCTACCCCACCCCTACTTTAGGACAATAACGCTACGTGTTTGACAGCATTTTATCTACTAATAGTAGCAGTTGATTCTGAGAATGAACCCTTATGTCACCAAAATAGCCCCATCTTTTTGCAGTTGGGAGATATTTTGGCAAGTTTGATGCAACTCAAGAAACTCAAATCCTGGCTGTGGGATCAAGCATTTATGGAAAAGACTGATTTACTGGTGAAGATAAGGTTTTAGTGGACCTCAATGGACTGATTTGGATGACGATTTGAACTAGCAAACTGTTTTAATGCATATTTATAACTGTTTTTAATGTAATGTATGTATTTTATATTATGTTGCGTGTGCATGGGTGATACACATCCCGCCTAATAACCAATAAGACACAGACACAATTGGTTGGAATAAAATTGGCTGCAATTCATTTCTTGATAACAGGAACAAGGGTTGGCAGCCATGCATGGGTCCTGGATCCGGGATCGGACAACTTGCTGTTGTCCAAAGATGTTTGCATGCCTGGGTGCCACCGGCCCACTTCTGGTTCATGAAAACTTGGCACTCCAGGGACCAGGGTGTTATCCTCCCCTTCCACCAAGGGACGATAAGCCAGCCAGATCCAGGGCCCATGCCATACGCCAACACAGAGTTGCGATGAAGAACACGCCAAACGCAGAGTTGCGACGACGAAAACAAGTAACAGCAAGAAAAGTTAACAAGATACAAATAATGAATACACAGCATGAAAAGTGAACAGATACAAACAATGAATCCAAGCAGGGTGGGTGGGATGGACAAAAACAAGAACAGGCCCAGTGCCTGCTGAGGAGCCTCAGGCAGCCTTAAGTAGGCTGCCCGGGCAGAAAGAAGGGCCGGCTAGCTGACGGGGCAGATAGAGGTGGTGCCAGCCCCACCATTGGCCAGCTGGCACTGGTGGCGGGAAACTCTCCCACCACCCATGGGGCTTCTGGGAAGAAGAACCCCCCCCCCAGACCAAGATGGCGGCGAGGACACCCTGCACCGCAATGCGCTCAGCCCAGTGAGTCTGGCCGAGTCATTTATTATATTGTGTCAGCATTGAATAGTTGCCTGTTGGAAGCTGTCCCGAGTCCCTCTCTGGAGGTTGAGAAGGACAGGGTATAAATAATAATAATAACTCACAGAAGTACAAGAAAATGTTATAAAAGAATGTGTGTGTGTGTATTAAAGTTAGCAACCTTCACACCCCTAAACTCACAGATTGCTAGTTTGACTGTATGCAGACCAATGAGACATCAGTCAATGGTAGCGCGCCAAGTTCTTAATCTACATGACAAAGGGGATGCAACCAACGCGATGCAGCTATTCTTAGCAACAGATCTTACAAAATATAAATCAATCTCTTTTAAAGCAAAGTAATGGATTAATTCTATCAGAAATCGGATTTCTGGATTATGGATTGTTGCTGTATTATGTGCAAAAATATTCTGCAAAAGACTACTGAAACAACAGTTTGGGTTGTTAATGGATATTTTATGCAGATTCAAAGGTTGTGATCTAGGACTCTAAATTGTAAACAACCTGATAGAATCCTGCAAATTTCTTCTTCATTTCTGGTTTGTATCACAATATGTTCTGTGCATCTGCTGTGGATAAAAAAAGGATGTAAAATTCTTCTTCAAAGAAAGAATGGGGACAGTTACTAAAAATGATGCCGTGTTTGCTCAAACAGTTGAAAGTGATGGTGTGTATAAGTGAAATCTTTCAGCTCAACAACCAAATGTGACTCAGTCACATATGACTCAAGCAACAAAATAAGAACAGCCTTTATCTCTGGAAAAGGAGACTTGGACACCATGCCTCAAAAACTGTTCCTCTGCTACAAGGAAATAACTTGGCTATAGATGTCAAAGTAACTCAGTGAAATAGTACAGAACATTAATGGACCAAAGGAGGGCTGGACTAGAGTGAAAATGGAGGCAACAGTGAGTTTGGGTTCAAAACTGAAGCTACTAATTAGCAGCAATCCAAGATGTTATACTGCCACTTTGGGAGGAAGGGGGCAGAGTATATACCACACACACACATACACACAGACAATCAAAATGTGATACAGGTTACAGACCTGTCACTGGTTTCTTGTTTTGTATGAAAGTCCACATATTTCCAGCAACAAACAAGAAATAGTAGCTTTATCTTTCAGAGAGTTGGAAGAGACATTTGTGGAATTTTTATGGCTTGATAACCATTGACTGACCTTGGAATAACAGAATCCAGTTCCAGTTATGTAAGGCAAACAGAATTATTGTAGACTATCTCCAACAGCGAAGTTGATGCTACTCTATGTAATTGGGAGATGCAGGACGTGGGGTGACGGGTTCCCCACACCTACCGTTGGGCTCCAACGGATTCGTCATGATCTGTGGTGAATCCTTTACTTAATGTGATCAGATCCCTGGTCCTTCAAAAAACTTGGATTCAAGCCATATAACCTAGACACAGTGAGCATTTTGGAGCAAAATGTGTAAACTGAAAGATAACAATCTGAAGAGGCAATCAAGATGATCCCCTGCCCAACTGCTGAAATAGCAGTTGACGTTTTGATCAAATTTTCACCCCAAGTTTGCTGTGAGAGGTTTCAAATCAAGATGAGATTTCAAGGATGCATGCATGCTTAAGAAGGAGTTAGCAAATTTTGCAAATCTATCATCATTTATTGCCATTTTGAATAGTTATTACATGTTTGTTTATTTTACTGCACACACACTTTTCCGGCCTCACTCTAATCTGCAGTTTTTCTCTTTCTCCCTTCCATTAGACCAAGGTTTCTTAAATTTTTGGCCTGAGAAACTTGATGTGACTCAGGTATATAGGCAGATAAAATAGGTATAAAAATCAAACATTTACTGACAAATCTGCATTTGCAATGCTTTCTTAATAGCCTGATATTCCTTTATATGAAGTACAGCTGAAGCATCCTCTTAAGAGTCCATTGTAAATGCTGCACAACAAATTTGCATACATGTCTTTAAAAAGTCACTAGGTGGCATTCAGAAAAATCTCACTTTTGCCACACTTTTAAGACCCCAACATTGAACTAAGAAGACTGCATTTGGGGTTTGGACCCAAAGTTGTTTATTGTGAACAACTAATTTGTAATGAAATGTACTTAATGTATACGTGTATATTTGTATATATATTGTATACACAAATACTCCCTTTTTCCTTTTTCTAGTAGACTGTATGTGTGTGTGTATGATGGGGATGGAAATGGCTCTTGTTTAGCTTCTGACTTGTTAATTGATTACTCTGCTTCCACTATAGAATTCCACTAGATTTCTAGAGAAAGAGAACATTAGAAAACTGAGGATAATCATTGGTCACACAATACTAACAGAAGTGTGTGCATATTTGTAAAGTGGGAGATGGAAGGCATAGTATGGCAATGAATATAAATGATGTAAATAAATAAATAGTTTGAAAGATGGCATGGCTGGCTGGCTAACTACAGCTCTGAATATGAGTACGCAACAACTTTTCCCAAGTTCCGTAATAGAATGCTTAATCTCAAAAGAGATTTTTTTTCTAAAAAGACTGAAATGCAGACACCTCCAGCAACATTCTCAGTTCAGGCAATCATGGGAGAAGAGGAACATTTAGTTTCTGTGAACATGCATTTATAAGCATGCTATACTGCCAGATTGCCTCAATTTTGTCAGTTTCTTTCCAATCACGATAGAGAGGGATTTGTGACAATGGGGACAAGATAGACAAGGTTAGTGAGAAAGTGGTTTGATCTGGGAGGAATCCAGGGCAAGCTGACTTAATTTGCCCCTTGTACTTTAATTGTGGATTGGTATGCAATCATACTTGGCTTTTCAGATTTCTTCAAATGTAATGTCCCAGACTTCTGTTATTTTAGGATAAAATACATTCAAGGCTGCATAAATTTAGGGGAGATAATTTGTAAACACAGTTTTCAGGATTTAAAAAATGTTTGAAAAATAAATATTGAGATGCACAATTGCACTATGTATGTTTAGCACAGCTGGTAAAACACCAGCAATTATAATATCTATTAACTGAAAGGTTACAAGTTTGAAGCCCTGGGTCAGTGTGAGCTGCTGACTGTCAGCCCAGATTACTGTTGACCTAAACAGTTCAAAAACTGCTTTAGCTGTAATTAGAGAAATTAGGTGCTGCTAAAAGTGGGGAATGTGTTTTACGGCACCATAAAGAAAGATCAGAAAATGCTGGGTGACCATAAAGAAGGAGGAATTCCTGATGGCTCTTCATCATAGAGGATAGCTCTTCATCATATCCATCCCCGATAATTTCCAACACTGCCTCGAGGCCGTTACTGGATGGCTGCGAGCCAGTAGGTTGAGGGTGAATCCGGCGAAGACGGAGATCTTGTGGACGGGCCGCTCGGGTAGTGTAGATGTCCAGCTTCCGACCCTGGACGGTGTGGCGCTATGCCCATCGCCTTCCGTTAAGAGCCTGGGGGTCCATCTGGACTCCCAGCTGACCATGGAGGCCCAGGTCTCCGCGGTCAGCAAGGTTGCTTTTTTTCATCTGCGACAGGCTCGGAGGCTGGCCCCTATATCTCCCGGAATGACCTGGCCACGGTGATCCAAGCTACGGTCATCTCAAGGCTGGATTACTGTAACGTGCTTTACGTTGGCCTTCCTTTGTCGGCGACCCGGAAGCTCAAGCTGGTGCAGAACACTGCCGCCCGGCTCCTGTCTGGAACCCCAGCAGGCCGCCACATCACACCTGTTTTGCAGGATCTGCACTGGCTCCCAATTGAGCACGGATCTCCTTCAAGGTGTTGGTTCTTACCTTTAAGGCCTTGCACGGCCTGGGGCCAGCGTACTTGAGGGACCGACTCACCCCACACTGTCCCCCGAGATCACTACGCTCCGAGGATGCTAATTTGTTAGAGATACCCTCGGCGAAATCAGCTAAACTGACATCTACTCGCCGGAGGGCGTTCTCCGTTATAGCTCCTACGCTGTGGAACGCCCTCCCGGCTGGAACGCGGGCTATAAAGGACCTGCTCCCATTTAGACGCGCCTGCAAAACTTATTTGTTTAAGCAGGCCTTCGGTGAGTAGGTCCTGCCCATGTTCCGCTTTAGCCGCTGTCCTGGGGTGTCACGCTATCTAATTTCTGAACTGTACCTGGGGGTTTTGTATTTTGCTGTTTTAACTGTTTAATTGTCTTAGATGTTTTATCGCATTGCTTGTGTGTAGTTGTACCTTCAGTTCCTGTGAGCCGCCGCGAGCCTCAGGGAGTCGGCGGCATAGAAACCCGAATAATAAATAAATAATAATAAATAAACAGCACCCTCCATGGCTGGATTCGAGCCCAACTTTCCATGGCACGAAAAACAAAGCTGGACATTGAGTAGAAAACAACACACCTCCTGTCTATCTCTGTATTGTCTAAACAAAGCAGCATTGAATGTTTGCCATGTATGTCTACTTTTATCCATCCTGAGTTCCCTTCAGAGTGAGAAGGGAGGAGTATTTAAGAAAGTGGTGTTGTTGTTATTACTATTATTATCCATTGGGTTGTTGGTTTGATTTTCAGTTGTGCATTGATGTGGAAAAGGAGGAGTACAGCTTTATGTCAAAACACACCCAAAAATGACACAGGAAACTGCCCTGAGTACCCTTTGGTAGATAGGGCAGGTTATAAATTTATTATTATTATTATTATTAGACCCCAGTTTGATTGAGAAGACTAAAAAAACCAGAATAAAATATTGGGAAAAGGAAGGGTGGGAGAAGTAAGACTTAGAGCAACCTACTTATGGTTGCTACAAACCTTTTTGATATTTTCATTGGCAAAGGCTTTTAGTTGTTGCCTTGATTAAATAAGGAGGAATGAGAAACCCTTGCTGATGAACTGGAAATTCCCAAGAGATCTACCACTACAGACAGATCTATCTTCTTCCCACCTTTCACTGAGTGATATTCTACCCTCCCAACTAACTGAGTTGCTTTGCTTTTCCGGGATCACAAATACCTTTGGAATAGGTCAGAAATTCACATCTTTCCTGTACAATATTAACCATTTATTCCTTTGAAAGATTTATTTAACATCCCCAGCAAAACTAAAGATTCCTTCAGCCTCTCTCCATCCACCACCATCTCAGAGATCTGGAAAGATAAATGGAACAATAAGGATAGGTTTGTTTTTGCAAGAAAAAAAACAGAAAGCGGCATTAGAGGTGTGGCTGGCTGGCTGAGCCTCATCATAGATCAAATTGGCTTTCCATATTGATCTCACAGACAGAAACAAATGGGACAGCAGCCTCCTCTGTCACTGACAAAAGGCATGACCAGTGACTTTGAACCAATTTGAGCTGTCTCGCTGCTCTAAATACAGGTCTGCTGGCATCAAATCCATGCCACTCCAGTGCCTGGCATTTGATGATTGGATAAGGGAAATATCCAGCCTCTCGCCTTTATTGACAAGTGCCAATCTTGTTCTGGAAAATGACAGCATTCCTGATGCTAAGAAGCCCACACGGTTGTCAGGCTGTTGAATGCTGTATTGTTTACAAGCTGTTCTGACAGCAATTATTTTAAAGTGGGGATAAAATGGCTACTGTTTGTGACTTGAAATATATTTCCCTCCACATCCTCTTTGCCTCTATTCTTCTTGGAAAGGTAGCAGCAATAAGTAAAAGGAAAGAGTTGGCTAAACCAAGAATAGGAAATAGTAGATCCAGTAAAAGCGTGGCAAAGTGTGCCCCCTCCCCTTGAGTTGTTGATTTCATTTACAACAAGGGTGCTCACACTTTTTCAGCATGCGAGCTACTCTTAAAGCAACCAAGTCCAAAAGATCTACCAGCCCCCACCGCCGCGCACTCCTGCCGCCGCGCGCTCCCGCCGCAGCGCGTCCTCCTGCTGCTGTTTTCCGCCCACGCAGCACTTCTTCCACCTGCGGGGCATTGCAGGAAGGAGGAAGCACGAGGCGGGGCATCCAGAGGGAGCGCTCCGCCCTGCCTATTCCATTTCCACCACACGGGCATAATCTTTGGGAGTAAAGGATGCCAGATAGTCTGCCCTATAGCAGCTCTGATGGAAATGCATTTAGTCTCGCTTTTGTGAAGAGTCTATGGTAATAGACACTGTGAGATTGTTAAGATATTTACATGACTTGAATGGCTCAGTGTATGGTAAGTATGCTAAGTTCAGGGATCTAGGCGAACAAGATGAATTTGACCAGGCTCTGAGCTCTCCCAGGGATAGTTAATGGTAAAATATTTCACTCAAAAATCTTGATATACAGCATATAGGCATTGAGGGGTACATGTACCCATGTCCAGTATCTTACTGCAGTAGAGTCTTGTTTAACCAACATAAAAGGGCCGGAAGAATGTTGGATAACAAGGAGGGATTAAGGAAAAGCTATTAAACATCAAATTACGTTAGGATTTTACAACTTAAGCACCAGAACATCATGTTTTACAACAAATCGACAGAAAAAGTAGTTCAATACATGGTAAAATTGTGTAGTAATTACTGTATTTATGAGTTTAGCACCAAAACATCACAATGTATTGAAACAGCTGTGGATCCGGGCAGGAGGCAGACTGCGTTGCATAATACAGAACGTTGGATGAGAGAAGGTTGGATAAGTGAGACTCTACTGTATTAATAATTTTAGATGCTCAGTATTTTATTCTTAAGGTGACCTTTGTTGTGATTTCTTTGTTGTTGGGTTTCCTTCAAAAGTGCATAGTGAAGGTTATGAAAACCTGAAATTCAGTTCTCTCCTTTATTTATTTATTTCCAACATTTGTAACTTGTCCTTCTCAACCCCCGAAGGGTGACTCAGGGTGGCTTACATCAGCAACAATTCGATGCCAACACATGCAGAATACATACAAAATATACCACAACAGTACACATTAAATAAAACCATTAAGTTAAAAATCCATTTAAAAAACATTATTAGCAACCATGTAGCCAAATCCAATTCAGCATCCAAAGACTTTGCCAGAGCCTGTGCATTGTCAGTTCATGTAAACATTGCAATCGTTACCAAGCCTGCTCCCCAAATGCCTGGTCCCAGTACCATGATTTAAGCTTCTGCAGTGGGCAGGGTGTTCCAGAGGGGGGGGCACCACCGAGAAGGCCCTGTCTCTCGTCCCCGCCTAATGCATTTGTTAAGAAGTCAGGACCAAGAGCAGGGCCTCCCCAGACAATCTTAAAGTCCGAGGCTGGACATAGAGGGAGATACATTCAGACAAGTAAGCTGGGCCAGAACCGTTTTGTGATTACGCATCAGAAAGTAACTTGAAGTACACCATCATCAGATACTAAGCTCTGGTCTTTGCTTTTGGACTTTCCTTTGACTAGATGCCTATTTCCAGCTTGGGACACATTCAGAGCTCATTTATGCTTTGGCCTCTCTTGAAACAAAATAGATAATATCCTACTCAGAGTTGAATTAAGTGATATGTTGGTCCTGTGTAACTCCATAATCACTGACAGGTCAGAGCTCCAGCACTTCTAGTGCAGAAATACGTTGGTCCATTTTTGTCTCTTAAACAGGTTAGAACAGACTTGTTTATTTTTGTACAGAAGAAGGAAAAAGAGACACTAAAAATGAAAGAGGAATCCTCGGTGCTTGAACCTCGGGGGGGCTCTGTAGTGTGCAGACTTCACTGCATTCTGGAAACACGTTCCTAACAGGCTGTGTAGGCTTGGCAGCAAGGGCAGCCACAGAGGGATTGACCTAAGAAACCAAAATGAAAAAAGCACTCAATTGCAAAGGCATCCTCTCCTTGATAAGGGGATTTGTGGAAGTTCCAGGCAACAACAACTGCATCTTAAGCAATCAAGGGCAAAACAGAACTTTTTGAAGGACTAAATTAAGTAGTGAGGTGAGCAAAATGAACACTTTGTACACAACCACCAGCAAGAGGTTGGTTCATAGCTGTTTCCCTTCTCTATAGGGAAAGGGTTCTTTTTCTTTTTGCTTATTCTACCCTTTCAGCCACCCTCCTGTGTTTTTTAAAGTTTGTCTTTCAAAACCACATATTTTTAATAGGGTGTGTATTCACATGGAGAAAGACCTAAAGCTTTTATGGTTTCGATAACAGCTGTTTCAAAGCAGGTTCCTTCTTTGTAGCTATGGACGGACACCAACCCATTGTCTCAAAACAGGAATTGGCTTCTAGTTGCCAACAGCATCTGCAGACACTTAAAATGGAGCTTGCATTTACTGAACCTCTAAATTGACTTGGCTTAGTGCTAGGTGTTGAGCACCTGTGGCCTTGCAGATAATATTGAACTGCAACTTCTACTATGCTTCACCAATGGTTAAGGGTTATGGGATAGAGAGTTGAACATCATCCGAAGGGTTTTCCACTGCTTATTTGGTATTAATCTAACTAGCTTGTCTTTGGACTGCAGAAGAGCATTTGCAATCATCTCTTTTTGACCCATCTATGCCAGTACACATGTGTAATGCACATTATTCTAAGTTGTGAACTGCAATTATTTAACCCTTATTCATTTGACACACTTATATGATCCTCATTCAACTTAATAGGGTTTTGTCTGAGCAGATACTCCTGCATTCTTTGCCATGCAAGTCAATAAAAAAGGGGTTAAGGAAAATGGTGAGATAAACGTTCCATCGCTTATTTATTTATTTATTATTCGAACTTGTATGCCGCCACTCCTCGAGGGCTCAGAGCAGCTCACAACATCCAGTAAAACACATCTTAATACCAGGCCTGGATCAGGCCCTTTTGGCGCCCTAGGCCAAAGGCTCTGCCCCCGCCCCCGGCTCTGCCCCGCCCCTGGCTCTGCCCCACCCCTGCCCTGCCCCCAGCTCCGCCCCGCCTCCGGCTCCGCCCCCACCTCCTCGCCGGTGCAAGGAGGAGGAGGAAGGAAAGCCCCACCCCTGGAGCCGATGCGGCTCCTCCCTCCTTCCTAAAGCCACCATGCCGGCCTGAGACGCGGCCGAAATTGCGGCTTTAGGAGGGAGGGAGGAGCCGTGGGGAGGCCCCGCATCAGCTTTTCTTTCTCCTTCTCGCGCTAGCGAGGAGGCGGGGGTGGAGCTTGGGGTGGGGTGGAGCTGAGGGCGGGGGCAGAGCTGAGGGGAGCAGAGCAAAGGGAGGGGGCATAGATGGCGCTTGCGCCGCCGCACGCTTGCGCCCTTTAAAAAAATTTTGAAGGTTTTTTTTACTTTTTGGGGGAGTCCGGACCTGCTGCCCCCCCCCCCCCAAAGGTGCCACCCTAGGCCATGACCTAGGGTGGCCTTATGGGTAATCCGTGCCTGCATAATACAGAGAATTTAGCAATTTGTTAAAAACAAAATTAAGATTCAAAGGCCAGCCGGAACAGATGGGTCTTATAGGCCCTGCAGAACGCCAACAAGTCTCGTAGGGCCCGAACTTCATTTGGCAACGTGTTCCAGAGCGACGGCGCCACAATTGAGAAGGCTCTGTGCCTCGTAGATGTTAGGCAAATGGCCTTGAAGCTGGGTACTTCCAATAGATTTAGGTCTTCAGAGCGAATTGATCTCTGGGGCTGGTAGGGGGAGAGATGGTCCTTCAGATACTGTGGCCCTGGACCATGCAAGGCCTTGAAGGTTAACACCATCACTTTGAAGGTAATCCGGTGTTCGATCAGCAACCAGTGGAGCTGCTGCAAAATAGGTGTTACATGACACCTCTGTGTTATGTGTATCCACAGCTCTGCAAATCCATATTAGCTAGGAGTTTCATCCCTTTCTTTTCCATCCCCTTGAAATCAATTGTCTTATTTCTGTCTTTGTTCTGTTGATTGACAACTTGAAAGCCCCTACTCTCTCTCCATATGGTTCTTATTTTTAGCTAAAGGTGGCTACATAAGTCTTCAAATAGAGTCAAGAGTCTCTGTCCCTCCAGATGTTCTATTTCCTGTCATTCCTTGCCACTTGCTGAGACTTTTCTCCAGCAAAGAATAATATTTCTGTTACTATTAGAAATATTTTAGAGACATTTTCAAAAGGATTTCATCATTTTTATGCTAAAAACTCCCCTTTCTTTCTTTTTTGAAAAAGTAACAAATTATTTTTTAAAAAATCAGTTATCAATGAAATATTTGTGTGGTCTGATATGAATTCACATAGTTGACTTTTCGGTCGTTCTGGGAACAGCAATTCAGGAATTTTCTTAGTAAGTAATTTAGACCTGCCCTGGAGCGTGAGATGATGGCTGCAACATCTGCATAAAGAACTAAGGGGATTCTTCTAGTCCCAAGCTTGGGTAAGTTTCCATTGGGGTCCAAAAGAGTATATTCCATGTCATTTACGAATATGTTGAATACAATGGGACCAAGAATGCATCCTTGACGTACCCCTCTGGACATGGATATCTCACCAGAGAGTTGGCCCAGGTTGCCACATTTGATCTGATGTTTGCTGTCCCTGTAAAGGACCTTGATAAGGCCTAAGTTGTCGTTCAATGTCTTATTCAGCTTTCCCCATAGTTTGTTACTTGAGATGGAATCAAATCCTGATTTCAGGTCCATGTAGGCCACACACAGCTTGACTTGTAGTAGTCTGACATGTTTCTCAGCTAGATGGTGCACATTAAATGGAAGTCAGTTGTTAAATAGTTCTTTCTAAAAGCAGCTTGTGTGTCAGTAACTGTGTTGTTTGACTCCAGAAAAGAAGGGAATCCCTTGCACAAATATAGTGTGTAGAGTTTTCTCATGATTGAGAGCAAACTGATTGGTCTATAGTTCCCAGGGTTGCTGGTAGGACCTTTCTTGTAAATTGGTGCCACAGTGGCTTGTTTCCAGCTAGCTAGCATTTTGTCAGTGCAGTTTACCTTTGTAAATAGGGCTGCTTCTGTGGGTGCCCACCAGTGTTGATTGGATTTGATGAGTTCAGCAAGAACATGGTCAGTGCTTGGGGCTTTCCCATTCAATAAGGGTCTCTGGACCATAATAACATGTTGTTGCAGTACTCCTATTAATTCCATAATGATTTAATTGTAGAAGAGGCATTTGAAGCCCTAAAATATACAGTATTCTCTCACTACTTCGTGATTCACTTTTCACAGACTCAATGTTTTGTGGGTTTTGACCTCCTGGCACGATAGAGTGTGAAAGGGGGTTTCACCCCTCCCTTAAGAGAGAGGCAGCCAATCTTTTTTTAAAAAGAGAGAAGAGATACAAAGCAGTATATAAATGTCATGTATCATGTTCTGCAGTTGATGGTGGTTGGTGGTGGAAGGCCTAGCAGTTGGTGATGGAAGGGTTAATGTAAGTCTTAGTTCTAAAGGCCTCACAGCATAGGAGTAATCCAGCACGCCGCTTTAAGTTCAGAGTCCCCGGGGCTGCAGCGACATCCACCAGACCCCCAGAGTGGAAGAACCCCAGGAAGTTTAATTCCAGGACTTGGAGAAGGTACCACTCCAGGACCTTCTGGAATTCAAATTTTAGGTGCCAGGAGCCTGCATCAGTCAGTTTCCATCCTGGAAAACAGGACACTCGCATAGATAGGAGATCTAGTTTTGAATCACTGGGGCAAGGGGGTAGAGGTGAAGTTCCTCCCCCCAAGTCTGAAATTCCTTACGATCTTCTGAGAATCCCTCAACTACCTCTCTTTGACTGTTTGTTCCCAACCCACCGTCAGATGACCTCCTGACATCATGCTAACTTGTATGGCCTCTGAGTTTGTCCAGATTCTGATCTGTCTAATGTCTTAGTCACCACTCCCATCCCTGTTGTATGTAATTTCTGTGATATGTTGCTATTTTCTGTTTGTTCAAACTATGTAAATCGCTCCGAGCCCTCAGGGAGTGGCGGTATAAAAGTTTGAAGAAATAAATAAAAATAAATAAATAAAGGGTTGAGTAATCTGTAAGTAAGAGTTCATGGGTGAAAGCAATTAAGGGCGGAGGTGTGCAAGAGATAGGTTGCAGCTGGGTGTTTCTGGATATAAGGAGCTAGCTTTGGGAGAAAAGTAGTATTATTTTCGTGGTTTTCCCCCAGGTTTCTAGATTTTCGGTCTCCTGACCTGTCTCCTGTACTCTTGGAACCCTGGAATCTTGAATCTCTGGACTGGCTTTTGACTACGGTATAGACTTTTGATCTCTGGACTTTGCTTCTTGAACTCTCAGCATTTAATCACTGGGCTAGACCTTTTGACTACGGTGTTAACTTGAACCTGCAACAGTGTTTGCTGTCAATTTTTGTTTTATATTCTGTGGCCGAGTGCTATCTTTATGTTTTATGTTTTGGACTATTAAAACTTCCAACAGTAAGTGCTCTTTCAATTAAACTGTTTGATACAAACTGGGTGTTTGGTTCATCTCTACCTGAATAAGGCAGAGCCCTGGCATCATGACAGAAAATCAGGGCCTTCCTTATAGCTAGCAAAAAAAAAATCTCCTTGCTTTGGCCTCACCCTCGGCATGCTATATTTATTTATTTATTTATTATTGAGGCTTCTATGCCGCCGACTCCCGGAGGCTCGCGGCGGCTCACAAGAGCCATAGGCATAAAACAAAGATTAAAAACATAAAACAATATATATATGTATTAGGCATGGTTTAGAACCCAAAAATAGGAAATCGAAAATCTAATGGGGGATTTTTTGATTAGTAATAGGAAGACTTACAAAAAAATTCCCAAAAATTTCTAAATGTAACTTAATTACTAACGAAATTCGCTAGTAGTTCGTATGCCAGCGCATGCGCATTCCAGATGGTTTTGGCCTACAACTCCCAGAAATCCTAACAGCTGGTAAATTGGCTGGGATTTCTGGGAGTTGTAGGCCAAAACTTGAATAAATCACACTGAATTCTAGATGGGACTCTCCAAATGGAAAGAGGTGAGAAGTGGCGTGCCCCAAGGTTCAGTTTTGGGTCCGTTACTTTTTAATTTATTCATTAATGACCTGGATGTAGGAGTGAATTCTGAGGTAGCAAAGTTTGCAGACGACACTAAATTGTTCAGGGTAGTTAAAAATGAAACTGATTGTAAAGAGCTCCAGAAAGATCTCTCGAAATTGAGTGAATGGGCAACAAAGTGGCAAATGCATTTTAACCTAAACAAGTGTAAAGTCATGCACATCGGGGCAAAGAACCCCAACTACACCTACCAATTGATGGGGTCAAAGCTTTCGAGACAAACCAGGAAAGGGATCTCGGGGTTTTGGTGGACAGCTCAATGAAGATGTCAACCCAGTGCGCAGCAGCAGTAAAAAAAGCAAATTCTATGCTTGGCATGATCAGGAAGGGAATCGAAAATAGGTCGTCAAATGTTGTATTGCCTCTCTACAAATCTATGGTGAGGCCACATCTGGAGTACTGTGTACAATTCTGGTCACCGCACCTCAAGAAGGATATAACGGAACTGGAAAAGGTACAGAAAAGGGCAACAAGAATGATCCAAGGGATGGAGCGGCTCCTTACGAAATCAGGTTGCAACGCCTTGGTCTTTTCAGCCTTGAAAGACGGCATTTAAGAGGTGACTTGATCAAAGTGTATAAAATCATGCATGGGATAGAAAAGGTGAATAGAGAAAAATATTTTCTCTGTCACACAACACTAGGACTACGGGGCACTCCCTAAAGCTCCAAGGTAGGAAAGTTAGGACTAATAAAGGAAAATATTTCTTCACCCAGAGGGTCATTGGGTTATGGAACTCACTTCCAGAGGAGGTTGTGACAGCGGTCAGCCTGGACAGCTTCAAGGCAGGATTAGACAGATTCATGGATACCAAGGGTATCAGTAGCTACTGAAATGGACATCCAAGTGCCACCTCTGTGTTGATGGAGGCAGGCAGGATTTCCCCGGGTACTGGTTGTGGGGGGTCGGGAGCAGGTGAGGGTTTTGCCCTCCTTTCTGCTAGAGATCCCTGTGTACAACTAGTGGGCCACTGTGTGACACAGAATGCTGGACTAGATGGGCTGAGGCCCGATTCAGCATGGCTCTTTTTATGTTCTTATGTTCTTAAATAGGAAGGAGGGAGCAAAGGAGGGAGGGAGGGAGGGGGTATTCTATTCTTGGAAGCAGCAAAAGAAAAGGAGAAGGAGCCCCCCCCCCTGGCTCCTCGCTGCCTCTCTCTCACCCCAATCCCGAGGGAGCGAGGGCCCAAGTTTGCCCAGGCTGGTCATATACCTACATTCCATGCACATGCAATAATACAGCAGTAATAACAATGGGTATAAGAAGAGGTAAAATTCAACCCGAAGTATTCTGACTGGTCCCTGCCTCATGCGGTGCAAACGGGCTCTTCTCTGTGAGCCGGGGAAAAGCCAGCGTTTTCTGCTTGGGTGCACACACATACATATTCTTTGGGGGATTTGCTGCAGAATCTTCTCTATGAACCCGAGGTTCTGCAGCAAATCCCCCCCCCCCAGAATATGTATGTGTGTGCTCCCAAGCAGCAAACGCTGGCTTTTCCCGGGCTAATTTCCCGGGCTAATAAGAGAAGAGCCCGTTTGCACCGCATGAGGAGAGACCAGTCAGAATACTTCAGTTTGAATTTTACCTCTTGTTATTGTTATTACTGCTGTATTATTGCATGTGCATGGAATGTAGGTATGACCAGTTGGATTACTTATAATATTAGGCACTTAAAGTAGCATTCATTCTATTATACATTAGGTTGGTTTCTCACCCCAATACTCTTTGATGCTTTAGATCCTGGCAGGGCAGGAGAGGCAGGAAGCCTGGAAAAAATGTAAACACAGAGGATTACTCAGAAGTAAATCCACAAAGGAGGGCACTTCATCCAAAGTGCCCTCCTTTGCAGATTTACTTCTGAGTAATCCTCTCTGTTTACATTTTTTCCAGGCTTCCAGCCGAAAGAAGGAGCGCGTTTAGGGCTTGCCTTGCCATAATACTTATTGGCAAGGGAGGCGGGAGGGTGGTGAGAGAGAAGGAGGGTGCCCCCCCCCCCTTACGACCTAATAACGACACTTAAGAAAATCCTGGCCCCCGAAGTTCGAAAAAGAAAGTCCACTTCCTGGTTGGCGTTCCAGGTGCGGAAATACTCGAAAGTACCATTTCTTACGAATTTCTTACGAAACGAATCATTTTCATAACTTTTTTCTCATGCCTAATATGTATGTGTGTGTGTGTGTGTGTGTGTGGGTGTGTGTGGTCCCTACTTTGCAGATGTTCACTTTTTGTGGGTGGTCCTGGAATGTATGAGGGTGGTCAATAAGTCCGTGACTTTTTGAATTTCCTGCCTCTTAACTGAAAGCGCAACACTGCTCCTGTCAACAGGCATCTGTCAGTTGACTCCTGTTAAAATTTGAACAAGCTGTGTCATTTAGTTTGTGTTTGACAGCCATTGATAGCAGACTACCGCGTGATTTGAGGAGAAAATGGGGAAAAAAGTGAATTTTGTGTGCTCATTAAGCATGATTTTTTGCAGATAAAACCATCACTCAAACCAAGGCTAAACTTGATAAATACGATGGGGACTCTGCACCATCCATTTCAATGGTAAAAAAGTGGTTTACTGAATTTCATTGTGGCCGTATAAGCACAGAAGATACCGAACGTTCTAGACTCCCAGTTGAGGTCTCTACACCCGAAACAATTGAAAAAAAATCACGATATGGTGTTGGCCGATCAGAGATTGAGAGTGCAAGAGATTGTCGAAGCCATAGGCATCTCACATGGCTCAGTGGTTTCAATTTTAAATGATCACTTGGGTATGAAAAAGCTTTCCGCAAGGTGAGTGCCGTGTTTGCTCACAATCGACCACAAACGCAATTGTGTGACAATTTTGCAGGAGTGTTTGGCGTTGTTCAACCGCAATATGGACGAGTTTTTGCGCCATTGATGAAACGTGGATCCACCACAACACACCAGAGACCAAACAGCGGTCAAAACAGTGGGTTTCTCGGGGTGAATCGGCGCCAAAAAAGGCCAAGGTGGGTTTGTCAGCCAGTAAAGTCATGTCAACTGTTTTTTGGTGTAGCAACCCAGTTCCCTTTCGTGTCTGGGGGGCAGGGGGCAGCCCCGGGGGTCCCACTTGCATTAGGGCCAATTGCAGCTGATGAGGACATGGAGGAAGGGGATGATGAGGCAGCGGGGCCTTCCTCTCCTACAGAAAGCTTAGCATGGGATGATGGCTGGCCGGATGGCTATGATAGCTGGGAAAGTCAGGCCGACACTGAAAGTGCTGATTCAGATAATCTGTATGAGAAACCAGGTGGTTTCGCGTTGCAGGAAAGGGTCAGGGAGATAGCGGAGGATGAGTCCATGGAAGCTGAAAGGGAATCTGGCTCTCATGAAGATAGCGACCCAGGTGCTGGGAGGCAAGGACGGAGCTTTGATAGGAGACAGAGCATCGAGTCCAGCAGGAGGGAATGGCACCGAAGCCTAGAGCACCAGAGGAGCGCTAGATCCCGTAGCAGATTGGCACCGTAGCCTAGAGCGTCGGGGGTCTCACCAGGGGAATTAAGTATAGGATCCGTGGGAATGGATCCTCAGTAGCTCGGCCACTTCTGATCTGAAGGGAGTGAAGCGAGCGAAGATCCACGGAGCCAGGTTTCTTGGGCCTTGTAATGAACTTTGCCTTGTTCCTTTGCCATGGACCAAGTCCTTGATCCGCAGTGTTTTGCGGAGCCTTTGCCAAGTTTTGCCTTTGGATTTACTTACGGACTCTTTACCTTTTGATTGGACTTTTGATACTTTTATGGACAATTATCCTTTTCACCTGTTTTTTATTATTCAATAAATAGTTAGCTGATTATTGTCTCTGTGTGTGTGATTAAGGGGCTGGGCCGAGACCCTGCATCGTGACATTTGGGATGCACGTGGTATAATCCACATTGACTACCTTCAAAAGGGTAAAACAATCAATGGTGAATATTATGCCAACTTATTGGGTCGATTTAATAAGGATTGGGGGGGGGGACCGCATTTGACCAAAAAAAATACGAATTGCTCCCTCATCCGCCCTATTCTCTGGATTTAGCCCCGAGTGACTATTTCTTGTTTCCAAACCTGAAGAAATGGCTCGGTGGAAAGAGATTTGACTCCAACAATGAAATCATCTCACAAACAAATACCTATTTTGATGACCTCGACAAATCTTATTTTTTGGAAGGGATAAAAAAAATTGAAGAAACATTGGATAGAGTGTAGAGAGCTCAAAGGAGACTACGTTGAAAAATAAAATGATTTTTTATCCAAAAACCTGTGTTTCATTCAAAAAGTCACTGACTTATTGACCCACCCTCGTAACATTCACAATAAGTGAGGGAATACTGTACACGCACTTGATATGTGCCCAGTTTGCAAACACATAGAACCATGGGGACATGAAAATACATGTTACTGTCATGGAGGTGATCTGGAATTTGTACGAGGCAGCAGGAAATGCAATTGGGTTTGGCTGATTCCACCATCATTACAGAAGCCCAATAGGGGGAATGCATTAGGACTGGACTGCTCCTTTGCATTTTTTCATTCCTTGTACTGCAGAAGTTGCTGGCCCTGGATGCAGCCAAGGGAATCTCCTCTCTCTCTCTCTCTTCCACCAGAATGATCACCGCCTTTATCATAATGGGGATTTTTTTTTTTAGCAAAAAGGGAATCAGGAAGTTATTCTCTGTTTGAACGAATAAATAAACCATGTTGCATCGGTGGGTAAACAGCTTGTTCATTTGAACTCCTGGTTGAGTCTGATTTCCAGAGTGAGACATTTGATCTTTGTTGAGCAATTGGACTCAGACAAGCACCGGACCCTTTGTTGATAGGCCAAAACAAGTGTAAACAGAGGTTATTTACAAAGGCTGATTAAGGGAAATCTTAGATCCGTGACTCTCTGTTTTTCCATGTTTGTAAGGCAGCTTCCCTTTGCTCACCTGAAACTCCCAAAGCCTATAGTCAAGCAGGAAAAGCAGGCAAAGGGAAACGGCCAGGCCAGACTACCAATCTTTCTGTTTTTCTTATTCATCTAATTGCCAAATCTCTGTAGGACCCATTTCCATGCACTTTGGGGTTGCCAAATGTTCTACATAGTGTTGGTTTTAGCTAATGCTTTTTAGTGGGCTTTCATTTTCATTAAACCATATCCCTTATACCCCTTAAAAGGTAAATGTAAAGGTCATGTGATAGGTCAGGGTCAGCTAACATCTCCCAACAAAGGATTCCCCCAGGCAGGAAGCAGCCAGACTTTGAAGCTGTAAGGCCATTTAATGGTAATCAATGTGACCAATTGCAACATTTACATTTGCCTCAAGCAGACAAAAGTTCTTCCTCCCATCCTGGTCATCATTCCACAAATATATAAACCCCACTTGCCTAGTTTCCAACAGACCTCACAACCTCTGAGGATGCCTGCCATAGATGTGGGTGAAATGTTAGGAGAGAATGCTTCTGGAACATGACCATACAGCCCAAAAGCTCACAGTAATCCAGGATTTTAATGATTACTTGGTAGCAAGGAGTCATGCATTGGGTGGGCACGCTATATTTAACTTGTAATTTTTAAAAACCAATTATTATTTTATAAAATTTAATTGTGTTTTAATGTGATTATTTGTTTAAAGTGTTCTAACCTTTTTCATTACAAGACAGGTTTTTTTTTAAGCTTCTCTTGTTTTTTGCTTTTTAAATTCACCTTGGATCTCATGCTGAGAGAAAGGGAGCATTCAAGTACAATAAAGAATATAAATAAACAGAAAGTGGACCCCCTGGTTGTATTCATCGTCTATAGAATGGGACAATTGGGGTAATATGATTAAAGAAGTGGCTCATTAGCTATTGAAAGAGTTCAGAATGTGTAACTTATGTCGCCAAGACAGGGATCCATCCTTTCTATAGATCTGGAACCAAAGTCAGTGTGTTGCCAACTCTCCATTCATTTTTCACAAGTTGTGATCAGGATCACCAGTGTGTTCCATGCCCTAGAATCTATGATCAGGACCAGCCAATGCTCTAATTCTGTTTTCTGTACTACAATAGACTTTTTGTGTGTATTTTGTTGGTGTTTTCTGATATTTCACTTTTGTAAAAAGCAACATGAATAAAGCATGAAAGGAGGCATGGCTGACAATCTTGAAAAGGCTGGAAAGTTGGGCTTTGCATATAAAATATTGAAGACGTCTAGTTCTCACTTATTGTTTTTATTGCCAGCAGGGAAGTGCCTGGCATTCCATTCCACGGAGATGAGCTCCCTTTGTGGATTTTGCTGACAACTCCACATTGTGTTTTCTTTACTCAGGCCCCTTGGTTTTGTTTTTCAAAAAGTTCTTCTTTTTCAGACTAAAGAGGGAAAAAGCAATGAAAGCCAAGGCCTCTTTCCAGAGTTGTTGTTAAGATTAGCTACTCTCATTTGCCTAGAGAGTTTTACTTGGGTGTGGGAGTAGAGTGGTGGTATCACTGCTCATGGTATTCAAAGAGGACTCTGTTCAAACAGAACAACACACTAAGAGTGATGTGAGATATCTTGAGCTATGTCAACAATTCAGCTTACAGCTTTGCGGAAATTGTCTAATGACATTCAAGATCCTAGTTGTAGAAATGGAGACTTTCTCGATACTTCTCTATGGGCAAGGCAAATTTTCCCATAGTTCTGAAGGGGAGAGTTCATTATAAGGGCTCCTAGCAATTCTTTTGATTTTTATATTTTGATTTTCTTTTGATTTTTTTTTAGGCCAACAAACGGAGGTTTAATCCAGACAACACAGCGGTCCTCCTGGTCAGTCGTGAAGCCAATTGGGATATAGGGTGGCAACCTGTGCTTGATGGGGTTATACTCCCCCTGAGGACATGGGTCTGCAGTCTGGGGGTCCTTCTGGACTCACTGCTGACGCTTGAGGCTCAGGTGTCGGTGGTGGCCAGGAGGGTCTTCATACAGTTAAAACTTGTGCGGCGGTTGCACTTGTAAATAAATAAATAAATAAATAATAAACAAAACCGCTCTATCTCCCCGAGGGGGACTCAGGGCACTTTCCAAGTAACATCATCAAAACATACAGAGTAAATTAGCAAACCAACATGAGCATACAATTGTCACAATAACACATATATACTAAAAATAATCCTGCCTGTTCGGAGCAATTAGAAGGCTGGGCTAGTGCAAACTCAAAATATGTGGGGGCCAGGAATTAAGTACAGCGCTATAACAGGCTAACAGCAGTAGCAGGTGCGGGTCTATTGCTGCTCATTTCTGGGGTCTATTAGAGGGATGACCGGGGTAGTAGGTCAGAAGTGCAAGGCCATATTTAACAATGTTTGGGGATGGACTAGAACTGGTTATTCTCAAAGGCTTGTTGAAACCACCAGGTCTTCAAGCTCTTATGAAAGGAGGGAAGGGATGGGACCTGTTTTATTTCTCTTGGAAGGGTGTTCCAGAGGTAGGGGGCCACTACCGAGAAGGCCCTCTCTTTCGTCCCCACCAACCGTACTTGTGATGGTGGTGGGAGCGAAAGAAGGGCCTCCTCAGAAGATCTTAGAGTTCACACCATTTCATAGAAGGATATGCGATCACGGAGATAGGTGGGGCCCGAACTGTTTAGGGCTTTATAGGTCATGATCTGCACCTTGAATTTGGCTCAGCAACTTATCGGCAGCCAATGCAGCTGTTTTAATAGGGGCGTTGTACCTTGAAAAGCCTGACTTGACCATGGTGGTCCATGCCTTAGTTATATCCAGAATGGACTACTGTAGCACACTCTACGTGGCGCTGCCTTTGGAAACTGCAGTGAGTGCAATGTTCGGTTGCCAGATTACTAACTAGAACTAGCTACAGGGAACATACTACACCCCTGCTGAAGCAGATCCACCAGCCTCCGACAAGTTTCCAGGCTCAATTCAAGAGGCAAGTTATATTACCTATAAAACCTTATATGCTTCGGTCTAACCTATCTTTGAGACCGCATCTCTTTCTATGAACTGGCGCAGGCTCTGAGATCGACAGAAGAGGCCTTTCTCTCAGTCCCACCACAGTCTCAAGCATAGTTGGGGATGACAGACAGGGCCTACTCTGTGGTGGCCGCCCAGTTTTGGAATACCTCCCCAAAAGAGATTAGATTAACCCCCACCCTTCAGTCCTTCCATTCCAACCTGAAGAGATGGATGTTCAGACAGGCCTTTGACCTTGTGTAAGCTAAGTGGGTCCTTGTGCACTGAGGGTAGTAAGTTTTATATACTGTTGTTTTACATTTGTATTAATGTGATTTTATGCTACATGTGTCGACAGGGGTTGTTATAATTTTATGTGACTTGTTTTATATTTTTGTACTGTTTTTACCTGTCATATGTTATGTGTGCACCCTGGAGTGTCTTGTAAGTTGCCCCGAGTCCCTTTGGGGAGATGGTGGTGGGAAATAAAGTTTATTATTTATTATTATTATGCAGTGGCTGCTATAAGTTGGAGTGATAGTAGCACTATATTTTAATCATTGTTCTGTGTATTTTAATGTATGTTTTTGTAGAAATGCATATTAATATTTCCCTGTCTTTCACCATTTGTAGTCTGTTACAGTTTGACAATGTATGCAGGCCAGCTGAAGATTAGCCCTTTGTCTTCCAACCCCTCGAAATAACGAGACAGACACAAATATATATGGTTTCAAATTTGGGCAACTTTTATTGAATAGTTACCTATTTAACTTGTAACTCAACTAACTTTTTGGTGTCAGTTCAACTTGGTGTGCGTAAGCTGAGGTAGCGTCTCCTAACGTCTACCCCTCAGCTCTTCAGGCGTACTGCCTGGGTCCCCTGTAGATTTCAACCCGGGTAACCCAGAAGGGAAACATCAGGAGAAATCTCTCTCAACTTTTGAGACTAGACTCTCCCCGTTCCTGGGACATTCCTCATCACCTCACCCCTAAAATTAACCGTCTAGGTGAGTGTTTGCATAATGCCCCACACCCCTTAAGGGGTGCCTTAAGTGTCTACAACCTTTGAATAACTCAACTATTTACGCTTAGCTAGTTTACTAGCCGACCATTCCATCTAAGCCCCTAATAGACAGTATAGGATAGGCAAAACCCTGTGGGCGATTCCTATCCGACCCCCAAATGTTAAACCATTTGAGCGATCATTATTATACTATCCATGGGCGGGAGTGGTGGGCGATGTCTTGATGCAGACTGAGGGAAAAAGGGGCTGGCACCACTATGCCAGCCCCTCCTCCCTTCCAGCAGATTCTGCAAAATTAACCAATCTCTTCTCCGATGGGAGGAGACAAAATTGCTCCACCAGCCAACAAGTTGGATGGTGAAGTGTATTGTCTTCCAACCCCTCGAAATAACGAGACAGACACAAATATATATGGTTTCAAATTTGGGCAACTTTTATTGAATAGTTACCTATTTAACTTGTAACTCAACTAACTTTTTGGTGTCAGTTCAACTTGGTGTGCGTAAGCTGAGGTAGCGTCTCCTAACGTCTACCCCTCAGCTCTTCAGGCGTACTGCCTGGGTCCCCTGTAGATTTCAACCCGGGTAACCCAGAAGGGAAACATCAGGAGAAATCTCTCTCAACTTTTGAGACTAGACTCTCCCCGTTCCTGGGACATTCCTCATCACCTCACCCCTAAAATTAACCGTCTAGGTGAGTGTTTGCATAATGCCCCACACCCCTTAAGGGGTGCCTTAAGTGTCTACAACCTTTGAATAACTCAACTATTTACGCCACGGATTGGGAGCAAATGTCCTATTTAGCTCCCATCCCCCACCAAGCCATCCACTATAACCGAACACCTATCATTCATTATGCCGAAACACTAAATTGCCCATAGCAAACCGATGGAGTCCATCTGATCTGTAAAGGTGAGGGCTGTCAAGCAAGATCTGCCCAAGGGATATGTAGAGACCCCTAACTCTTGCAAGCACCGTGTGCGTGGCCCGGTTCACCCGGTTTCTGGCCACTTCCATATATATATATATGTATATATATATATTTTAAAATTATTGTCAATATTTTGAAATATCCCCGCTACTTGACCCCGGCGGCGAGGAAGGATAGCCGACCAGGCGATGTGCACTCGTGGCCATGCATGCCATCTTTCTTATATGTCACTCCGAGCTTGCAAGTACAGGGCTCTACCCTTCAAGGGGCCTAGATCGTTGCCTCCCATGTGTATAACCAACGTCTGGAGGGTGCCCTCTCCTAGACCGCAGCAAAAACGGGAGCGAACCGTCCCAACGCATACCTCTGATCCCATGCCACACAACTGCAGCGACGGATGCGAGGCCCAAATGCTGACCATAGTGAGACCTCATGGCCTGCCGGGACACCCAGTGTATGAAACTGTGTCCGCAGACGAGGATCCTCCATCTATGGTTCAGCAACGCAGGATCTGAAATGACAGATCTAACCGTGATTATGACAACGGAGTACCCACGCATTTCCTGAAGGCATTTGATTTCCATCTGCCCAGGGTTTCTTTTTTTTTTTTTCCGTGTCACATCACATAGCATTGGCCACCGTAGCTTCTCCAATGCATCAATAGGGGGTTGCAAACTTATATTGCCCCAGAATGCTGACCATAATGAGTCCTCACGGCCTGCCTAGCGGCCAGTGAATATAACTGTGCCTGCAGACGAGGATACTCCATCCGTGGTTCAGCAAAATGGATCTCAACGAGATCGCCGCCATCAACTTACAACAACGGAGCACCACGCACCTCCTGAAGCATTAGATTGCCCTCTGCTCGGGTTTGACCCCTCTGAGTCTTGTCCCATAGCAGTGGCCACCAAGGCTTCTCCAACGCAGCAAGAATGGGTCGCACTGCAGCAATAATGGGGTGCAAAAAACCCAAAACCCATCATCCTTAGCACCTCACACCAAAGCCTCAACAGCCATAAACCGGTCACAACACTTCGCCACCTTAATGACATCGCCTCTAGCCCTCAAATAAGATTTGGATGACTTGACCAGCCACTTTGTGCCATTATGCATGATTGTTAGGCCAAATTCAACCAGGGCCCGCATAGACCTGTCAATTTTAGGTACTAGGATTATCTCGGTGATGCAATAAACTGCAAAGGAGCTGTCCAAGCGTCCGCATGGAACAATTTACTCCTGCGTGTCCGCATAAGCCTCGTGCTACACGAGCTTCAGTCCTTTAAAATTGCAGGGTGCCCAGTTCTCTGTTGTCCTAAATCTGGTCCTGACTGCGCGACCACCAGGCCTAACTTCTTATGCAGCCAACCGTCCTTAATTGAATCGGAAGGCCCTGAGCCCAGAAGCAATAAGCTGGTACAGCTTATTGTGGGGCCATTCCCCGCCTTTGGAACACACCCAAAACTGCATTATGTTCCTAATAAAAGGGGGTGTAGCTTGCGGCATGGCGTCCGCCCATTCCAACTTCCTCACACTCATTGACCGCCCCGTACAAGATCACATAAAATTTGGGGCCAATCGATGCACTACCCGTAACGTTTTGTCTCGCAACCCCCCACAGATGGGCTGGCTTGGGCCAGACTACCGGCTGGGACTATGCCATGGCTAAAGCCCACCAGCAAAGGGGGACCAGCAGAACACCAATGTTAGAGTCATCCGAGGTGCCACACCCACATCACCTGGAGAGCGAGGTAACCGAAACATCAAAACAACTTATACTCCCAAGGCCTCAACCCCTGAGGCATAAGAGGCCACCCTATAAGGCTTTCTCGACAGCCAATTCCGGTCCGTTACCTATGCTAACCCCTTGTTTTAACCCATCAGTATACCTAAATTTAACATTGCTCGATGGGACTTGCCTGCTAAGGGGTGTGGTGTAACGTGGCTTAAATTTGAGGCATTTAATGAGACCGAGAGCTTTGAACTGGAATCAGTGAACCCTTAATAGGCTCCCCTTCCAAGCTGGAGAGTTGGCCAATAGCCCAAGACGCATTCTCTGCAACATGTCCAAAATGAGAAAAATTGATTAACTACTGGGGTGAAATATATCACCGTGAATGGTGTCCCCTCTTAATAACTAAGGAGTAACCCAGGGAGTCGGGATGCAATGATTAAGGAAGATCGTGCGAGGCTGGAGGGCGGCTCATGTCAATGCATCCGAGTCGGGATGCAATGATTAAGGAAGAGCGTGCGAGGATGGAGGGCGGCTCATGTCAGTGCATCCCTTCTGGGGGCACCATGTGGGAAATCCAGCCCAACACCATCATCGGTGAACTCAAAATGCTTTGAGCACAGGCGAACTACCAAGCCCAACAGCCACGACTCCAACGTTTGCGCATGACTTATTTGTAAGCACATATTTAATGCAGCTAGCTACCCACCAGTAGATGCAACTAACTTTAAGGTTGCATAGGTCAAAAGCAGCTAGAGTATTAACAGCCGGGAGCTTCCTCTGCCTCCAAGCTCGCTTCGGACACATAACTTCCTGGTCCGTAGTGATTTAATGGCATCGTCAACCAGCCAGCAAATGCAATTATCGTTAAGGTTGCGTAGGTGAACAGCCAGATATACAATTAACAGTCGGGAGCTCACTCGGCCCCCTGCCTGCTGCGAACACATGACTTCTTGGTCAGTAATTAATTTAATGCAGCTGGCTCCCAAATAACGTGTGCAACTAATAATTAAGGTTGCATCGGACCACAGGAAGCTAGACAATTAACAGTCGAGAGCTCACCCTGCCCCGGTCTGCTTTGAGCGCATGACTGCTCGGTTGGTAGGGATTTAATGTAATCGGATCCCACCTAGCAGCTGCACACTATCAATTAAGGCTGCATAGGTCAACTGCAGTCTAGACTATCAACGGTTAGGAGCTCAATCTGCCCCCAGGTGAGCTATGAACACCTGACTACTCGTTCAGTAAAAGGCTTTTAATGCCTTTGGCTACCCACTCCTGGATGCAACTATCGATAAGGTTGCCTAGGTCAACCGCAGTTAGACAATTGACGGTCGGGAGCTCCCTCTGCCCCCCGGCTTGCTTGAACGCATGACCACCTTGTCAGTATTGCTTTAATGCAACTGGCTACCAAGGAGGGATGTAACTATCCTTAAGGTTGCCTTGGTCAACAGACAGCTAAAACTAATGACAATCAGGAGCTCACGATGCCCCCAGGTGGCTTAGAAGGCATGCCTACTTGGCCAGTAGTGATTTAAAGCAGTTTAACTACTGCGTAGCAGATGCATCCGTCTTTAAGGGTGCATAGGTCAACAGCAAGCTAGACTGTATGACCGCCAGGAGCTCACACTGTCGAGGCTGCTTCGAATGCATGCCGACTTGGCCAGTAGTACTTTAACGCAGTCGGCTACTGCGTAGCAGATGCCTCCATCTTAGGTTGCATAGGTCAACGGCAGGCTAGGCTATTAACCGCCGGGAGCTCACTCTGCCCCCACGGCTGCTTGAATGCATGCCTACTTGGCCAGTAATAATTTAATGCAGTCGGCTACCGCGTGGCAGATGCATCCATCATTAAGGTTGCATCGGTCAACGGCAAGCTAGACTATTAACAGGCAGGAGCTCCCTCGCCCCCAGGCTGCTTCGAATGCATGCCCGCTTGGTCAGCAGTGATTTAATGCAGTTGGCCAACCTAGCGAATATCAGTACCCTTAAGCTTGCATAGGTCAACAGCAAGCTAGCCCATGAACGGTCAAAAAAGCCCCTACAGGCTTAACATCATTGAAACATTATCCATTATTCTTTCCTGTCATGCGTTGCATAACTTGTACTAACATAGGTCAGTAGCAGGCTAAACCCCATATTCAGGAGTTTTGTACAATCTACTTATCCAAATATAATCAAATATATGTAATTAACCTACATATAAAGACCAAACCCTAAATAGGTCATTAGCAAGCTGCACCGCAAGTCAGGAGCTCCCTTGCGCCTTTTTTTAGTATTGCTCTTTATTAATCTGTATCCCTCCATTGCCGCTTTAATAGCGATCTAAATGGTAAAGGAGAATTGATGCTTTTACAGAGTTAACGTCAGGAGAAAGTGCTGTCTAGTGATGGTTTTAGAATAGCGGGGTAGCTTGCCAAATAACGTTAGCGAGGCAAGCCTATTCTGATTGGTACACAGGCACAGGCAGTGATTCGCCAAAGAACATCATGTCTGACATCAAGATTCACTCGTATTTAATATTTCATTTACATCATGTTATACCCAAATATTTAATAATATAGGCCAGTAGCAACCTGCACCTAAAGTTGGGAGCTTTCTTGCTCCCTTTAATGTTATTCTATTTTTTCTTTATTTTTAAAAATCTTTATTGTCATCAACATCACTTAAATGATTACCGGTTAAGGACTGTTGTTAATATTTAAATATTGTCCCCTCATCATTTTTCTTTTCTTTCTCTTTTTATTTATTCATTTATTTATTATTTGTTATATTTATGTATACACATGTACATCTATAACTATTAAGTTGTTTCAATTCATACATATATATGTAATCATTTCAGTCTCTTTTTTATAAAATTATTATTATTATTTTTTAAACATATACAGTATACATCTTTTATATTTATTTCATTTATTTATTATTATTATTTATTTAATATATTATTATTATTATTATAAATTTATATATATATATATACCCAGTATATATATATATATTTATTATTATTTTGTTTGTTTATATCATTTATTTATTTAATTATTTCGGCCAGCACAAAATGGCTGCCGAATTCAAGATGGCGTCCCCCTGTACGGGCCGCCATGCGGCCAAAATGGCGGCTCCCATCGGGGCCGCCATGTGCTCAAAATGGCGGCCCCCAGTGCCAGTTTTGCCATACAGCATGGCGGCGCCCCGCCATGTTGCTGTACGGCAAACATGGCGACCCCCATAGGGAGCCGCCATGTTTTCAAGATGGCGGCCGCCCCGTAGAAGGCAAGGCGCATGCGCACCCGAAAAAGTAGGCCGCCCCAGTCCCCTGAGGCGCATGCGCGCCACAACCTTGTAAAAGGGGCCGCGCAGGCCTCCAAAGGCGCATTCGCGCCAGAAAAGGAGCTGCGCCACACCGCGCCACCCGCCCGAGCGGTCCGACGGGCTCCCGCAAGCCCAGTTAAGCCGCTCCCCCGAGGGCAAACAAAGAGCGGGGCCCGCCTGAGCCGGACCCCGCGGGGAGTGCTCCCTCCAAAGCGGGAGCCGGCCGCGCCCAAGAGGCCTCCCTCCATCCCAGCACGGACTTGCAACCTGGGAGGGGGCCACGGGCAGCACCTCCCCCGCTCACACCCATCCCGCAGGGCCAGGGCCCCCAGAATGTCCCCAGAAACAACATCTTATTGCATTTACTATCCATTTACAGTATGCTCTGCGAGTGGCTGGGGCAGGCGGCGCCATGCCGCCCTGCAAAGGGAAGAGCAAGGCCCACTGCCCCTGCTGACTCCCCCCGTCCAATCCCTCGTTCTAAGAAGGGGCCCAACCAAGAGCAGCCCCTCAGGTCCTCCAGCAAGGCAGGGCAGTAAGCAGAAAAGACCACCCAGGCCTAGCTTCACCCTCCCTGAAGTCCCAGGACCTATGGACACGAAGGGCACAAACGTGGGTGCCCTTGCCTAAAAGCAGCTGCAGTCCCCAGGGGGCGAGGAGGCCACCTCAGGGGCCATGACTGCCATGAGTCCGTTCCTCGCCCCCATACCGGTCCCCCACCAACCTTCTATACAATTTGGGGCCACGATCTGCAGACTGCCTTCCTCCTCGATGTCTTGATGCAGACTGAGGGAAAAAGGGGCTGGCACCACTATGCCAGCCCCTCCTCCCTTCCAGCAGATTCTGCAAAATTAACCAATCTCTTCTCCGATGGGAGGAGACAAAATTGCTCCACCAGCCAACAAGTTGGATGGTGAAGTGTATTGTATATTCAAAAATGAGCAACACAAGTAGAAGAAATGCAAAACTTTATTTTCATTCCTGTGCAGCAGGGTTCAAGGAAAACAGTGACTTCAGCACAAGCTCTTTAGTAATAATACAGTCACAGTTCCTTTGCTGTATCAAAGTTATGTACAGTCCTTGCATTTACTTCATGCAATGCTCTCCATCAGATAATATGTCTTCTTCCAATCTTAATTTCTAGTTCATGGAGGTGAGCATGGAAGACAAACTTGCCAACGTCAAACAGGCTGCACGCTAGGAACTTACACCAAGTAAGCCCAGGAGCAAACACTTAACAAGTTCAAAGTCATACAACAAACATTCCCCAGTTATAATCCTTCGGGAATGGCACAAACTTGTTGACCTTAATTCATAGAATCATAGAGTTGGAAGAGACCTTGTCGGCCGTGCTGCGCAACCCCCTTCCAAGAAGCAAGAAAATCACATTCAAAGCACCCCCGACAGATGGTCATCCAGCCTCTGTTTCAAATCCGCTAAAGAAACAGCCTCAACCACATTCCAGGGCAGAGAGATCCACTATTGAACAGCTCTCACTGTTAGGAAGTTCTTCCTCATGTTCAGATGGAATCACCTTTCCTGTAGTTTGAAGCCATTGTTCCACATCTTATCCTCCAGGGCAGCAGAAAACAAATCTGCTCCCTCCTACATATGACTTCCCCTCACATATTTATACATGGCCATTGGCTGAGCAATTGGAGTAATTACTCCAAGTACTCACCCTGTGGATTGTAATTAATCAGGGTGAGTCTTTTTTTCTTAACACACACCCAGTAGTGATCCCACAAGGTTATCCATGCACCTTAATAGTACCCAACTCCTGAAAATGCATTCTGGGCTCTTTTTCTAAGCACTGTAGTAACAAAGTCCCACAAGAAGAGCTCGTACATCATGTGATAGCCTCTGTGAGACTATTTCCGAAGCACAAGGAAACAGATCCCAAACTGCATGTGATGAGGTCCAAAGTACAGTAGAGACTTGCTGGCAGAATGTTGGATAAGCGAAAATGTTGGATAATAAGGAGGGATTAATAAGGGGGTAAAATGCCATAAATAAAATTAAGGAAAAGCCTATTAAACATCAAATTATGTTATGATTTTACAAATTAAGCACCAAAACATCATGTTTTACAACAAATCGACATAAAAACCAGTTCAATACACAGTATTATGTGTATTTTTAATTTATTATTTATTATTTTTAATCCTTAATTTTTATTATTTAATATCATTTATTAATGTATTTAGAAATATTCATTATTAATTATGTAGCAATTACTGTATTTTCGAATTAAGCACCAAAACTGACAAGGGTTCGTCCTTTCTCCCACCTTGAACATTAATCCGGGCGGGAAGCAGACTGCGTTGGATAATACAGAACGTTGGATGAGCCAAGGTCGGATAAGCGAGACTTAAATATATGCACCGATAAAGTGTTTGGGATATTCATTTTCTTTCTACATTATGAAATAATGCAGTCAAATACAGATTCAACACATCAAGCTAGAGCTTGGAAATTTGTTGACTTCTTACTTCTGGAATCCCTCAGCCAGCCTCCCAGCTGGAGCCTCTGAGAGTAATAGTCAGAATGAATCACTTTCCAAGGCCTGCACTGAACATCTGAGATGTGCCCCAAGCAGATTCCAACCATTCTTCTAAGTCACAAGTGGCCTAGCTTGCTATCTGGGGTAATAATGGTAAGGAAAGCCATTTGCCTGTTCCCTCGGAAGGCCATTCGGCTGCTTACTAGGATCTCCAGGGGCTCTTTAGCCAGGACAGAAAAGTACAGCAGGATTGTAAAGCTTGCTTGAATGAGTCACAGGAAAGCTCACGCCAGGGAATATCAGGCACTGGCTGGCTGGACCTCTGCGGGACGGCTCAGCTAGGCTAAGGGCTTTTTCAGGGGAAATTCAAGAGGATGCAGATTTTTTTAAGGAGAAAGAATAAATAAAGTTCCAGAGTTCTTTTTATTTAATCTGTTCCCCGAGGCTCTGCTCTCTGAAGATTATAGAGGACTTGCAGTTTTGCTTTCTACACTTTTCAATATTGCCCCCTGTTAAGTTTTGGTACAAATGCCCAGAGGAAAAAAATCCGACTTAATTAGTGCCGTTATTTTTCTTTCCCTTTCTCCCTCTTTCCTTCTCACAACTGCAACATTTCCTTTCTTTAATAAAGCAGTTTGTCAGTGAGTCTTGCTCACTTTTTACTCCGCATGACAAGCATGTGCAGGGTGGAAAATGCAGCCTCCCCCCTGCGACGCCGCGATCTGTGTATGCCTAATATCCTTTGAAAAAGAAGCATTTAACAATAGTTTCCCGCAAAACATGACACAAACCTGAGTAATAATGGCAATGTCACCATCAGAACACACAAACCCCCTAAAGTCATTTCTTTAATCTAATTTCCAGTGACGTTAACAAGATCTGAACCTTCGACCTGCAGGTGGTTTAATGATGTTACTAGGCAACTGTGCTTTTTATATATCTCACCGACTCTTTGGGGTTAATTCTCCATTTGATAGGCAATGCTAGACCTGGATTTTTGTTTTGTTGTTTAAATAGTGGCTGAAGGCTTGTGATTTTTTAGGTAGGGGTCTATGTAATGGGGAAAAGACATTGGTGTATAGCTGCCTTGTAATACATTATTTACTGCTGTTCCTCTTGTGCTTAATTTTACAATTTTGCCTTCAGGCTATTGAGACAGGCTTAAAAATCATAGAATCTTAGAGCTGGAAGAGACCACAAAGACCATCTAGTTCTGCCACACAGGAATTCCCTGCTAAAGCAGCCCTGAAAAATGCCAATCCAGAAGTGGACTCATATACCCTTAAAATAGTAATAATAATAATAATACCCACCATCATCTAATAATAATACTTTATAATATACCCCACCACCAACTAATAATAATACTTTATTTATACTCCGCCGCCATCTAATAATTATACTTTATACCCCGCCATCATCTAATAATAATACTTTATTTATACCCCACCACCAACTAATAATACTTTATTAATACCCCGTCACCATCTTTATTTATACCCTGCCATCATCTAATAGTAATACTTTATGTATACCCCACCACCATCTAATAATAATACTTTATTAATACCCTGCCACCATCTAAAGTATTATTTATACCTCACCACCATCTAATAATAATACTTTATTTATACCCCACCACCATCTAATAATACTTTATTTATACCCTGCTACCATCTAATAATAATACTTTATTTATACCCCACCACCATCTAATAATAATATTTTATTTATACCCGCCACCATCTAATAATAATACTTCATTTATACCCCACCACCATCTAATAATAATACTTTATTTATGCCAACCCCCCCCCCCCCCAATCTCCTCGAAGGGACTCGGGACAGCTAACATGAGGCCAAGCCCAAATAATTACAATAAAGCAAAAGAAAATGCATTCAAAACAGACAATAATATCAAATAAAAATGCTTAACAATAACATAGTAATGCAATAAAATGGTGACAGTAACATAACAAAGCAAAATATAAAATGATAAAAGAACTAAGCAAGGGCGAACTGGGCCAAATGCGAAGGTTAAAAATTGCAAAACTCATGGGTGAGATAGATAGAAGAAGGGCTGTGTCAAGTGGGAGACTCAGGTGAGGTTAATCTCCACTGAGGAATGAGATGAAAGTGCATCAGAAAGAAAAATTGACCCTGGAATGGGACAAGGCATGGGAATTAGTTGTTTGTTCCTCAAAAGCACACCAGAAAAGCCAAGTTGTTAAACTTTTCCTAAAGCCTGCCAGTCTGAGTGCTTGGCTAATCTCCCTGGGGAGTGAGTTCCAAAGCCGAGGGGCTTCCACAGAGAAGGTCCTCTCCCTAATCCCCACAAGCCACTTTTGTGACTGAGGCAGGATTAATCGAAGGATCTCCCCCAAAGATCGAAGGGATCGCACAGGTTCATAGGAGGAAATACAGTCATGAAGGTAGATGGGTCCCAAACTGTTCAGAGCTTTATAGGTGACTAGCTGTACCCAGCACGCATTGCTGTGCCCTATTTAGGAGATGCGAGAAAGTCTGAGTATGTAAGGGTTGGAATTGTTGTTAGTTATGGTGTTGTTGGGGCCATGGCTGTGTCGTTGTGGGTTGTTCTGGTGGGTTGGATGTTGAAGCCCTGGGGAGTTGTTGGTGTGTGGTGTTGCTGGCGTTCTGCATAGCTTGTGGATATACAATGTTTTTTGTCTTTCCGTCTGCTGTGTTGATATAGAGGTTGAGGTACTTTGGAAGTGAGTGGAGTTACTTGAAATCCCATTATCCATGGTGTGTCCTCCTCTGAACTGCAGTCGGATGGAGTGTGGGTCATGGGGGGCATTGTGTGCCAAGTTTGGTCTTTATCGGTCTTGGTTCTGGGCCACAGTGGTCTTTGGGGAATGATGGGTTTTGAAGTAGTACAAATCCCATTATCCATGGAGGTACTTCAAGCCCCATAATCCATGGTCCACCCTCCTCCAAACTGTAGTAGAATGTAGCGTGGGTCATAGGGGCTCTGTGTGCCAAGGTAGGTTACTGTAAATTCAGGCCACACACAATGTCCCATGAGCTGAGGCCTAGTCAGGAACGGCAAGTTAATGAAGCCTTACTGTCAATTCAGGCCATACACAATGTCCAATGAGCTGAGGCGTAGTTGGGAGATTCAACTTAATGAAGCCTTACTGTCAATTCAGAGCGTAAACAGCATTCCATTATTTATTTATTATTCAATCTTATATTCCGCTCCTCCCTGCAGGCTCGGGGCGGATTACAGCATGTAAAACATACAATAAAAACATACAATAAAAACATACAATAAAACATACCATAAACATACAGTAAAACATGGTACATGACCATGGTATCAACGGGATTGCGATTTGACTCCGGCGTACATACGCCATTTACTTGGGTTTAGCCAAAAGCCAACCTGAAAAGAGCAGTCTTACACGCCCTTCGAAAGGGGATAAGCTCTGGGATCAACCGAATGTGACCAGGGAGCGAATTCCAGAGCGCAGGAGCCGCAGCAGAAAAAGCTCGCTGTCTCGTACTGGACAAATGGCAGGAGCGGGACGAAGGAATCACCAACAAATTCTGCTGCTTCCGAGCGTAGCGATCTTGGGGGAACGTACGGGGTAAGGCGGTCCCTCAGTTACACGGGCCCTAGACCGTGTAAGGCCTTAAAGGTTAAAACCAATACCTTGAAGGCAATTCGGTACTCGATGGGAAGCCAGTGCAGTTGCCGAAGAATGGGAGTGATATGCTCCCTCACTGGTGCTCCCACCAGCAAGCAAGCAGCGGCATTCTGCACCAGCTTGAGTTTCCGGATTGTCGACAAGGGAAGGCCCACGTAGAGGGCGTTACAGTAGTCCAGCCTCGAGATGACCGTCGCTTGGATCACCGTGGCCAGGTCGTCCCTGGACAGGTAGGGGGCCAGTCGCCTAGCCTGTCGTAGGTGGAAAAATGACGTTTTGCTGACCATGGAGACCTGGGCCTCCATGGTCAGCAAAGGGTCCAATTGGACACCCAAGCTCTTAACAAGGGATGACGGGCTAAGTTGCTCGCCATCCAGGGTAGGCAACCGGCACTCATCCAGCCCAGGCCACAAGATCTCCGTCTTCGACGGGTTCACCTTCAGCCGGCTGGTGCGCAGCCATCCATTCACGGCTTCAAGGCATAGATGGAAACAATCGGGTACGTCCATTCTCAGCAAAAGCTGGGTGTCATCAGCGTACTGATAACACTCCAGACCAAAGTCGCGAACCAGCTGGGCCAGGGGGCGCATGTAAATGTTGAATAATAAGGGCGATAGGATGGCCCCCTGGGGGACCCCGCAACTTAATGGGAGCCTCCCAGAGACCTCCTCCCCCATCTCCACACGTTGTCCCCGATCCTGGAGGAAGGAGGTCACCCACTTAAGGGCAATCCCCCTGACCCCAGACACGGCTAAACGGTGGGCCAACAATGCATGATCTACGGTATCAAACGCTGCTGTTAGATCTAACAAATCAAGCAGGGCTAACCCGCCCTGGTCCAGCTGGCGGCAAAGTTGGTCCGTAATGGCGACAAGCACGGTCTCCATCCCATGCCCAATACGGAAGCCGAACTGGAAGGGATCAAGTCCAGCGGTGTCTTCTAAGAACCGCTGCAGCTGATCCGCTGCTGCCCTCTCAATTACCTTGCCTAAAAAAGGCAAGTTTGACATAGGTCGGTAATTGAAGGGAGCCGAAGGGTCTAAATTCGGCTTCTTCAGCAGCGGTCTTACCATTGCCTCTTTCAAACCCCCTGGGAACACTCCTTGCTCAAGGGAGCTGTTGATAATCTTTCCCAGGGGGCCTCATAACCCCTCCTGGCAAGATCTAACCAGCCAGGAGGGGCACGGATCGAGGGAGCAGGTAGTTGGTCTAGCTGCAGCAAGTAACTTATCGACAGCTGCTGCGTCCAGCAGTTGGAAACGGGTGAAGGTGGGCCCGCCGAGTGGCAGCGGGGTCTCAAGTTCATCTACTGTATCAAGCGTGGCTGGGATATCCCGGCGGAGTGTCGAGATCTTGTCGACAAAATAGTTCTGAAAAGCCTCCGCTGTGGGAACCAAACCCCTATTGTTTGGGACAGTCGAAATTGTTGTCAATGACCGAATTATTCTAAAAAGTTGAGCTGGGCGTGAACTAGCCGACTCTATCAAGGAAGAATAATGAACTTTTTTGGCTTCCTTGATGGCTCGCTCATAAACATCCTTGAATTGTTTATAAGCCGATCTCGATGCTCCGTCACGGAGGCCCCGCCACACGTCCTCTAACTGTCTCTTCCTCCATTTCATCGCACGCAGCTCCTCAGTAAACCAAGGCGAGCGATTTCTACGGGGGGATGAGAGAGCGTCTGGGGGCGATCTCGTCTAAGGCTGTGGAAAGACAGGTGTTCCAACATTCTACTTGCCTGTCGACTGAGTCGCTGGTGAGCTCCAATTCCCTCAGAGCATTCAGGAACCTAGTGGGTTCCATAAGTCCCTTCGGGCGAACCATGATAGGTTTGGCACCCTTACCGGGAGGAGGGGCCACCTCAAGACGGACTTCCAGGACACTGTGATCCGACCATGGAACCTCTACTATAGAGGTTAGGGTCACTGAGATTCCGGCCGCGAAGATCAAGTCCAGGGTATGCCCGGCCTGATGTGTGGGACCGGTCTTACAAAGTGAGAGTCCTAGTGTCTCCATGGTGGACACCAGGTCCATGGCTGCTGTTGAAGGGGAGGAGGTGTTGGCGTGGACATTAAAGTCCCCCAACACAATAGGTTTAGGGAACCTCAATGCCCACTCCGAGACCACCTCCAGCAGCTTAGGCAGACTCCCTGCCGGCGCGTCGCGTACACGGTACGCCAGCAGGAAGGCTACACTCTCACTAGAATCCCACACAAGGCCCGCACACTCTATTCCTGGGATGTTCGCGGTCGGAACTGTCCTGGAATTGAATGTGTCACGACTGAGAATGACCACTCCTCCCCCACCCCCTGTCTCTCTGTCCTTGTCTGGTAACTAGCCACATAACCTTAGCTCGTGTATGAGGACATCATCTCCCTCCTGTAGCCAAGTCTCTGTAATATAGGCTAGATCTACATTATGCTCTAGGAAGAAGTCTCTGATAGTCCCAGTTTTGTTTCGCACCGACCTGGCGTTGGCTAGGACCAGGCATTCGTACACCAGCACAAGGCAGCATTTTAGATTGGTTTTTAATGAAAGTGGGTGATTATGGCCAATGTTTTTTTGGACTGCACATTGTTTTAATCCAGAGTGAATGTGTATGGTGCTAATGTAGTTGTATTTTAATGTATTTTTAATGTATTTTAATTGTTGAAGTGTTTTGGGGTATATATTGTTATTATGTGGGCATCGAATTGTGCCGTACTGTAAATCGCTCTGAGTCCCCCCTTGGGGGTTGAGAAGAGCGGGGTAAAATCCCGAAATAAATAAATACCAGAGTCGGAGAGGAGATATTTGGAGACCCACCATCTGTGTGCCGGGGAATAGCTTGCAGGTCAGAAGGTGGCCGAGTCTTTCCACGACTCGGCCCCCTTCTCTCATTAAGTGTGGCCTAGTCAGGGAAATTAAGTTAATGAAGCCTTACTATCAATTTTGGGCGTGGTCTGTGATTTGTAGGGGTGTAAATTTTCTGTGGGAAGTGAATCGGGTGTTTGTGTTTGTGCCTCAGCCCTTTGCCTTATCCTCCTCTGACAGTTTATTATGGGTCGGAATGTTCATGTTGGCTGGCCAGTACAGGAGTTCTGCAAATCCGCCCTTATTGGCAGCCAATCATGTTGTCAGAATGTAGAGGCTGGGAGAGTCGATGGCAGCCCTGGAAGATGCTGGGAAATGTAGGGTTTTTTTACTCGTTGTTTTGGGGGCCTTTTAGGTTTGGGGGAGTTTCTTTGCTACAAACCTACCTTGCTTGAGGCCTATTTCTGTTGGCAAGTTTGGTGTTTCTGCGTTGTAACATTTCTCTGTTTGGGACAATCGTTCCATGACGGGAACCCCTTTATATAATAGATAACCTGCACCTTGAATTGGGACCCTTGAATTGGGACCCTTGGTCCAATTCCCCTTGAGATGATGAGATAAGATTAAATAAATTAATCTCCTGAAATATGCATTATTATAGCACTGGCTAGCTGTACCTCTTCCACAGTCTTCTGAAATTAGAGGCCACTACGACAAAAGATGACAGCGATTGCTTTCCCAGCTCTCTTAAACCTCTCCACATTTGCCCCCAATTTTCTTCAAAATTAATGTAAACCACTTGGAGATTTTACTCAGTCATGTGATTTTTTAAAAAAGTCCCCAGTCACTCAATCAACAGAATAGCCTTCCTGCCTCTCTGGCATAGCTATTGACATACACCACTGCCTGAGCTCTGCAAGTGCAACATTTTTCTGAATGAAGCAGAGAGTGTTTAAGGACCAGGACATTCGTAGGGATAGCAAGGTGCTTGTTTATAAAGCTATTGTCCTCCCAACCTTGCTGTACGCCTGCAGAACGTGGACTATTTTAAATTTTTGTTTTAGTTCACATTTTTGAAGGTATTAAATGGTTGCCTGGGTGTAAAGCCGCCTTGAGTCCCCTCCGGGTTGGAGAAATGTTGCAAATCTTATATAAATAAAAATGAAAGTTTGTGGGATTAACATAACTCAAAAACCACTGGACAAATTTGGACAAAAGACACTTTTCAGTCCAATCAGTCATAAAAACAAAAAAAAACACAGCAGAAAGGACTTTAACCCCCCAAAGACATTACAGTGCATGCATGGAAATGACTCCTGACCCCTCCCCTCAATTTCTACTTGAGCCAAGTGTGAATGTTGCAGTTGCCCACCTGGATTACTTTTGAATAGCCTTGCACCTTAAATCTAGTAGGAACCCTTCAGTATGAGGAGTTCCCTAGCCCAGATTGTTCCATGTCTGGAAATCTTCTGTTTTCTGAGGACCACAACAACAGGTAGTAAATAAATAAATAGGTAGGGCATCTGTGCCCTTCATCTGAATCAAGAGGTTTGCATCCACAAGGGCTCGTGGCAAAATAAAAGCCAGATAGTCTTAAAGGTTCTACCACATTTGTCCCCCCCCTTCCTTTCCTCCTTTTCATGTGTAAGTTGAGACATTTAAGTATTAAGTACATTACTGGAGCTCAAAATGCCAAAAAGAAATATTGCAATCATTTTTCCTCTGTAGAAAATGACATATACATTTACTTGGTCCAGAGTGTGCCTTGTTTTGGCAATATATCAAATGGTTGCAGCCCCATCAGTCTGAATCAATTAGAAATTACTCACTGGGTAAATTACATTGCAAAAGCTCCGATTTGTTAATGTTCTCCTTCAGTCTTCGAAGACTGAAAGCCAAAAAGTAATAATATGACACAGATACAAAAATGTTCATTTTATTGAGATGGATTGGAACCTATTTGCTACAATATTTGCTTTTAATAATTTAATTTTTCAAACACTGCAGAGCAAGAGCTATAAATATTTGATTATGGAGCTTTTCCAAATTGATGGTATGTTCCTTTGCATGGGTTGTCTTGCTTTTTCATTTTTAAAAGCATGTTATTATGTACTCCTAAATTTGATAATTCTACTAGATTTGGCTATCTATCCTTCTTATTGTCTGTGTTTTTCTTTCTGTTCAGATGCATTTGCACCTATATAATTTAGCTTCTTAATGTACACTCGAGTGTTTACATGTTCTGAATTAAAAATTACTTATCTCTAAATAAAATGCTTTATGGTTGATTTCAGGTGGAAGTGAAGAGACAAAATGACTCCATCAGCTTTATTTATTTATTTATTTACGTCATTTCTACCCCACTCTTCTCACCCCCACAGGGGGACTCAGAGCGGCTTACATGGCAACAATTCGATGCCGTAGGGATACAATATAAAAAGATAAAAACATATACAAAGCACAGATTAAAATACATTGATTACAATAACATTATCTACACAATCCAGAAAGCCTTTCCATATCGACAATCACAAGGTCCATTTCAATGTTCAGTGCCACTATATTCTTTGTCCAAATACCTGGTTCGACAGCGACGTCTTTAATTTCTTTCTGATGCCAATCTAATTTCTCCAGGGAGCGAGTTCCATAGGTGGGGTCACCACCGAGAAGGCCCTGTCCCTTATCCCCGCCAGTTGTGTTTGCAAAGCTGGCAGGACTGTGAGCAAGGCCCTGCCAGTGGATCTTAAATTATGAGGCGGGACGTAGAGGGAGATACGTTCGGACAAGTAAGCTGGGCCAGAATCATATAGGGCTTTATAGGCCAAGACCAGCACTTTGAATGGTGCTTGGAAATGGACCGGCAGCCAGTGGAGCTGATGTAACACCGGGGGGGGATGAAGTGCCAAATCTTATTGATGAGCCTTGGCGAATTGTCAATGACACCCCAAATGTGGGCACTAGGGAGTCAACACACTTTTTGATTAATCTTGTCTATCTGGGACACAGTTCCCTCTTCATCCCTGACCAGTGTGTATCCCCCTTTGTTTTCTTCTTGCTGAAGTTGGGGGTTGAGTAATCCCTTCCTCCATCTGCAGTCTCTCTGCCACCAGCTTCCTTTTGAGGCATCTTTCCTGCATTCTGAACATTTTGCAAACCTCCCCAACTATTTCCCAGCCATCAGGAGCTAGTTGTTAGTAATCCACCTAGGAAAAGATGGCTACTTTCAAAATGACTGCAAATGTATCATTTGCTGGTTGTTTCTCCCATACCGCATTCAAAGCCAAAAAGGGGGAGAGATGAAATTTGGGCTCTTGGGTAAATGTCAAACTTAAATATGCGTTGCTTCTGGAGAGGAAGGTCCGATGATGAAAGACAATGTCTAGGAGATTAGCTAGATGTAGATATTTAAAAGATATTTAAAAGACTTGTAAGCAGATGACAAATGAAGTTCAAACAACGTTGGTAAAGAATGAAGCATTATTGGTGACCGAAGGGTATTAGCTATTGAAGGCAGACAGGAAAAGAAAAAAAATCATTAGAATTGGAGCTTTAAACAGGCGGAAAGAGAAAATTTATATTCAATCCCTAGTAAGTGCTTGGATTTGTTGCTAGAAAATCCCTCGGAGTGAAACCCACTTCAAAGTAGGCTACTTTAGCATTTTCTCTGTGCCGTCAGAAGCTGAACCAAAGGTCATTCTCTTTCTTTCTCTCCATGTTCATCTCTTCAGTCTGTTGATGCTTTCCCTTCCCCATCCCTTTTTGTGGTTGGCTCAGATTCCCCCCCCCCCCCAAGACTTCAAAGTTGCTAAACTGTAAATGGGAAAACTTGGTTTAATATTTAAAAGAGCCATATCTCTTTTAAAAAATGTTTATTCTAGTTGGGATTGCTATATATATTATCCAGCTGCACCAAATTCACTGTTTATGTTGCATATTCTAAATGGGAATTTAGAAGGACTTGGTTCAGCCCCATCCAGCAAGAAACTATTCCCAGCTAAAGGACTCGGTATCTCTAGGTTGTTTTGAGTTTTCTGGGCTGTCTAGAAGCATTCGCTCCTGACGTTTCACCCACATTTATGGCAGAGGTTGTGAGGTCTGTTGGAAACTAGGGAAGTGAGGTTTATATATCTGTGGAATGTCCAGGGTGAGAGAAAGAACTCATTTGAGGCAAGTGTGAATGGTACAGTTGGTCACCTTGATAGTGACAAAGTCGCCACTTAAACAGCCAGTCACAAGTAGGTGTGAAAAAGAGTTTATTGTCCACTAAGCCCGTAAAACTAACTGAGCTCAACTAAAGATAGCCTACTTCGGCAGAAACAAAACAGTCTTTCAGCAACAATTAACAGGGGGAAAAACTCAACAGAAGAAAGTTCAAACACAGTGTTGGTATGCAGTCCTGAGTCATCACGGAAAGGCAATCCAGAGAGTTGAGTTTCAGTCATTGCCACGGATACCAGGTCAAAACAGAGGGAGGAGGCAAGCCAAATATCCAGAGCAGCAGCTAATGCATGGGAATAATTATACAACGTAACCTCTGCAAACAGCCCCCACTCCACCCTTCTCTATACCATACCCCATTCCTGCAGGCAGTCAGCATCTGGCACTCACAGTAGATCAAAGCAGTTCAAACCACGCCAAACGTGGTACAGGCAGCAGCGAACGAAATACAAAAATACACAATGAAATTCCCACAACCCCAGCTGAAACAACAGCATGCCAGTCCCCAAAAACAGAGCAGATTTCCCAACTCACATTACTCCATTCAGAATTCAAGATACAAGGCAGAAGTCCCAAACGTAACACCTTGCCTGTTGCAAAATGAAATGTCACAAAGCCCACAATTTATTAGTCTTCCACCTTGGACCCACCCAAGCTTGACAACGCCTCTTCATTAACAGGCTCAACTGCTGTTGTCTCAGCAGCTGCAGACCCTCTTCAAGTGTACCATCTTCAGTCAAGACTTAGGTCACCCCAGCAGTCATCAGGCTAGCCTGAGGGTCATTTCGTATCATCAGAGAATCCTAAAAAGGTGTCACTGCTTGTGGGTTCCTCACAAACAACCTGAACCTCCCACACCCTGGCCCAGTCCATCTCTGGCTCTTCATCCGAAATATTCCCTTCACTCTGACTCCCATCCTCCCCAGGGAAGCCCTCAAAAGACTCGTCATCAGTAGGCTCTGTAAGTATTTGTCTTATTCTCTTGCACTGAGAGATCTCCTCTGCACTTCGTTCTCGAGTAAGCCTTTTGTTTCCCCTTTGAGGCATAGAATAGCTATCATCAGCCCCACCCAGTTCCATACTACTGCTAGATGCTGAAGAATCAGCCCCACCAAACTCTCTACTACCAAGAGCAACAAGAGCCTTAGGCTCTACTACAACAGATAGACATTGAATAGACTAGGTATCTATTTTCTCCATCTTTGTGCCTTAACCTTTTCCATTTCCCCCTTTTATTTATCTATACTTCTTTCTATTTTTTATTTGTACCAAGATCCAGTTTGGTACCATAATCCAGTTTAATTTGGAGTTATCTCTTCTAACCCAGTTTCTATTTCCCTTCATCTGAGAGGCTGGAGAAGCTTGAGATCACATGACTCGCTACAGTGGGCCTTTGCTATCTGCTATGGTTTGCTTCCAGGACATCCTGTGGCTATCAAAATTAATGGGAAGCCCCAATATATCAGTGACATTATATGAGTATATATTGGGACTTGAGCATATTTTTGAGAATGTTAAAAATATTTTCAAGCTGTGGCTGGTTGGATCCATGGCTGCAGAATCCATGGATACAGAGGACTACTGTTTTGAATCCAGACCTTAGAACAGATTAACGGCAATCAATGGTGTGAATTATTAATGACTACTAAACCACATTGGCACAGATCCTGTTAAGGAATTGCAGCCATATGCAACAGCTCACTGTACCAGATGTCCCATTGCATAGAGAGGACTCCTACCACACAACAGGGTAGTCCAAACCAAGGGTGATATTGGATTGCTGTGAATTTTCTGGGCTATATGGCCATGTTCCAGAAGCATTCACTCCTGAAGTTTCACCCACATCTATGGTGGGCATCCAACATCCCACATCTATGGGATGCCTGCCATAAATGTGGGCAATATGTCCAGAAAGAATGCTTCTGGAACATGGCCATACAGCCTGGAAAACTCACAGAAACCCAGTGATTCTGGCCATGAAAGCCTTCGACAACACATGGGGATATTGTTCCAGTTGGTCATAGAGGACCTATGACTTTCCGCTGTGCTCTCTTCTGAATTTCCCATTGTCCATTGTCCATGGCTTTGCTGTGGGACATTTCACCCCATTGCCTGTCCCACAAAGTGATGCACTGTTTCGCATTGTGACCATGCTTCTCATGGCTTTGTCCCATCTGCCTGCATCAATTCTGGACCTTGTTGTGATATTGTTGTCCTGAAACGGAAGCTAAACCTGCCTTCCTGGACATGGCTACTCTCAATCCAATGTGGTGGGATTGTAGAAAAATTCAGAACTATAATAGTAAAATAAGAAATGGAAGAAATAATATGGAAACAATTAATGTGGGATAAAGCCAAATTCATGTCCCTCACAATAGAAGCAAAGGAAGATAACAATAACTAGACAGAAATCCGAAAATATATGACAGCCGCAATACAGGCCACGATAGCCCGAGGATGGAGAGATTTGAAAACTTGGTAGGCTTATCTATCGAAATATATAATCAATGATTTCATCAACCAAAGGAAAAACAAGATTGGTGCAGGAAATGGGCTGTTCTAATTGACAAAATAGATGGAGACGACAGATATAACCAGGCTTTCCATGCGATTAAACTGATGCAATGACATAGTTTAGAATGGCTGTTCCAGGGGGGTGGGGGTAAGGGGGGGGAGGGGGTGGGTGACGGGTAGTACATATCTAAGGAATTTATGAAGTGTCATTTAAGGAATATTTACATTTGGAATAATGTATATTGAGACAAGTTCTGTATGGCAAAAGTTCGTTGATTGTTGGGATGTATCAAACAAAATTTATAATCCAAATAATAATAACAATAATGATGATGACACAATATGAGGATTTAAAGATTGAACTGCAAAGACTCTGGCACAAGCCAGTCAAGTGGTCCCAGTGGTGATCGGCACACTGGGTGCAGTGCCTAAAGACCTTGGCCTGCACTTAAACACAATAGGTGCTGACAAAACTACCACCTGTCAGCTGTAAAAGTCCACCCTATTGGGATCTGCACACATTATACGCCGATACATCACAGAATCCTAGACACTTATTTATTTATTTATTATTCGGTTTTATATTCCGCTCCTCCCAGCAGGCTCGGGGCGGATCACAAAATGTAGGTACACAATAAAACAACGATACAGCAATAAACACATCATAAAACATATCATAAAACATACAATAAAAACTCGGTACGTAACCATAGTAGAACGGTCTACGATTCCTACTGAGCGAGACGGGCCCAGCGGCTTAAGATTGCCCAAACGCCAGTCTGAAGAGGGCCGTCTTACATTCCCTTCGGAAAGGGAGGAGTTCAGGGACCACTCGAATGTGGTCCGGGAGCGAGTTCCAGAGTGCTGGAGCCGCAAGAGAGAAAGCTCTCTGTCTTGTACTGGACAGGTGACAGGAGCGGGACGATGGTATAACCAACAAATTTTGCTCTTCCGAGCGCAGTGATCTCGGGGGAACGTACGGGGTAAGGCCCTAGACCTCAGGTACACAGGCCCTAGACCGTGCAAGGCCTTAAAGGTTAAAACCAACACCTTGAAGGCAATCCGGTACTCAATAGGGAGCCAGTGCAGTTGCCGGAGGATGGGAGTAATGTGCTCCCTCACTGGTGCTCCCACCAGCAAGCGAGCCGCGGCATTCTGCACCAGCTTGAGTTTCCGGATTGTCGACAAAGGAAGGCCCACGGAGAGGGCGTTACAGTAGTCCTATCGCGAGAGGACCGTCGCTTGGATCACCGTGGCCAGGTCGGCCCTGGACAGGTAGGGGGCCAGTCGCCTAGCCTGTCGTAGGTGGAAGAATGACGTCCCGCTGACCACGGAGACCTGGGCCTCCATGGTCAGCGAGGAGTCCAATCTAACACCTAAGCTCTTAACCAAGGGTGACGGGCTGAGTTACTCGCCATCCAGGGTAGGCAACCGGCACTCATTCAGCCCAGGTCGACCAGGCCACAAGATCTCCGTCTTCGACGGGTTCACCTTCAGCCAGCTGGCACGCAGCCATCCAGTCACGGCTTCGAGGCATTGATGGAAACAATCGGGTACGGTGTCCGGCCTGCCGTCCATTCTCAGCAGGAGCTGGGTGTCATCCGCATACTGATAACACTCCAGACCAAAGTCGCGGGCCAGCGAGAGGATGGCCCCCTGGGGGACCCCACAACTTAATGGGAGCCTCCCGGAGACCTCCTCTCCCCTCTCCACACGCTGTCCCCGATCCCGGAGAAAGGAGGCCACCCATTTAAGGGCAGTCCCCCTGACTCCGGTCACGGCTAGGCGGTGGGCCAACAGTACATGATCTACGGTATCAAACGCTGCTGTTAGATCTAACAAAACAAGCAGGGCTGACCCGCCCTGGTCCAGCTGGCGGCGAAGTTGATCTGTAATGGCGACAAGCACGGTCTCCGTCCCATGCCCAATACGGAAGCCGGACTAGAAGGGATCAAGTCCAGCTGTGTCTTCTAAGTACTGCTGCAGCTGATCCGCTGCTGCCCTCTCAATTACCTTGCCTTAAAAAGGCAAATTGGACACAGGCCGGTAATTGGAGGGAGCCGAAGGATCTAAATTCGGCTTCTTCAGCAGCGGTCTTACCATTGCCTCTTTCAAACCCCCTGGGAACACTCCTTGCTCAAGGGAGCTGTTGATAATCTTTCCCAGGGGTCTCGTAACCCCCTCCCGGCAGGATCTAACAAGCCAGGAGGGGCACGGATCGAGGGAGCAGGTAGTTGGTCTAGCTGCAGCAAGCAACTTATCGACAGCTGCTGCGTCCAGCAGTTGGAAACGGGTGAAGGTGGGCCCGCCGAGTGGCGGCGGGGTCTCGAGTTCACATACTGTATCAAGAGTGGCTGGGATATCCCGGCGGAGAGTCGAGATCTTGTCGGCGAAAAAGTTCTGGAATGCCTCAGCTGTGGGAGCCAAATCCCTATCATTTGGGACCGTCGAAATTGTGGTCAATGACCGAATTATTTTAAAAAGTTGAGCTGGGCGTGAACTGGCCGACTCTATCAAGGAAGAGTAGTGGACCTTTTTGGCTTCCTTGATAGCACGCTCATAAACATTCTTAAATTGTTTATAAGCCGATCTCAATGCTCCGTCACGGAGGTCTCGCCACACGTCCTCTAGCTGTCTCTTCCTCCGTTTCATCGCCCGTAACTCCTCGGTAAACCAAGGCGAGCGATTACTGCGGGGGATGAGAGGGCGTCTGGGGGTGATCTCGTCTAAGGCTGTGGAAAGACAGATGTTCCAGCATTCCACTTGCCTGTCGACTGATTCGCTGGTGAGCTCCAAATCCCTCAGAGCATTCAGGAACCGAGTGGGTTCCATAAGTCTCCTCGGGCGAACCAAAATAGGTTCGGCACCCTTACCGGGAGGAGAGGCCACCTCAAGACGGACTTCCAGGCCACCGTGATCCGACCATGGAACCTCTACAGTAGAGAGGGTCACTTCCGCGAAGATCAAATCCAGGGTGTGCCCGGCCTGATGTGTGGGACCGGTCTTACAGAGTGAGAGTCCTAGTGTCTCCATGGTGGACACTAGGTCCATGGCTGCTGGTGACGGGGAGGCGGCGTCGGCGTGGACATTGAAGTCCCCAACACAATAAGTTTAGGGAACCTCAATGCCCACTCCGACACCACCTCCAGCAGCTTAGGTAGACTCCCTGCCGGCGCGTCGGGTGCACGGTACGCCAACAGGAAGGCCACGCTCTCACCTAGATCCCACACCAGGCCCGCACACTCCATTCCCGGGATGTTCGCGACCGGGACCGTCCTGGAATTGAACTTGTCACGACTGAGAATGGCCACTCCTCCCCCCCGTCTCTCTGTCCGCATCTGGTAACTAGCCACATAGCCAGGAGATGTAAGCTCGTGTATAAGGACGTCGTCTCCCTCCTGCATCCAGGTCTCTGTAACACAGGCTAGATCTACATTGTGCTCAAGGAGGAAGTCCCTAATAGTCCCAGTCTTGTTTCGCACGGACCTGGCATTGGCTAGAACCAGAATTGGAGAGGAGATACTTGGACGCAGGTCAGAAGGCGGCCGAGTCTTTCTTTGACTCAGTCGCCTTCTCTCATAAGGCCTGCGCCTACCGTCCCATTTAACCCTGCCCGAGATCACTGGGATTCCCTGCCCCTGATCACCGCCCACTGGCAGAACATCTAAGTATCTGGCCTTCTGCCCGCCCGCTGAAAAGGGGGCGGGAGTGGTTGACTAGCTCCCCTCCTTCCCATGTCCTGAGAATGCCTTCCAGTCGGCATCAATCCTCCCAGATCCAGTGCCAGTGGCTGGTTGGGGCCAGCATCTGGTCTTTCGCCCCGAGGGGCCATCCTGGTCCCAGGTGCGGAACCGGTGGAGTGTCTGCGGCCCCAACTGCTGTATCCTGTGCCCCAAAAGGTTCTAGATCTATAGTGACACTTTCTAGCTGTTTCGTAGTTCTTAGTGGGGCAGTCCGGGGGTTGGGCAGGATTAACAAGCCTCTCACCAGATGACTTTATTAGCTGGGCAGTTGGTATCTCCAGCTCTTTCCATAGGGAGTCCTTTTGTGGGGTCCTTAAAGGCAATCTGGGCTCTTCGGCTTGGCGGCATCGTTGTTGGTGAGCTTCCAATGATGGAGCCACTGGTTCTGGACCGCTGGGGTAAGGTGGTGTAGATCTCCCAGCCTGGCCCTGATGCTGGCTGTTCTCTTCTTCCAATGCAGCTGGAGGCAGCAAGGAGGCCTCCTGTGGCGGGGAGGTGGTCCTTCCGGCCTGGTGGTGGCGCTGTTGCAAATCCTCACCCTTAGGTAGAACCGAGGGTGAGGGCGGATCTTCCGGCGGATCACAGGGAGGCGGGATCGAAGGCGGAAGTCTGGTTGATTTCCGCTCCGCGACGATGATGGAGGCCGCTTCCGCCTGCTCACAGGTTTCCCCCTCCTGGTTTGGGGGGGGTGCGGGACCTCGTGCTCACCAGGCACGTCTTCCGGTTTCTCCCCCGAGCCCTCTGAGAGGGGCGGGGGGATTGAAGGTCTTCTTTTCCGCCGGCGGCGCTGGTGACGGGTGCGCTTGCGCCCAGGAGCAGCTCCTCCCATTTTGGAGGCGTGGAGGGTCTCAATCTCTCCCTGGGCATTTTCAAGGCCATGCGCCATCTTGGCCCTTTCCTCCAGCTCCCTCTTAATGGAGGCCGACAACGGTGGGCGTCTGGGCCGATGCCCCTCGCAACGAGCCAGAACTTGAGAGATGTCGAACGACACCTCATCCACGGGCTTCGGAGGTCCTCTGCAAGCCGACCATGGGCAAGTAGCCGGATCAAGGCCTGCCTGGACGATGGGGCAGCTTTCCCCGAAGAAGCAGCCCATGACTGGTCTCGCTCCCTCTGGGTCCTTCCCCTCCGCCACTGGTGACAAGTCAAGGCTCTGCAGGGGGGGGGGGTGTTTTCACCTCCTCCCCCACTTCCTTCATCGACCCCTCCCCGCGCCATTCGGCCTGAGGTAAGTCTATACAAGATGATTCGATGGGAAGTGTCCGACATGTGATCCGATACAACAGCCAGCAGAGTGATCTTATCTGCTGTGGACCCATATTGTTGTGTTTCAAATCATCATCATCATCTCTCTGCACAACACAGAACCATCCCATGAGTTTCTCTATAATAGGGTGCATCTGCACTGTAGAATTAATGCACTTTGGCCACACACTAGCTGCTGTGACTCAGTGCTACGGAGTCATAGGAGCTGTAGTTTTACAAAACCTTTAGCCTTCTTTGTATGAATCCCACAATTACATAGAACTGACAGTTAAATTGTTTTTAAACTGCATCAGTTCTACGGCACAGTTTCCTTCTCCAGACCATATAGTTAAATCAATGATTGTGTGGTATATCTGCTCTGAGTGATGGCATATTCTCCCCAGATGTACAAAATGAACAACCTTGAACAGAATGAGTATTATCAAGTATTGAACCTACAAGGAAAATGAGAATACATACCAAGACGGCATTGTGTTTCAATAATGAAGCCCGAGTCCACCGTCTGTGCCTTTGGTTGCCAATCAGTGACTGGTTGAGGATGAGGGTCTCTCTAAGTCTGGATGGGCCTGCCCTGATTTCCCTGGAGCGGAATAACCAAAGAGTCTGTTTTGAGCCTTACCAAATGCCCAGCAGATACAGATATAGAAGTAAGGGAACTTTAATTAGTGCCCAGCAGTCATGAAGCCAGACATGTTTCGTTCAATAAAGCAACTCATTTTTATCTTGGTAATGATTCTTAGAATATTAATAGAAGGCCTTCAGAAGTCCACGCCTGAAAGGTAGATGTGCTCTGGCTCTTTTCTGCCTCTGGGTACAAGTTGTTAAGAGAAATCTTAAGAACAACTTGCACTGTGATTCATTCTGTTCAATAAGAAAAAACCCTCTGATGTGCAAACATGTGTATTTCTCATGCATTAATGCAATCAACAGCAGGTAGGTTTCAGAGGATTATTTCCAATCAGTTGAGAAGAGATTTTCTTTTGTAGGCTTGATGAAAAATTGTTAATGTGTTACTGCCGTGTTTTATTCAAGGTGAAAATGTGACTTTAATCACTTTCAAGGCAACGTGGAAACTCCACTATCACTCACTTTTAATAATGCCAAAGAAAATGGTTTGCACTAAATCTAACATAATGAACCCAGCATGCTCATGGAGAATCAAGTGTTCTGAGCTTAAGCCCCCCTTTTAATCCATAATTCCTTTGGAACTATGTATTACAACCACATGAATACAGGAAGAGGTTTATGATTAATGTTATTTTAATGAATAATAAAAGCATTGATGATGATCTCCCCAAAGGTATTTCAAGTGTATGAGGAAAGAGTAAAGTAACTGTGAAGTAGACTAGTTCTAGAACTGAACACGCAACTGTGTCAAGTGGGTTGGATTGAATGCTGAAAGTAACTGTTAATTGAAGAGCCATGCCATTATTCAAGTCACTTTATCAGCCACGGTTAGCACCTGAACAGCATTCTAAACAAGCCCATAGGTTAGTGACTACACTTAACCATTATACGTAGTAGTTTGATGGCAATATAATTGATATGGCTTTATCCTATAGAACACAGACTTATGTAGTTTGGTGAAATGCTTTAGAGATGTCTGCTAAAGAGCCCTACTGTTGTTGTTCGATGAATGGACAATAGCTCTCTAGGAGAGAAGTCTAAATACCTCTCCAGTCACTAATTGTATTTTTCGATAGAAAGGAGACACAGTAGTTAACTTGGTATTAACTGTTGTAGTTTTACAGTGCAGATATAGCCATTAGGGTTCTGTTCTTGGGGTAAACCTTAAGCCATTTCGTGTAAAGGCTTTTGGTGGGGCCCCTGATCTGTTTTTTGGGAGCCTCCCAACATCAGGAAGGCAAATGTCTGTTTTTGTTCTGGGGTGCTGAAAGATCCATTTTCTATCGGCCCATTATTTATTTATTTATTTATTTATTAGATTTCTGCGCCGCCACTCCCGGAAGGCTCGGGGCGGCTCACATAAGCATATATAAAACAACACGTTAAAACAAGTTAAAACACATTAAGTGAACACAATCTGGCAGATACATTAAAACCTAACGTGCCGAAACAGGCACAGCAATGTGAAGCAATGTAAAAGTATTACAGCATGTTACAGGGTCGACGGGCTATGCATTGGCAGACCTATAGGCCAAAGGCCTGTTGGAAAAGATAGGTTTTACATGCCCGCCTAAAAAGCAGGAGATCACGAATGGCACGTGTCTCAGCTGGGAGGGTGTTCCACAACGTGGGTGCAATCACGGAGAACGCCCTCCTGCGAGTTGCTGTCAGTTTAGCTGAGTTCGCCGATGGAATGGCTAACAGGTTAGTGTTTTCGGACCGAAGTGATCTCGAGGGGCAATATGGGGAAAGACGGTCCCTCAGATACGCTGGCCCCAGGCCATTATGGGGGGGAGGCATTCCCAGGCTCCCCTTCCTGTCATTTTAGGCATTGAAGCTGTTTTACTCTAGAGGAGAGGCGCTCAGCTGCAGGCAAGCACTTTTAGGAGGTTTCTTATCTGGGTTTTTTCTACTCTAGAGGAGAGGCACTCAGCTGCAGACAGGTGCAGGAGCTTTCTGGGCCTTCACTACACACATGCACGCACACTCTTTCCAAGGCAAGGAGGCAATTTTTCATTCTTACTCTAGAGGAGGCATTCGCCTGCAGGCAGGTATGTGCACTTTCTGGACCTGCATGCCACACACTCTCTCTTTCCAAGGCAAGGAGACATGGAGTGCCATGCGCTCACAAAAAGCAGGTAAGGAGCCAGGATCGGCTCTTGCTTGCTTTCATCTTGAGCTGATATTCCTACCTGGAGCGGACTTCCTGTTACTTTCTCCCAAAGGTAACAAAAGTAATGAAAGAATGGATAAAACGAAGGAAAACGGTTCTACACACAGCTCTAGTACCCATGGCCACTGTCTTTCTCACCAAAGGCAATGGTAGGATATATTTTATTTTTATTTAAATTGGAGCTATTATTTTAAACACACATATACACAAATATATATTTTTCCAGTATTGCCACACCACCCAAAACCACATGTCTTGGATTTTGCAGACAGCTTCAGTCTCTTTCTTCTTTTCATTTACAGCATTTGACTCTTGTCTTGACCCTTGCTTTCCTTTGATGTCAGTGCTCTTCATTCACCCCATCATAGCTATGCTGTCACTACTGAATTGTGAGCCTTAAAAAATCCCCACTATCTCCACTAATCTTGACGTTCGATTGCCGTGGTGGCCCTGATAAACTTTGGAATGATTTGGCAAATAGTACCCTGTGTTCTGCTTCATGTAGGCAATGTTTCATTTTGATTCTGTACCTTGACAGAGATTTATGTAGTATTAATTTTCTCTTACAAGTTGAATTTAAACAGGCCTTGCAGACCACTTACTTTCCCCAAGGCTGCTTTTATGGCCAAACAGCTATGCTGTTTGCCTTTTGCTTCTCAGCATATTCCATGCCTTTGCTATCCTATTTCTCCCCGAGTAATAATAATTAATTATTATTATTAATAATTTATTTGTATTCCACCCTATCTCCCCAAGAGGACTCAGGGCGTATTCCAGCAAAAAAAAAAGGCAAAAATTCAATGTCTGAGATAACAGTGAATAACAAATACAAATTATAAAACAATACTAAACCATCCAAACCCCACAGTAAACCAACATATACCAAAATAAACCAACCAATACCACATAAAAACCTCATATAAAACCAAATTATAAAATAGAACCTAAAATTAAGGTTTAAATTCAATTTAGCTTTAAAACATGAATCTTAATTTATATTTTAAAAACCCGAGCGTTGATTTCAATTGTATTAAAATTACTTATGTTGCAGTGCTATAACAGAACCAACTACCCAACAAGTCGAGTAACAACTATTTCCAGCCAACACTATATTAAGTGTAGACAATCCTTTATTCCTTTGCAGTGGAGATGTCATAACATGGGAGTGGTTCTCTCCCTGTATAGAGTTCCAGTTAGTAATCTGGCTACCAATCTCTGTACCAATTTAATCTTCCGTACTGTCTTCAAAGGCAGCCCCATGTAGATAGTGTTGCAGTAGTCCAGACAGGATGTAACTAAGGCATGGACTACTATGGCCAAGTCTGTTGTCTCAAGGTACGGATGCAGCTGGCATACAAATTTTAACTGTGTGAAGACGCTCCTGGCCACTGCTGGCACCTGGGTTTCCAGGGTTAGCAATGAATCCAGGATCACCCTCAGAAAGTGTCTTACACTCTCTTCTTCTGTTTTATCTGGATTTCCATTCAACTTATTAGCCCTCATCCAGTTGATCACTGATGACAGACATCAGTTTAGGGTCAGGGCAGCATCCTCGGTTTTAGGTAGAAAGGAGCAATAGAGTTGGGCGTCATCTGTACAAATTGGATACCGAGCAAAACAAGTGCTCATGCAACACACTCGAGATGTCTATGCTCAAGCATAGGTTGGTCGTCTGCCACAAGGTTTTTAGCTTTCCACAAAAGGAATATTCATTTAGAACACTATCTGGCTATTCCACTTCTACCACCCTTAAGAAGAATATATACCAGGACTAGGTTTAAATGACTCAGGATTTTGATGCAAACTGAGCATTACTGTAACATCCCAAGAAGAGAGATTTTGTGTATGGGGAGAACAAATTGTTGAAGATATCAAACATTTCTTAATTGACTTCCCAGCATATACTGAACTGTGAGACAGATATTTACATCCAATTTTATCCAACTTTTGGTCCCCCAACAGAAATGATCTTCTGACATTCCTCTTGCAAGGACAGGAATAATCCACCATTATCAGAGTAGGCCTTTTTATTCTGAAAGCTATCAATAAAAGAGCACATTTCCCAAAAGAAGAACCAGGAAAATAAAATTCTGACTGTAAATAGAAGGTCAGCTGCTGGCCTCTCCCTTTTGCCTTGTCTTTTACTCCTGTTGCATTTTGAAATGGTCATATGGCTGGTCAAATAAATAAATTATTATTATTTATTATGACACCAAGGTCCAAAACTCCAGATGTCCCCTGTTTTCTCTACTATGTGCCTGCAATCTCCTTTCTGCTTATCGATTTTACTTCCTTAAAGCTGCTTCCACTTTCTACTCTACGCTTCTATTTTTTTGAGCTGGAATTATTATTATGATTATTATTATTATTATATCTTATAAGTATTTTCTGAAGGAGAGGAAGAGAAGGAGAGAAAGAAGCTAAAAGAGTGACTCCCCAAGCCCCCAAATGCATGTGCACTCCACCCACTGTCCCTCAGGTCCTCTACTTCCAGTCAGTCCCACTAAATAAAAAGAATCATGAAAATAAAGGGAAAATTAAAAAGATTTAGCTGGGATGCCAAATAGGGGAGGAGAAGCTTGATTTCGTGTCAGGCGGATTTTTGTATCGGGAGGGCTCTTACCGTTACGGGCTCCCGAAGTACCAAAGGTACCTAAGGAAACGGAGGAAACAAAATCCATGCACAACCCTAATTTGCATTTTGCATTTCTGAAAGGTGTGTATTATTTTTAAGAGTTCATCTGAAAATTCTCAACAATCTCCCAACAGTGCAAATTTTCAAGGCGGGATGTGTTTCCTTTCACAACAAGGTGTCCAAAGCTACTTTCACTAAAAGTGTTCAGTTCGGAAATTCTCTTCCATCCCCACTGTTGGTTGCATATATATATATATATATATATATATATATATATATATATATATATACACACACACACACACACACACACATACACACATATATCCTGCAAAACCAGTCTTCTGTTGCTGTGGGGGACTAAGCACCAAGAGCTCAGGTCCTTCAAAAGCAATGAACATCTGCAGCTCCGAGTGAATCACATTCAGTTGCATAGCCTCATATTATAATTGTGTTGTCACCTTAGGGAAGGCTGGTGCCACACCAGACAGCATAGTCTGTCAACTCACATGGTGGCTGACATGACTGACGGACAGAGCTGGGTTAGAAAGGGAGACAGCTGCCAAGGACTGCAGCTCAGATGAAATGCCATAAAATGGCCGCCTGTTTCTATTATCCCTCCTTTGTACATCTCTGAATATTTCAAAATACTCCCCAATGTTCTCCCCTTCTCCGTCCCTTTCTCCATTTTTCTCCTCTCAACAAATCCAAACTGAGGAAAGTTGTTTTGGCTGCTGAGATGCTATGATGTCACCCTAAAACACAATAATAATTTTGCCATTCAATGCCATTTACTAAGGAGGAGCCTTTGGAGATGGAAAAAGTCAGAAACTCTCTGCAGGATAACTCTTTGAAAATGCAGTCACTCCTGTTCTCAACAGCGAAAATAACACATCCTCCCTGACAACTGTAAACACAGCTGTGTGGTGTATTATCTTAAAAGATTCCAGCACCGAGTGAAACAGGCTCCTCCACCCTTACTAGATCAAACACGATGAGGAATCCTGATAACAATGTCCTTCACTTGGCTTTGGGATCCCTTGTGTACTGTCATACAATTTTGCTAAGCTCCAAACTTAAGCTCAAGTTTGATCCTGTTAATGAAGGAGTAACTACTCTAGGCCAAGCAGTTGCTCACCTACATCCCACTGAATTTTCAAAAAGACAAGCCGGTTTTTCATAGCTTTAAGAGAACAACTTTTCATTTAGACCAGCGTTTCTCAATCTTTGGGTCAGGACCCCTGGAAGGGGGGGGAGGGAGTTGCAAGGGGGTATCAGAAGGGTCACCAAAAACCATCAGGAAACACAGTATTTTCTATTGGTCATGGGGGTTCTGTGTGGGTAGTTTGGCCCAATTATATTGTTGGTGAGGTTCAGAATGCTCTTTGATTGAGAGTGAACTATAAATCCAAGCAACTACAACTCCCAAATGTCAAATCTATTTTCCCCAAACTCCACCAGTGTTCATATTTGGGTATATTATTTGTGCCAAGTATGGTTCAGATCTGTCATGGTTTGAGTCCACTGTGCTCCTTGGATGTAGGTGAACTAAAACTCCAAAACTCAAGGTCAACTCCTGTCAACAGTACAACACAAAAGGAAGAAGAGTATCAGGAGGGAATATCCTAGATACTCAGTGCAATGCAAGACCAATACAGGTCATAAGCAAAAATATATAGGCATTTATTATAGTCCCAAAATGAAAGAATATTGAGGCAATAAGCCTCCCCAGAAGTACCAACCAGTGAATAATCACTATATCATAGATACAAAGCACAAACCACAATGCACTGAATACATTCACAGTGAGTCACCTCAATAGCACAAAGAATACCAACATCAATGAAATACAAGCATAACATGCAGGGGCTCCTCAAATGAGGGTGCTCCCTGGGCGAAAAGTGAGGAAAATTCCCCTGGTATCGTAGTACATACGGCTGGCCCCAAAGATCCGAGACGCCGGCCTGGAGGCTGGATGAAGAAGCAGTAATAGCTGGGACACGCCTGTAGAAAGGGCCGCCGCTATGCGAACGCCCAGGTGCGGCTGCAGTGGCCCCTCTGACCCAAATGGGTGGGAGGAGGAGGTAGAAGGGAGACCCAAGATAGGGTGCCCCTTCGGTGGAGGCAAATGCCCCTAGAAATCGATAAGAAGCCCCCCCAGATGATGGAGGCTCCTGGCAGCAAGGTCGAAGCGCCAAACCAGGAAGTGGCCTGTAGCCAATGAGCAAGCACGGCGTTTCCCAGCGGTATGATGCCAAGTAGGAAAAGGACGGAGTCGTCAGGGAAGATGAATAGGGAAACGAAGATCACAGGGCTGTATGGGAAGATCCAAGGATGGGGGAAATCCAACGCCGAGGTGAAGTTCCGTGGAGTATAAACTCTGTCAAGCCCAAATGGGAAGCATCACAATAACATCCGTATGGATAATGAAGAGTCATGGGGGAAGCCCCATGGAATGCCAGGTTCTAGCCACGGACGGCACTCAAGTAATTGGCCAAGTCCGTTTCGCCTGTAGCGTCGGCTTGTTCACAGCGGCGAACCATAGAGAGCGATATCCACAAAATTATAGTACATAACAAGTAATCACAGCGACATCGCAGATATGGGAGAGTTTAGACCCTAAGGTTTAGACCCTAAGAGATATTCCCTCCTGATACTCTTCTTCCTTTTGTGTTGTACTGTATTTTAGGCACCATAGCCTCATTCTTTTGGTGTGTTGTGCAACTCCTGTCAACCCCTTTTAGTATTTTCTGTTTGTCATAGGAGTTCTGTGTGGGAAGTTTGGCCCAATTCAATCACTGATGGAGTTCAGAACAGGCCCGGATTACCCATAAGGCCACCCTAGGCCATGGCCTAGGGCGGCAGCCATGGGGGAGGGAGCAGCAGATCCGGACCCCCCAAAATTAAAAAACTGAATTTTAAAAAAATCCAATCTTTGGGCGCTGGCTTCTGCGCCTGCGCACTAAAGGAAGGAGGGGTGGGGCCGATGCAACCAAGGAGGAGCCAGGGGGAAGCCACGTCAGACGCCTTAGGGGCGGGACTTCCCCCTAGCTCCTTCTTCCTCATGCCGGCTCCGCCCCTCCTTCCTTCACTGAAGGAAGGAGCGGTGCCCGCCCCCACGAGGGAGAAGGAGCCAGGGGGAAGTTCTGCCACCCCTAGGGCATCTGACGTGGCTTCCACCCACTGCCTCCTCCCTCGCGCGGGTGGCCGTCGCGCCTTCCTTCAGTGAAGGAAGGAGGGGCGCCCATGCGAGTGAGGAGGAGGCGGGGGAAGCCATGTCAGACACCCTAGGGGCGGGGCTTTCCCCCAGCTCCTTCACTGAAGGAAGGAGGGGCAGAGCCGGCGCGAGGGAGAAGGAGCCGGGGAAAGCCCCGCCCCTAGGGTGTCTGACGTGGCTTCCCCGCCTCCTCCTCACTCGCATGGACGCCCCTCCTTCCTTCACTGAAGGAAGGAGCGGCACCCGCCCCCACGAGGGAGAAGGAGCCGGGGGGAAGTCTCGCAACCCCTAGGGCATCTGACGTGGCTTCCCCCCCGCTGCCTCCTCGCTCGCGTGGGTGCCCCTCCTTCCTTCACTGAAGGAAGGAGCGGTGCCGCACGAGCGAGGAGGTGGCGGGGGGAAGCCACGTCGGACACCCTAGGGGCGGGACTTCCCCGGCTCCTCCCCCGCAAGCAGCCCCACCCCTTCAAGCGCCCCCCTTCAGGGGCGGCATTTACAGAGTGTGGCCCAGGGCGCCACAAAACTTTAATCCGGGCCTGGTTCAGAATGCTCTTTGATTGTAGATTAACTATAAATTCCAGCAACTATATCTCCCAAATAACAAAATCAACATTCCCCAAAGCCCACCAGTATTCAAATTTGGACATATTGGGTATTTTTGCGAAATTTGGTCCAGTGAATGAAAATACATTCTGCATATCAGATATTTACATTATGATTCATAATGGAAGCAAAACTACAGCTATGAAGTAGCAATGAAAATAATAATATGGTTGTGTATCACCACAACATGAGGAACTGTATTCAGGGGTTGTGGCCATTTGGAAGGTTGAAAAACACTGCTTTAGAACAAAGTACATGATCCTGTCTCTTTATAAGTAAACTTAACCAATAACCATGCATTTTTGGAGTTCTGTGAGTGGAAACCTGCACAGACACATCACATGCAGGGAGCATATGTTTTGTTTGAAAGGGCCAAAATAGGTGCCTTTTCTGCATCTTTTTGCAGTGTCTACGATCCTGGTAGAAATTTTGGGCTGCAAATGGCTGGTGCCTCATCAAGTCAAAAGTGCCCATAGTCACACTGCTTTGAATTCTAAGGAAGAGGAACAGGCTATGAAGGTAATAAATATGTCCCTTAGCTTTTGAGCGAGGCATGCTAAGGATTAAAGTACAAAGAAGCCTCTGTGTACCATTGTCCTTCATATAACTCAGTTCCTCTTGCCCTCTTTTCCATCCTTTGATGTTATTTCTTAGAAATGATGCAAAGCTCCCTTTACAGGACATCAATCAATATCTAATGGAATGACATCTTTTCTGCAGATATACCAGCAGCTACCATACAAGGAGGTTTGTGATTGTGAATCCTGATTTGTCTTCTTTTATTTGATTTGATAAAATAGGCATCGCCTATATGCATGCATGTGATACCTGGCTGTTCAGCAATTTCAGATTACTTGCACATACATTGTAATAATACAATAGTACTATAAAATAGAGGTGTGCAATTCAGCAAAAAGCCATGCCGTTTCGGGCTCCATTGTTGGCTGACCCCTCATTCTGTTTACCAGTAAGTTACTTGAATCGGGAGGGGTGTTGCCATTTTCATTTGACAAAAATTTGGCCCATTGGCTACAATGGGAAACTTTAAAGGCTCAATCTTTAGTCTTTTTAAGGTCTACCTGCATGAAACCTACCTCAGTTTTAGACCCCATTTACAACTGTAGGCCTGCCAAGTTTAAAACAATTCACCAATCTGATTTTTAAATAATTATTTTAAGTTTTAACCATAACATTTTTAAAAAATAAGACAAACCACAAGAGAGGATTTGGAGAATTGTAGTTGCCACTTGTGTCCATTCTCATCCAATAAGAACATGGATACAACTAGGCTTTTTGTTGCCTGGAAAACAGAGAGAGTAACTTCAACTCCCATCATGCTCCAAGATGTCTACCCTATGCAAGTGCTGCTAGGGAAGCGAGTTCCCAGCAAGGCCCTCTCTGGAGGAGGAGCCTAGAAAACTTTCAAAATAAAATGGACATATGCTGCTGCAGGGGAGAGAGAAAATATATTTCTCTCTGCAGGGGAGAGAGGAATATTGCAGACTTAACTTCTTCCTCTCCAGGGACTGATAAAATCTGTCTCACTTAATCCGTTTTGCCAGGCTTTTTGGCTTCCTTCTCCCCATTCTGTTTTTGGAGATTATATAAAATGGACCAGACTATTACAAATCATTTTCATTCAAACGGATTCAGGCCCATGCCTATTATAAAACACAAGAGTATCCAAGTTAGTTGTGAATCAGAATAAACCATATTTCTATAGGATTTATCTTCTTCCTTGTTGGTCATCTAGTGGTTGGGAGAATGTGAAGAAACATTTCTGCCGCTGGGGAGCAAAAAAGATTATGGACCCTTCCACACAGCCATTAGGGCTGGTTGATACAAGAAAAAACGTTTCGAAACTAGTTTTGGATCTAATTGTAGCTGTCGTTTCAGATTATACGGACTTCCGAAAAATTTCAAAATTGATTCGGAAGTATTTCTGACATTTGGAAGTCTTGGAAATGGCGTCCACTTTTAAAAATGGGCAAAAAAATCAGCAGAAGGGAGAGTCAGCTGTTAGCCATCAGCCAATGAGCAATCAGCAAGAAAATTCGGAAATGACATCTGAAATGCGGAATTCAAAATTCCAAAATTTGGAATTTCGGATTTCCTGTTGGGATGGTTGCTTTCGTAATTGCTAAAAACTCGGAAGTATCCGAAAAACTTCTGAAATTCGGACATATCTGAAATTGTAGACCATCCCTAACAGCCACATAACCCAGAATATCAAGGCAGATAATCCACAGTATCTACTTTGAACTGGATTATCCAAGTCCACACTGCCATATAATCCAGTTCAATGTGGATTTCATACAGATGTGTTGAAGAGGCCTATGTTGTCAGGAATTCAGCATCTGGCTGGATCGGCAGCAAGGAGGAAATATCACCTTCCAATTCATCCCTTTTCTCAAACTGCAAAACTGCCACCTTTCCTGGATGCTTCCTCCCTCCTCCAACCTTTATACGAACATGAGGTTATGTGCTGGCATGGAAAAGTTTCATTTTATAGTGGCAGAGGATGGTGGCATTTATATTGTGGAAGGAGATCCTTAATACCTTCTTCGGTATCATCTCCACTGTGCCACCAATAAGAATTTGGCCACAGTTTACAGAGCCAAGATTCTGAAAGCCTGAGTGAAGCCACCATGTTTTGTAATAAGCACAAAACATTTTACTCTCAGGTATGTTTTTATTATTAAAATAAATCATTTGCACTTCAGTACATAAAATGTAGACATGATAACACTGCACTTCTCATAAGAGAAAAAAAACCACCAAAAATAACTCTACTCAGGCTTCCTGCAGGCATTTAAAAATAAGCTTCACTTTCAGTCCCTTTCAAAGAGGAAGCCCATATTCAAGCAGCTTGCTGCTTGGTTCTGGACAGCATCCTGACGGGGTGTTTCAGAATGGTGACGCTCCGCGCCTCTGCATTTGTCCTCTGCTGTTTCAGCCCCAGTGTTTCACCTCCACTCTCTCCCCATCAGCTCATTCCAGAACATGTCACATTTTGCGGTGTCAGCATCAGTATCATAACTGTTGGCATCAGCGTTTAACCATCAGCTGTTACACCATCTGGCACATGAAACATCAGCACAACAACACGGCTTTTTAACCTGCAGCACCTCTGCCATCTTGTCTGCCTTACTCCCCCCACCCTTCCCTCCTTCCCTCTGGGGAAGCACTTTCCCTCTTTTCTCACCATGGGAGGAAAAAGATAGCAAGCAGATATTTTTCAGTGGCTCTTATTTGTAGGGGAAAATCAAACACATTCAACCAATCTTCATTTCATTGTACACACTCCAATGCTCAAGGTGCTGAAGGCTACATGTAATTTTAGTCCCAACTAGAATAAACACACTTTTAAATCTTTAGGACTCAACAGAAATGATGGTTCAATAATAACAATAATAACAAGAAGCCACATCTCATGGCACACAGTATGATACAGCTCAGTTATCAGCAAAGCAACTCGGAGGTGTCTTTTGCACATTGCTTGCAGACTTAGGGATACTGCTTCCATGGATTGAGTCCATCTATCTAAAATATAATGGTACAGGTAAAGATTTCCCCTTGACTTTGAATCCTCTAGGAGGTGATGCATATCTCCATTTCTAAGCCAAAGAGGTGGCATTACCCATAGATACCTCCAAGGTCATGACTTCAGGGAGCACCATTATCTTATTGTTAATTGTTAATTGTTGTTTTTTCAGTTTGCTGTAAGCCACTCCAGCAATATTGTTATATGTACATTGTAAGCCACTCTGGCAGTATTGTTGTTTGCTGTAAGCCACTCTTGAGTCCCTTTTGGGGTTGAGAAGGGTGGCAAATAAAAATAGTAAATAAATAAATAATAAATAATACTGCTGAGGTCCCCCCCGGTTTGTGTCAAGAGCGACTTGAGAAACTGCATGTTGCTTCTGAGAGAATTGGCAGTCTGTAAGGATGTTGCCCAGGAGATGCCCAGATGTTTTGATGTTTTACCATCCTTGTGGGAGGCTTTTCTCATGTCCCTGCATGGGGAGCTGGGGCTGGCAGAGGGAGCTCAACCTCACTCTCTCCAGATTCCGAACCTCTGACCTGTCGATCTTCAGTCCTGCTGGTGCAAGGGTTTAACCCATTGCGTCACAGGGGCTCCTCCTACTGAGGTGGTACCTATTGAGCTACTCATGTTTGCATGTTTTCAAACTACTAGGTTGGCAGGAGCTGGGACTTACAGTGGGAGGTTACCCCATCCCATGCATTCTAACTGCCAACCTTTCGGTCAGCAAGTTCATCAGCTCAGTGATTTAACCCACTGTTATATTGTGGCTCCTAATGTAGTATTCCTCTTTTCCTATGTGTATGTGTGGTCTCCTTCTTTTCCTATGTCGATGTCTATTCTTCTATGATTTTCAACCATCACTGTCTTTATTTATTTATTTACCATATTTATACCCTGCACTTCTCAACCCCAAAGGGGACTCAAGGTGGCTTTACACATAGGCAACTATTCAATGCCATTTTTAAAAAGCCATAACTCTAGTGAGTTATGTCTTTTCATGATATATCCTAAGCAAAACAGCCTCAGTTTAGGTATCTTGTGTTCTAGAGAGATGTCAGTCTTGATTTGATCTCTAGAACCCATTTATTTGACTTTTTAGCAGTCCACAGTATCCATATAACTCTTCTCCGGCGCCACATTTCAATGTAGTTGTTTTCATTCCTATCAGCTTCCCTCACTGTCCCAACTTTCACAACTACAAACAGAAACTGAAAAAATTATAGCATGGACTATCCTAACATTAGTATTCAATGCGGTATCTTCAGACCTGCCCTTCCAAGTCCTATTGTTCATCTGATTTCTTGAATGGAGTTTCAGTCCTGATCAATGACTGAGCCAAGGTATGGAAAATAATAATAATAATAATACACTTTATTTAATAATAAATATTAAAAACCATTTCAGTTGACTGTTGTGAGTCCTTTTAAAAATGATTGAATTTATATTTTAGCATCAAAATTTAACCACGGCTTTCAAAATTCGACTTCAGAAAAATTGTATTGAAACATTTAACGTCAGCCTTACAAGTTGCTCTGGGAATTCTCTTGCAATAGTAAGTGGAGGTCATGACTGCAAGCATACAAGTGTTGCCCAAAGGGATTTCTTGAGCAGTAAAGGGCAATGTCTAAAATAGTTAAGCCTAGAAACTGGCATGGCCATCAGAGAATCGTGGAGGCTGGGCAGATCTGAGTGCCGCATTAATGTGCCATGAACTGCTAAGACAGCTCTCCATGTACAGGCACCAAGGTCATTATTACAGCAAACAGCACTTCCTAAACACTTGGGGAGAATTTAACAATCTATTTTATTTCATTTATCAATACTATATAACTCTGTTAATAAAACTACAGAGTTGGAATAAACCTGCAATGTTTTATAATCCAAGTCCTAGCTTCATACAAGAAAGAAACCCCTTGCTACAACATCTCCAAAAGACCAACCAGTTTCTATTTAAAAGCCTCTAATGAAGGAAAACCACCTGTCAAGGCAGTCAGTTTTACTCTCAAAAAGCTTCTATCACCAGGATCCTCTAATGATGAATCGCAATGTACTGTCCTTTTTTTGTCATTTGGACCCATTGGTTTGCTCTGTGTTTTGGCTCAAAAGAGAACAAAATTGTTCCATCAAATTGTTCTTGGCAGGGGGTTGGACTGGATGTCCCACGAGGTCTTTCCACTCTAGCTTTATGTGATTCTATGTAGATGCACCCTTGCACTGTTAATTCAGGGTCATGGAGCACTGAAGCACTCAGATGATACTGAACACATGTTGGGAAAAAATCCTTGGTTGCCTGGCAATGTCTGGGGTCTTAAAAGACCTCCCTCTGACCAGAGCCCGGAAAAGAAACATGTACTGGACTACCATTCCTAGAATGCCCCATCTAGCTATCATACTCAGTAGCCATGCCATTCAAATAAGTGTCATTTGAAAGCTTAACTGGAATATCTATTGTGTGTGGAACAATATAATCTGTTGTTTAGGTGATAGAATTATTGAATCTTCAACTACTTCTGTTCTGACTATATTTCTGGATCTAGCACTTAATGCAATTTTGGACGTATGTTTCCTGCCTTTCCTCCCCCTGCGTTGCTGCTTGTTGGATTGATGTCTTTTTCAGTGAGGGATGTGTATGCGTGGATATGTATAAAAAATTAAAAACATTACTTTTAACAAAAAAGAAAGAAACACAAGCTTATCGAATTTGTGCTCTGTAAGATTTAAGAAATGCATATGTATATTTTCCTGTTCCCCTTTGTCAGAAGGAAACAGCAAGAATGAGATTATTTTTCCCCTTTTTGAATTATACAGAAACAAATCCACACAACTAATATATATATCTTTGAAAAAAGGCATATGGACTTTCGTCAACAGGGAAAACATGTGTAAATGCATGCTGCTGTTGCTGTGTGCTTTCAAGTTGTTTCTGACTTATGGCTATCCTAAGGCAAAGCTATCAGTGGGTTTTCCGGGCAAGTTTGTTCAGAGGAGGGTTGACTTTGTCTTCCTCTAAGTTTGAGACAGTCTGACTTGCCCAGTGGGTTCCTGTGGCTGAGTGAAGATTCCAACCCTGGCCGCCCAAGTCCTTAACCACTACACAGCACTGGCACTGTGAAATGCATAATTTAAAAAAATTGTGCACCAAAATAGGGAAACATTTTCATGAAGGGAGGCAATGCAAAGCCTCATGACTTCGTGCAGTAGTTACTTTTCTTGGCTTTTCTTCATGAACGAAAATTCAGGAAGGACTCATCCCACGCTTTCTACAAGCGCGTTGATGATTCGGAGGTTGGATGTGTCCTTCAAGCCTGTGCAATGGACCTTTCTGGTGGAGCGCAGTATGCACGAACTGGCCTCACCCGTTAAACCAAAGGTTTGGTCGCCGGGGCCTAGCAAGCTTAGGACGGTGGCAGCGAGATCCTCAGGTTGTAGGTTTGGTTTGAGTTTCCTTCTCTTAGATGGTTAACCTTACAGGGTTTAATGAACACTTTCTGCCCGGGTTTGAAATCAGAGTTTTCCTTCTCCTAGGATGGTTGCCTAAAGGCTAGAGAGCCCATCCTGCCCATTGACACTCTTTGTTAGACCCTTCGGTTGTGACCTGTTGGCATGGGAGGCCCTACCGGTGGCTATGCCACCGCCAGCATAGCTCACAACTTCATTAGGGTACGCAAGCCTTGCCCCCGCGACAAGGGGGCACCAACGGAGAGGAGTAGTTACTAAGTGTGTGCATTTCAAGTGAATAGCTATCTGTTTCTACTTACTGATACTGGAAGCTCCCCATATCCATTTTTGTACGCCTCTTGAAAAGGGGAGCACCAACGAATTGAGTTTTTTGTTCTGCATCTGAAAAAAGCAGCTCTTTTTCGACCCGTTGGCAGCAATGGGGAATTTATGAGTCCCCTGGCAGCCTTTCTTTTTTTCCTTTCAAGGGAGTCTGGGTGTCAGCAATGGGGTTAAGGAAGCACCCTATCCAGCTCATTATTGCGGGTGGTGGTGGTGGTGGGGCTTCCCACAGGCTCCCCTTCCATATCCTTCATTAAGATTAAGACCTACCTGGATTTTTTAAAAAGCATCAGAGTTAAGATACCACTCTTTCTGTATCCTTTTCCTTCTGTTTGTAGAGGAAACTGGGTTTAATGCTTATTAAAGCTGTTTCGACTCTAGAGGAGAGGCAGGCATGTGCGCTTTCTTTCCCAGCACCAGCAGCACACCACTCAGCTTTCCAAAGCATTTTAAGGAGGCCCAATGATGGAAGACTGATGACCTGGAGCTCAGTGGACCTATTCTCCCTGGACTACCTTAAAAATCCCCTCTTTTTTCTCTACTGCTTGCAATCTCTTTTCTGCTTGGGGTTTTGCTTCCTTAAGGCTGTTTCTACTTTCTACTCTAGAGGAGAGGTAGGTTTGTTGGGATTACTATGTGTGTTTGCTGGGATTACTATTAATAATAATAATTTTTATTACTTAGAAATATTTTCTGAAGGAGAGGAAGGAAAGGAGAAAAAAAGCAATAAGGGGTGACTCTCAAGCTCCCACATGCATGTGCACCCCACCTACCATCCCTCAGGTCCCCAACTCCCAGTCAGTCCCACTAAATAAGAAGAATCAGGAAAATAATAAAAAAAAAATTGAACTGTGATGCCAAATAGGGGAATAGGAACAATGATTGGATGTCACGTGGTCCCTTTTTGGTTGGGAATCCATGACGGCTGGACCCTTGCCATTACAAAAACTGTATCAAGCCAAAGAAGCTGGACTGGCTGAAGGGAATGTCTAAAAACAGATCCAGGCTCAAGTCTAATACTTATAGACAAATTGCAGTGGCTTCAGATCTTTTTCTGAGCTTAATTCGAAGTTTTGATATATAAAACCTTAAACGTCGAGACTGAAAGCTCTGAGAGACCATCATGTGCTTCCATGCAACTTGTTCATCACTTCTAGAGGCAAGAATGGTAGACAAAACTTTCTCTGCAGCTTAACTCTGGCTATGGGGTTTCTTTACAAGTGAAGTTGGGCTGGATTCAGGTTCTTCAAATCAGGGAGAGTTTTACAGTTTTTAAAAACTGCATGTGCATGAATGTGAACCATTTTACAAAGCTTTTATTTTGTCTCTTGAGTGCTTTTACTTGTTAGTTTCTATATTTGCAGCACATGACTTTGGGATCCCTGTAGACTGAGAAGCAATAAACAAACACAGTCTTGACTCTGCTTGAAGCCCTCAGGGCCTCCCAAGACTGGACAGCAATTCAAAATCAAACAGAGGGAGCAAGAGAGAATTTGCAGGGAGGAACTCCTAAGTCACTCATCAAACTTTGAAAGCAATGCTTATGGGGGCTCTGAAATGCCACTCCATCTTGGCATTTCAACAGACATAATTGGAACCCTTATCTCCTGTGCTGAAGGATGGAGTGCTAATGATTGTGCTATGTCAATGCAGGATGCTTGCAATCTTTGATACTATTGTGTCCCTCATGTTTTATGGTGACCTCTTTTTGTCATGTCAGGAGCAACTTGAGAAACTGCAAGTCGCTACTGGTGTGAGAGAATTGGCCGTCTGCAAGGATGTTACCCAGGGGACACCCAGATGTTTTACCATCCTGTGGGAGGCTTCTCTCATGTCCCCGCATGAGAAGCTGGAGCTAACAGATGTGAGCTCATCCCACTCCCTGGATTTGAACTGCTGACCTTTTGATCAGCAGTCTTCCCTAGGGTTGCCACATGAATAAGGGGCAGGTACCTAAAAATAGGGATTTTTTCACAAAAATAAGGAACACTTCATAAAAACTTGAAAATCGTAAATTGATTTTCAAGTTTTTATGGAGTGCCCCTTATTTTTGTGAAAATTTTCCTATTTTTAGGTACCTGTCCCTTATTCTATTAAAATCTGGCAACCCTGGTCCTGCCAGAACAAGTGTTTAACCCATTGTTCACTTCCCAAATACCTGGGAGTTACCCTGGACCATTCTCTGACTTAGAAGAAGCACTGCTTCAAGATCAAGCAAAAAGTGGGCACTAGAAACAATATCATAGGAAAGCTGACTGGCATAACCTGGGGATCACAACCAGGTATAGTGAAGACATCTACCCTTGCGCTTTGCTACTCTGCTGCTGAATACACATGCCCAGTGTGGAACACATCTCACCACGCTGAAACAGTGGATTTGGCTCTTAATGAAACATGCTGCATCATCCCAGGATGTCCATGCCCTATACCAATGCAGAAATTACACTATTGTACCACCTGACATCCACAAGGAAGTAGCAGCCAATAATGAAAGGACCAAGGCAGTGACATCTCTGGCCCACCCTGTTTGGATATCAGCCAGCACGCCAATGCCTTAAACAAGAAATAGTTCTCTGAGATCTACAGAGATACTCACAGGAACACCTCAGCAAGCGAGAGTCCAAAAGTGGCAGGCGAAAACCCAGCACCTCAAGCAATGGCTGAGACGGGATGAGAAATTCCCTCCTGGGCACACAGAAGACTAGGTGATTTGGAAGGCACTGAACAGACTGTGCTCTGGCACCACAAGATGCAGAGCCAATCTTAAGAAGTGGGGCCACAAAGTGGAGTCCACAGACCACTTACTAGAATGCAACCTGAGCCCTGCCACATGCACAATGGAGAACCTTCTTATAGCAACACCAGAGGCACTCCACGTGGCCAGCTACTGGTCAAAGGACATTCAATAGAATGCCAAATTTTAAAACTTTGTGGGTTTTTAAAATACATTACAACTGTACTCTTGGTTCACTCCTGATATGGTAAACAAAATAGATATCTCATTGTGTCACCAGTGGCTCCTAATGTGATTTATTATTATTATTATTAAACTTTATTTATACCCCACCCCATCTCCCAGAATGGACTCGGGACGGCTTACATGAGACCAAGCCCACAACACATAGTAACACAACAGCAAATAAAATAATACAATCACTATAACTTACAAAAAGCAATAAACAACATTACAGTTTAAAAACATTATGGCTGGGCCAGATGTACATTATTAAAATTATTTAAAATGAATAACACTGGGTGCGAACAGAGGTAGAATGTGTAACACAGGAGGGTTTTATAGAAAATAATGTGGAGCAGAACCCAACCGGTGATTAAAGTGCTTCTGAGGACATTTTGCAAAGGTTGATCAGAGCAGGGCGTTATTTACTTTATTCCGGGATCAAACCATGATCAAATCATGGGTTTCTTTAGCAAGAATTAATCAGAGGAGGCTCGTCATTGCCTTCATTTGCATTTGAGAGAGGCACCATAGTATTTTGGTATACCCTCTACCTTCTACTGCAACCTAAAGAGTTTTTGGCCAGGATGGAAACAAAAGAAAACGACTGCAGTTCTCTTCCATCCAATACTGTGTTTTCCGGGCAAGAGCTTCTGATTTGATGCTATTAATCATTCCACCTCTCCTGCAAATTGTAGAGAAGTTTCTTGCAAAGTTGAAACTAACACTTCCAGCTGTAACACTATTAAACTGAATCCCTGGTAGCTATAATAGGAATTCATGATCTCCAGCTTAAGAGCTACCTTGAATTATATACATGTGCCTCAAAGAACTCTGAAGCTGAGCTTTGATTTTTATTCCATGCAATGTGATGAAGCTAACACTTGATGCCTGGAAGGATAAAGGAAGAGGCTCAAACCAGTGTGCTAAGATGACAAATGTTAGTTATGCCTACCTTTGGTTTATTTTGATTGGGCTTTTGTGTGTGTGTGGGAGAGACTTGTTTTGATTTGATTTTTTGGTCCAGTTTCAGAAATCACCTCTGTGCATTCACAAAATTAAAAAAGCACATTAACATTATCATTAAAGGATAAAGGAAATAATAGAGCAGAGTATTTCCTCAGCAGGAGGAACTGTGGATTTAATTATACAACTCACATTCTGCCATTCGATTCATGCAAAGTGTTTATCCACAGGCAATTGCCTCCCACCGGTTGACTGACTTCTCCACCTGTACTTTAGTGCCACTGAGATTCTTTTGTACTAGAGCAGTCACATTATGAGTTTAGAGTTCAAGGCTTCACAATCTTTGATGTTTATGAAGAAAACCATGGATGATGCCAGGCAGAAAGAGTGCACCTGAAATCCCTTGGACTGCTTTTTATCAGGAACTTCTCCTTCAACACAGAAGAGGAGGAGTTTGGGGAACTGCTGGAGCCCTTTGGAGACCTCGAGCATGTGCGGATCGTGATGCACCTGGACACCAAGCACTTCAATGTTCAGGAGGGTGGGCAGGCGGGTGGCCAAAGTGTGTGTATGTGTGTGCGGGGCACCAACTGTAATAATCTCAGCATCTAGCCGAACACAGTGCCATTTGGCATCACTGATAAAGTAGATTCGAAATCTCTCGCTGCACATCTGGAATGGAGCAGTTCCCCAAAATTAGAAGCACTGGATCAGAGAAATGCAGGGACCCAACAAGGAGGTGGTTTGACATATTCACATCATTTTCCACTACATGTTTGTTCCTTCCTCAAAGCTCTATGAGGAGTGGCTTAAAAAGCTTGGCATGTTTAGCCTGAAGAAGAGAAGGCTGAGAGGAGACATGATATCCATGTATACATATGTGAGAGGAAGTCATAGGGAAGAGGGAACAGGCTTGCTTTCTGCTGCCCTGGAGACTAGGACACAGAACAATGGCTTCAAACTATAAGAATGGAGCTACCATCTGAACATTGGGAAGAACTTCCTGACTGTGAGAGCTGTTCGGTAGTGGAACTCTCTGCTCCGGAGTGTGGTGGAGGCTCCTTCTTTGGAGGCTTTTAAGCAGATGGTGGATGGCCATCTATCGGGGTGCTTTGAATGCAATTTTCCTGCTTCTTGGCAAGGGGTTGGACTGGATGGCCCACAAGGTCTCTTCCAACTCTATGATTCTACAAGTGCAATATCATCATCCTGGATATAGAAGCAGATAGGAATTTTCTCCGAGGCTGACACTGGTGAAGACAAATTGAATTCAGCATAGGCGAGAACTTATTTTCATTGATTTATTGGTAAGCACTAGGGCTGTTTCCGAATTTGAGATACTTCTGAATTTCGGAAGTTTTTTCCTACTTCCGACCTTTGAAGCAATTTCGAGAGTAGCCCTTCCAACAGGAATTCCGAATTTTGGAATTCTGAATTCTGAATTTTGGATGTCATTTCCGAATTTTCTTGCTGATTGCTCATTGGCTGATGGCTAACAGCTGACTCTCCCTTTTGCTGATTTTTTTGCCATTTTTTAAAGCGGACGCCATTTTTGAAGACTTTCGAAGACTTCCGAATTTTGGAAATACTTCTGAATCAATTCCGATTTTTTTTTTAAAAAAACGGAAGTCTATCACATCTGAAGCGAAATCGCAATCAACATCCAAATCGAATTTTGCAGCATTTTTAAAAATTCAGAAACAGCCCTCGTAAGCACTTTGGTGAAACATTTCATAAATAAGACACAATGGTTTTGTTTTTGTGTTACATGGAATCATAGAATCATAGAGTTGGAAGAGACTTTGTGGTGCCCAGAATTGGAGGGCTACATGCCTGCCTTGGATGGATCTACGGACAATGTTGGCTCTTCGGCTTAGAAATGGAGATGAGCATCACACCTCAGAGTTGGACTTGACTAGTCTTAATGTCAAGGGGAAACCTTTACTCCCTTGAACTGCAGCATTCTAAAACTGTCTAGCACAGAATTCTTAATATCTTACCAAACTGCAGACCCCTGAATTGCACGGGAAGCACCATGAATGCTAAAGTGATAACTACTAAAATGGTGCAGCCTGGATACACACAGGTGACTCCGTCTCCTCCTTTGTGTCTCCGTACACAGAAGTTATGTCAGATTCACTTTCATGAGAATCGCTTAGATAGAAATGGGGAGAGATGAAAAGGAAAGCAGCACCATTAAATTTATTTACTTTATTCCTTGCTTTACTGTCCTCCTCAGAGTGAGCATGAAACATGGCCGGGACGGGTCTTCCCACACCTTTGGCCACAATCGTATGTGACCGTTATTGAAAACCACCCATAGTTGACATTCTGCTCAGAAGAGAAGGGAAGAAACCTGCATTTAGAAATTAAAAAGGAACAATTACTTTCCTTTATTGTCTCCGCTTAAATTGCTCAGCTGCCATCAAACACGTAGGCTTTAGAAGCAAGCAACGGATTATGTGTGAAGGTTACCTCCTGAGAGGTGTGAATTTCACAGCCGCAGTAAAAAAAAAATCTTAGCCACAAAAAAGGGGGGGAAATGGGAGCCGTGATTTAAAACAGTGACAAATGCTTCCTCTCCTTGTGATAGCATGCTCTAACTTCTGTTTGATGGGGATAATCGTGCCGCTTCGGAAAGAGATCCTGAACATTATTTAAAGATAGGAATAAACAATTTGATAGTGTTTTAACTCATGAACGTGAAGTCTTGTTTCCTCTATGCGCAGAAATAAGTGAGCTGGTTGCCATGGTAATTCCTGTCTTACCTTTTAAGACAAAGGATAGCTTGGAGCTATAAAATTAAGTCCCCTTCGACCTTTCATTTCTCATCCTTAACAAAGATTTCCTTCTTTCTCTCTGTCCTCCCTTCGTTGCTTCAGACCATGGCTTTGGCCCACTCTTCGCACATAATCCAGCCTCAAAATCAATTTTGATTGCAAAATTGACCTGCAATTATTTTAATAGGATATTCCTCGGCTTAATGAAAAGAAGAATCCCACCCAGAATAGTACAAAGTGACCCTGTGGGTAAACCAACGGCCTGTGGTTTTGCTTTTGTGCATGTGCGAGAGAGGTGGCATTTGACCCAGGAGGTAGATGTTACCGCATTTGCAGCTTATTCTATCTTAATTGGATTGTCCAAAGTGATGAATTTCATCTATTACGAGTTTGGCTTTCTCTCTTGTTCGAATTTTTCACAAAATATGTTATTGCAATCTATTTCTGAATCCTGACATTGTGTTTCATTGAAGACATACACACACACTCGCATATATACTGTTGCTATGTGAACAATGAAATACATATAATGGCAGATCCTAATTTCCTGAATATCAACGAATGGGTATCCTTTGTTTCATAACTGCAGAGTGACTCATGGGAATGCTGGGGAAGTGACAGACCCATTGCCTACCCTGGATAGCGAGCAACTCAGCCCGTCATCCCTTATTAAGAGCCTAGGTGTCCAACTGGACCCCTTGCTGACCATGGAGGCCCAGGTCTCCATGGTCAGCAAGACGTTGTTTTTCCACCTGCAACAGGCTAGGCGACTGGCCCCCTACCTGTCCAGGGATGACCTGGCCACGGTGATCCAAGCGACGGTCATCTCGAGGCTGGACTACTGTAACTCCCTCTATGTTGGCCTTCCCTTGTCGACAATCCGGAAACTCAAGCTAGTGCAGAATGCCGCTGCTCGCTTGCTGGTGGGAGCACCAGTGAGGGAGCACATCACTCCCATCCTTCGGCAACTGCACTGGCTTCCCATCGAGTACCGAGTTGCCTTCAAGGTGCTGGTTTTAACCTTCAAGGCCTTACACGGTCTAGGGCCTGTGTACCTAAGGGACCGCCTTACCCCATATGTTCCCCCGAGATCACTATGGTCGGAAGAGCAGAACCTCCTGGTTATTCCATCATCCCGCTCCTGTCATCTATCCAGTACAAGACAATGTGCCTTTTCGGCTCTGGAATTCGCTTCCAGGTCATATTCGGGCAATTTCAGAACTCGCCCCTTTCCGAAGGGCGTGTAAGACTGTCCTCTTCAGGCTGGCGTTTGGCTAAACCCAAACGCAATCAACATGCTCATGCCTGATCCAAGAACCGTAGTCCTGCGGTCACTATGGCTATGTATTTGTTTTTATTGTATATTTTACTGTATTTTACTGTATGTTCTATCGAATGTGTATTTTAATTGTTGTAATCCGCCCCGAGCCTGTAGAGAGGAGCGGAATATAAAATGGAATAATAAATAAATTAATTAATTAATTAATTAATTAATAAGAGGCCAAAACAGGCAACGTGATCGGGCTCCCAGAAACTTCAGTCTCATCTGAAATTATTCTTGCTTTGAACTCATCTAGAGGAGAAATTAGGGTTCAAGATTGGGATTATAATATATATATATATATATGTGTGTGTGTGTGTGTGTATTTATGTATTGTATTGTTGAAGGCTTTCATGGCCGGAATCACAAGCTTGTTGTGAGTTTTTCAGGTTGTATGGCCATGTTCCAGAAGCATTCTCCCCTGATGTTTCACCCACATCTATTGGAGGCATCCTCAGAGGTTGTGAGGTCTGTCAGAAACTAGGCAAGTGAGGTTTATATATCTGTGGAAAGATGTCAAGGGTGGCAGAAAGAACTCCTGTCTGTTTGAGGTAGGAGTGAACGTTTCCATTGGTCACCTTGATTAGCATTTAATAGCCTAGCAGTTTCAAGGTGTGACTTCTTACTGCCTGGGGGAATCCTTTGTTGAGAGGCAATTAGCTGGCCTTAATTGTTTCTTGTCTGGAATTCACCTGTTTTTAAGGGTTGTTCTTTATTTACTGTTATGATTTTAGAGGTTTTTAAATATTGTAACCAGATTTCGTTCATGGCAATTTCAGCAAACCCCTCAATTATTAATTTATTTAAAACATTTATATTTCGCCCTTCGCGCCCCGCAGGCGACTCAGGGTGGAGAACAACATATATATGGCAAACATTCAATGTTGGGACATAAAACTATAAATATATACAAACACTAGCTGTACCCAGCACGCGTTGCTGTGCCCTATTTTGGAGATGCGAGGAAGTCTGAGTATGTAAGGGTTGGAGTTGTTCTTAGTTATGGTGTTGTTGGGGTCATGGCTGTGTTGTGGTGGGTTGTGGGTACAGCTAAATTTTCTGTGGGAAGTGAATTGGGTGTTTGTGTTTGTGCCTCAGCCCTTTGCCTTATCCTCCTCTGACAGTTTATTATGGGTCGGAATGTTCATGTTGGCTGGCCAGTACAGGAGTTATGCAAATCCGCCCTTATTGGCAGCCAATCATGTTCTCAGAAGGTAGAGGCTGGGAGAGTCGTTGGCAGCCCCGGAGGATGCTGGGAAATGTAGGTTTTTTTTACTCATTGTTTTGGGGGCCTTTTAGGTTTTAGGGGGAGTTTCTTTGCTACAAACGTACCTTGCTTGAGGCCTATTTCTGTTGGCAAGTTTGGTGTCTCTGCGTTGTAAGGTTTCTCTGTTTGGGACGGTCTTTCCATGACAACTCTTCCTTTATATATATAGATTAAAATCACTTTTATCCACTTTAAAATCAGTTGCTTAAAAACCATCTCAGGACACCATTTTATTATTGCCTCATTGCACTGCCCCAACCTCTGAGGATGCCTGCCATAGATGCAAGTGAAACGTCAGGAGAGAATGCTTCTGGAACATGGCCAAATAGCCCAAAAAACTCACAACACCCCTATTTATTTATTATTTGCTTCATTTATACCCCACCTTTCTCAAGCCCGTGGGGGACTCAAGGCAGCTTACAACTTTGGCAAGATTCAATACCACTTAAAACATAGTAACAAAACCTATCCCATATACTAAAAACAGTTGAAACAGTTAAACAATTAAACACATAGAATAATAACAAATTAAAACATATAACATGCATTATTCCATTCATCCGTAATCCTTGCTCATAATCCTTATTCAGACTGTGTCGAAACTGTCATGATTCATTCTGCAAATGCTTGTGAACAGAGCCATGTCTTTATCTTTTTTTCTGAAAACTAGATGAGATGTAATTTTGGGGGGGGGGGGGGAATTCCACAACCAGGGAGCAACCACTGAGAAGACTCTGCCTCTCGTCCCCATCTATTGCACTTGTCAAGGTGGTGGGACTGAGAGCAGGGACTCCCCAGCCATTACTAAAGCCCTTGTTGGCTCATAGGAGATGCGTTTGAACAGACAGGTTGAACCAGATCCTTTTAGGGCTTTATAGGCCAAGACCAGCACTCTGAATTGTGCTCAGTAGCAATCTGGCAACCAGTAGAGCTGACGTAACAGGAGATTTGTATGCCCCCTGTACCCCACTCCAGTGAGAAATAGGGCTGCCACCCATTAGACTACTTAAAGCTTCCGAACAATCTTCAAAGGCAACTCCACGTAAAGCACATTGCAGTAGGCTATTTGGGATGTTACAAGAGTGTGGACCACTGTCACCAAGACTGACTTCCTAAGGTACGGGTGCAACTGGAACACAAATTTAAATTGTGCAAAAGCTCCCCTGGCCACCCCCAAGACCTGGGGTTGTAGACTCAATGATGAATCCAGGATCACCCCCAAGCTGTGAACCTGTGTCTTCAGGGGATGTGCAAACCTATCCAACACAGGCTGTAACCCAATGCCCTGTTTGGTCTTGCAACTGACCAGGAGTACTTCTGTCTTGTCTATATTAAATTTCAATTTGTTATCCCTCATCCAGACCATCACAGCTGCCAAGCACCAGTTCAGGACCTGAACAGCCTCCTTAGCAGTAGGTGGAAAGGAGTTATAGAGTTGGACACCATCAAATTAAAATATTTTTATTCTGCCCTTCACAACAGAGTTTATGTGAATGATTCACAAAATATTGCGACTACTCAGGAGAAATACTTTTTTTAGTTTATAGCTCTTAGAACTGGACACTGTTGGTGGAAGAGTTCTAGGCACTGTCGTGCAAAATTATAATTTTCCTGTGTCTGATCCATTCTGTTGCATTCTGTTAAGGAGCTATTTGTGATCTGAGTGTTGGATTGGGATATATGGAGACCAGGGTTCAAAACCCTGGTCAGCTACAGAAACCACTGGATGGTTTTGGGCATGTCAAACGTTTTCAGCTTCAAAAGAAGACAAAGGCAACCCCGTTCTGAATAAATCCTGTCAAGAAAACCAATGATAGGGTCTCTAAGTTTGTGATAAATCAGTGACACGATACGAAGGTAAGCGCCAAAAGAACCACACAGACAGCTATCATATGGTCTCAAACACTTTACTCCGTAGTCGAGCAATACAAAGCTGGAAGTGAGATAAAGGCGCGCACATTCGGCTTATATTCACTCAGCCTTCCTGCCCCTTTTCCCTTCCCGCCAAAACCTTCCTGCCTCTTTCTTTTCTCCCTGGGCATTTGTTAGGCGCTGGCAGGATCTGGATCCAACCGGCTGAAACCGCAGCAGTGGGCATCAGCTCCTGACAAATCAGAATCAGTTGGAAGGCTCACAGCAACTTTAAGGTAATCATGGAGAAATTGCTCTATGGTTTGGCATTCTAAAAAGATGGGACCACCCATGAAAGCTTCCTGTATTGTGCTTTTCCATCTCATTTACTATAATCCAGGTCTGTGTAGCTTATCTTAGATAGATGTAGTCAAAATGTTGCCCTGAGGCTGCATGGGGATCCTCCCAAACTTCTGTTCATGGCCCATGAATCCTCTAGACTAACTGAACTGTCCCTTTTCTGGCTGTAAAAAAAGTCAATTGTCTCTCTTGGGAGCAACTAGGAATGGAAATTAACTTTTAAAGAGTTCTCTCCTGCATTCTTTAACATTAAATCCTGTTTTTCAAAGAAAGGACTTTTTTGGGAGTAGGGAAGCTTTCAGATATCTGTGCAGTCGCCAAAGGATTGTTTCGCAGAAAATTATCTCCCAAATCTGCTGCTGTTGCTTGGTCAAGGGCAAGGGCAGATTTGTATGGAAATCAGACATCCTTTGAGTAACCTGCTCCCAAATTATTTAAAATCTGGCTGTCAAAACAACTGGTATAGGATTGTTGTGATATGTTTTGATTGCCAAAGCCCCACAAGCAATTGAGTGGCAACTAAAGCCTCAAACCAACTTTAAAAGTAGCCTCACACAGAGCCATTTCAGTTGTCCAGTTTGGATATAGCCACGATCAGTGAAGATGCAGCTGAATGACAGGCACTATCTGAGCTTCTACAAACAGCATCAAGTTCATGAGAAGCTTCACTGGATCCCTCAAGAGGATTGTAATCTCAACCAACACCAGTTTTCTAGCCCTACTTCTTTATATCTTCAGATTTCCAACAATTTGTTGTTTATTCGTTCAATCGCTTCCAACTCTTTGTGACCTCCTGGACCAGCCCATGGCAGAGCTCCCTGTCGGTCGTCACCACTCCCAGCTCCTTCAGAGTCAAGCCAGTCACTTCAAGGATACCATCCAACCACCTTGCTCTTGATCGGCCTCTCTTCCTTTTTCCTTCCATTTCCCCCAGCATCATTGCCTTCTCTAAGTGTTCCTGTCTTCTCATTATGTGGCCTAAACACTTCATCTTTGCCTCTAATATCCTTCCCTCCAGTCAGCAATCGGCCTTTATTTCCTGAAGTATGGATTGATTGGATCTTCTCGTGGTCCAAGGCACTCTCAGAATTTTCCTCCAACACCACAGGTCAAGCCCTGCACGTTGCATGATGTGTTCTGCATACAAGTTGAATAGGTTGGGTGAGAGTATACATCCTTGCCGTACTCCTTTACCAATCTTGAACCAGTCTGTTGTTCCATGGTCAGTTCTTACTCTTTCTACTTGGTCATTATACAGATTCCTCAGGACAAGGTGATTTGGTATCCCCAGACCACCAAGAACTTGCCACAATTTATTATGATCCACAAAGTCAAAGGCTTTAGAATAGTCAGTAAAACAGAAATAGGATGTTTTATTATATGAAATAGATGTTTAATACAATAGTGGTATGCTCTTCTGCATTTTTATGGCTTTTCTGATATTTTTGGAAGCGGCAAGCAGGGCTATGTGTCTTCCATACAACATGGCTCTCCCCGGTGACTCCATATGGATGTTAAAAAGCATGAGAAGCAAGATAAAATCTCGTGCTTCCAAGTTCCAAAGAATCACATCTCTCAATTAGTTTAAGGAATCTACATAAATGTTCCAATGGGACTGAAGATACATTTTATTATGGGATGGAAGAATGTGTTTTTAGGTCAAGGAGGGAAAGGACTGAAACTTTTAATTCTGACACAAGAGAGTGATAACTCTTGAAAGTCCTTGTTTGGTATTTTTGTATAAATACATATACTGTACATTTTGAAGTTGCACCTGCATGTGCCTTCAAGTTGCGTGTCAGTGTATGGCAATCACATTCAAACGAGTTTCAAGATATACAGCTAGACTTACTTACTTAGGTGATCCCTCGTTGTCCAAGTAAGATTGTCCTCTAAGTGCGGTGTCCTGGCAGTGTCCTGGCAGTGGGTAAGTAGGTGACTGTGGAGCCCTATTCTTGACCTACGTGTTCTCCTGCAGTGATGGCATTGGTTTCCAGGTGGAAGGCAGTCCTGGTCAGGGTTGGCTTGATGTGCCTTCCTCTTGCCATGTTTCTCCCTTTCACCCTCCATTCATGCTTCTTTGAATTCTGCAGCACTGCTGGTCACAGCTGACCTCCAGCTAGAGTGCTCAAGAGCCAGGGCTTCCCAGTTCTCAGTGTCTATGCCACCATTTTTGAGGTTAGCTTTAAGCCCATCTTTCAATCTCTTTTCTTGTCCTCCTACATTCTGTTTTCTGTTCTTGAGTTTGGAGTAGAGTAAGTGCTTTGGGAGATGGTGATTGGGCATTCGGACAACGTGTCCAGTCCAGTGGAGTTGATGGCAGAGGACAATCGCTTCAATGCTGGTGGTCGTTGCGTCTTCCAGCACGCTGACATTTGTCTGCCTGTCTTCCCGATAGATTTGCAGGATTTTTCAGAGGCTAAGCTGATGATATACAGTAGGGCTGTTTATGTCCTGTTAGAAATTATTTGAAATCATTATTTTTCGTATGTATTATTTTATTTCAGTGTTTTTTGACCTTTCCAGGCGAACCCGGAAGTACAATTTCATTTTCGACCTTTGCGGCCGTCATTTTTCTAAAGGGCAAAAATTAGTTCAAATTACTTCTTGCCCTTCTTCCTCCTCAGGATGTTCCCGGCACGGCTATTGCTGCTGCTGCCTCTGCAGAGGGAGGGAAGGAGTGAAGGAGGAAAGAAAGAAGGATGAAAGGGAAGGAGGGAGGGAGAAGGAAGAAGGGAAGGGAGGGAGGATGAGAAGGAGGAAGGAAAGAGAAGGGAGGAAGCATAGGGCGGGCCAGTCCTGGCGGCGGCAGCGGCGGCATGGAGGGAAGGGGCACGGCCAATGGAGGCCCTGCTCCTCGCGCTCCTCAGGGGGGCCCGCCGCTGCCCTCGCTCTCCCCCTCGGCAGCGGCAGACACGGCCCCGCGCTCCAGCAAGGGGAAGGGGCACTGTAAGAACTCTGCGCATCCTTTCGTCTTTTCTTCCTCCCTCCTTCCCTCTCTCTCTTTCTCCTCCCTCCCTCCCTTCCTTTCCTTCCACTCTTTCCTCTTTTCTTCCTTCCTTCTTTCCTCCCTCCCTCCTACCCCCTCTCTCCCTCCTTCCTTCCACCCACCCATCCATCCATCCACCCTTTCGTCCTCCCTCCCTCCCTCCCTCCTTCCCTCCTCTCTCTCCTTCCTTCCTTCCTTCCACCCACCCACCCATCCACCCTTTCATCCTTCCTTTCAACTGTTCTCCCTCCCTCCTTGCCCCTCTTTTTCACCTTCCTTTCTTCCTTTCCTGCCACCCTTTTATCTTTTCTTCCTTCTCACTTTCCCTCCTCTCTTCCCTCCCTTTCCTCCCTCCATTCCCTTCCATCCTTCTCTTCTTCCCCTCCTTCCTTCTCCTTTTCTTTCCTCCTTTCGTCCTGGAGGATATTTAACTGGGAGAAGAGAAGATAGAGAAGGAAGGTGAGAAACATGTTGGACTGGATGGCTTTAAGTATTTTTAGTTGGTCATGGGGGTTCTGTGAGGGAAGTTTGCCCCAATTCTGTCTTTGATGGGGTTCAGAATACTCTTTGACTGTAGGTGAACTATAAATCCCAGAAACTGCAACTCTCAAATGTCAAGGCCTATTTCCCCCAAGTTTGGTCCAGATCCATCATTGTTTGAGTCCACAGTGTCCACAGGGGCTTTTGGGTATACGTCTTTTATCTGTTTATTGATGTTTTATTGATTTTATGCTGTAAACCGCTCTGGGCTCCAGAGAGAGCGGTCTACCAAATCGAATTTATAAATAAATAAATAAAATAGATGTAGGTGAACTACAACTCCCAAACTCAAGGTCAATGCCCACCAAACCCTTCTAGTGTTTTCTGTTGTTCATGGCAGTCCTGTGTGAGTCGTTTGGTTTAGTTCCATCATTGGTGGAGTTCAGAATGCTCTTTGATTGCAGGTGAACTATAACTCCCAGCGACTACAACTCTCAAATGACAAAATCAATTTTTGACTGATGGGCCCTCCTTGGGTTAATAGGTGTCTTGTGGCCAAATTTGGCAGCAATTTGTCAAGTGGTTTTTGAGTTATGTTAATCCCACAAATGAACATTACATTTAGAGAGAGAGAGAGAGAGAATGTTATAATATTACTAGCTGTACCCTGCACGCGTTGCTGTGCCATCGTCTGTGGCTATCCCCTTCTACCCATGGTGTGTGTGTGTATGTGTGTGCTGATGTTTGTGTGTATATGTGTATGTGTATTTTGTGTATGTTTGTGTTCTTATGTATATGCGCATGTTTATATGAGTGTATGTATGTGTGCATGTCTGTATGTATATGTGTGTATGTGTGTGCTGATGTGTGTGTGTGTTTATATGTGTATAATGTTTATGTGTGTGTTCTTATGTATATGTGCATGTACATGTGTATGTGTGCATGTTTTCATGTATATGTGTGTGTATGTGTGTGGTGATGTCTGTGTGTATATGTGTATATGTTTGTGTATGTTTTTTCTCTCTTTCTGTATCTCTTTGTCTATTTTTCTCTGTCTCTCTCTTTCTCTCTCTGTTTTTCTCTCTCTTTATATCTCTATCTTTCTTTCTCTCTTTATCTCTCTGTCATTATCTCTCTGTCTTTATCTCTCTCTCTTTCTCTCTGTTTCTCTGTCTCTCTCTCTTTCTGTCTCTCTCTCTTTGTATCTCTCTCTTTCTCTCTCTTCCTCTCTTTCTTGCCCCTCATTTCCTTCCTCCCTCCCCCCTCCCTTCCCCTCCCTTCCCGATGGCAGCTGCCTTCCCCGCCCGGTTCTTCCTCCTTCTCTGCCTCCTCCTCCTCCGCCTCCAGGCCAGCCTCTGTCTCCTCCCTCCTCCGGTTCGTCCTCCTCGGCGCCCCGGCCCCCTCCCTCCCTCCCTCCATCCCCTGCCGGCATTCGGGAACACCGAAGGGGGCGGCGGAAGAAGGAAGCGGAGGAGGAGGGGCTAAGGAGTAGCTGGCTCGCTTGCTCCTCCTCAGCCCGGCACCCTCCCTCCCTCATCCCCCGCCCCCGCCGGTGTCCCCTCCTCCTTCCACGCCCCCCCGCTCTTCCTTACCGGGACGGTGGGGGGGCACGGAAGGAGGTGGGAGGGACTGGGGGAGGGGGGCATGTCCCCTCCTCCTGCCACGCCCCCCTGCCGCTCTTCCTTACCGGGATGGCGGGGGGGCGGAAGGAGGTTGGAGGGGCTGGGGGGAGGGGGCGTGTCCCCTCCTCCTGCCACGCCCCCCCCCCCGCCGCTCTTCCTGATCGAAGGAGGAGGCGGAGGAGGCGCTCTGGCTGCAATGTGCGAACGTTCTAAATGTTAGTGCTGGCAGCGGAGAGGCCGGGGTGGGAGTTCCATTGTCAGTTTTTGGGGGCTGTTTTTTGTGGGTGTTGCGAGGTACGTAGGGCCGGTTTTTTTGGCGTTTTCTGTACCTTGTCCTATGGTTAATGCGGTTGTTGAGTTTGGTGGTTCTGTGAGCCATAGTTTCGTTGTCTATATACAACATTGCACGGACGCAAGAAAAAAAATAGATTTAATACTTATCTGATATTAGGTATTAAGTAATATATATTCAATATTATTTATTCCTATTTAATAGTGTGTATGTGTGTGTGTGTGTGTGTATCTATATATATAAAGGAAGAGCCGTCATGTGAAGACTACCTGAAACAGAGAAACCTTACAACGCAGAAACACAAAACTTGCCAACAGAAATAGGCCTCAAGCAAGGTACGTTTGTAGCAAAGAAGCTTTCCCCCCCAAAACCTAAAAGGCCCCCAAAACAACAAGTAAAAATAGAACTACATTTCCCAGCATCCTCCGGGGCTGCCAAAGACTCTCCCAGCCTCTACATTCTGACAACATGATTGGCTGCCAATAAGGGCAGATTTGCATAACTGCTGTACTGGCCAGCCAACATGAACATTCCGACCCATAACAAACTGTCAGATGACTGCCAGAGCCTTCTCCAACACTTTCAAATCAGAAGACAATGATGGAGATCAACACCATTCAAGGGGAGCTCTTCTTCCTTTCCCAAAAGATCTCCAGTGGCTTGGAATTCCACATTAATAAGAGGACCATCCAGCAACAATGGGGTTTGCCAAGGAGGGTGCTCCAGCCCCTCTATATCCTGGCTCCAAGGGATGGAGGTCATCACCAAGTACCTTCTGATGCCCAGCACTGGAAGAGCTCCCTCAGATGGCCTGTCCATGAGGAAAGCCTCATCGGACATCGACCAATGGGTGCAAAAGACACAGAGCAGGACATCTTGAAAAAGAGAGGAGCAGAAAGTAAGCTAGACATGAAGATCTTGAGAAAGGTGGCTAAAAAGGATACGGAAAGGATTTTTAACAGTCCCCCAACAGACACTGGACGCACCTGTGAAGATAGAGATCCCCTGACAGGACAAGCCCTCCCCAAGCTGATCCGTCCTGGCCATGGTACAAGTCAAACCCGAAGGACTGCAGGCAAAGAGCTGAGGCACAAACATAAAACACCCAATTCACTTCAACACCATAAGTCACATCAATTCCAACCCTTACATACTCAGACTTTCTCACATCTCCTAAATAGGGCACAGCAACGCGTGCCGGGTACAGCTAGTAGAGAGAGAGAGAGAGAGAGAGAGAGAGAGAGAGAGAGAGAGAGTGTTATTATTATTTAATACCAATTTATATTAATACCAGGTATATCTTTATAAAATATAATATGTATTTATATATTATAATTTATAATATAATGTAATTATTATTAGTGCTGGCTATATAATATAATGGATTACCCCATGACACAGTGGGTTAAACTGCTGAACTGCTGAACTTGCTGACTGAAAGGTCGGTGATTCGAATCCGGGCAGCGGGGAGAGCTCCTGCTGTTAGCCCTAGCTTGTACCAACCTAGCAGTTTGAAAACATGCCAATGTGAGTAGATCAATAGGTACTACACCGGCAGGAAGGTAACAGCGCTCAATGCAGTCATGCTGGCCACATGGCCTTGGAGGTGACTATGGGCAGCGCCGGCTCTTTGGCTTACGAATAGAGGTGAGCTGACATAAACCAAAAAAGGATTAAATACACACATAGAATGAAGTTAGGGGAGAACTGACAGGAAGGAAAGGTAGAAGGAAGGAGAGAAGAAGGCAAGGACAGAAAGAGATAGTGTAAATTGCTTTGCCCAATTTAGAACTAATTAAGAATTTCGTTATTAAATACATTTCAATTAAGATTTTTTTTAGAAAAATGTATTTCTATTACTAATCAACCCCCCCCCCCCCATTTGTAGTTTAGAATCAATTTTTTATGGATCAAACCCTAAACAGCTATACTAATGGAGATGGGTCAATTGTCATCTCTTATCAAGAAGGACATGCCGGTGCGCGTTTGGCCAGATTTCTCTACTTTTATTTTTCCAGACCCTTAATGGAATCCAAGGCAGGAGGAGCCAGCAGGAAGCGCAACATGATCATTTTTCTTTCTCTCCTGCTGCTAACGTCATCAGATGGATTTCTCACAGAGATGTACAACCTGCGGTTCAGACCTTATACTGGCATGGGGCCTAGTTTCTTTCTATAGGAAACTGAGCATAGACTTATGACCTATTTTTATAATGATGTGTGTGTGGTGTGAGTAGGGTTGCCATGCTGAAAAGTGGAGAGGACGCCTGTGCCTTTATTGGATGTGTGAATTTCCTTCTTCTACACAATCATTAAAAGCCCAGGAGCCCTTTCTAGTTTTTGATCTAGCAAACCTTTCGGGAGAGGGGTATTAAGTTTTAGAAAACAGGCCTCTACCTGGATAAATTGACCTTAAACATTCTGCTAGCTAACTTCCAATACACATGGAGAACTTGAGAATTCTAGCTAGTGCTAACTTGTAATGCAATTCAGACTGTGTGGGATAAGAAATGATGCAATTCCAATTCTCTACTGAATGCTGATAGGTTAGAGTTTAAAATGGGAGACTATTGCCAATTGTGTTGCATCATTACTGCTGACAAACAATTAAGCCCACCTAATGAGCGGGCCAGTCTTGATTACACCTGACTCAAATCCCAATTAAACTCTCTGGATGAGAATTGGAGAAAAGAGAGCGGCAAGAAATATGCCGCCAAGATGATCAAAGTGAAGAAACATAAAGAGTTTTAATTTCCCCCCTTTAAAAGCTGTTAATCTTGTGCAATGTGTTAGATGGCTCCAACTTCCAGTTATGGAAGTGTGAGACAAATATTTGGAAATAAATTAGTGTTGAGCATGAGAATGCATTTATAGACTGAGTGGGTATGTGCAAGGATGTGTGTGTGTGTGTGTGTGTGTGTCCGGAGCGACTTGAGAAACTGCAGGTCACTTCTGGTGTGAGAGAATTGGCTTTCTGCAAGGACGTTGCCCAGGGGACACCTGGATGTTTTGATTTTTTACCATCCTTGTGGGAGGTTTCCCTCATGTCCCCACATGGGGAGCTGGAGCTGGCAGAGGGAGCTCATCCCTGCTCTTCCCAGATTTGAACCTCCAACCTGTTGATCTTCAGTCCTGCCAACACAAGGGTTTAACCCATTGCACCATGAGGGGGTCCTATATGCAAGGAAAAATTTTGATTAGAAGATAGGAGAAAGGGACAGAGGTACAATGTTATGGGTGTGCTGCTACAGTCATGAGCTGCACCAAATGTTTCAGTGCTGCTTTTCTCCCATGTCAGAAAAAGTCGCATTAATGGAATAACTAATCCAATTGTAGAAGGGCAAAAGTAGCTCTGAGAGAAGGAAAAGAAATGAAGTGGACTTGCAAAAAGTTAGTTATGCTGTTTTTCTGAACAAAGAACCATAAAATCATAGAGTTAAAGGGATCCCAAAGACCATCTTGTCCAAACTCCTGCTATGCTAGAATAAATTGTTGGCACACTTTGGACCTTTATTAAGACCTTTTGTGATGGAGAATCCACCTCTTACTGTCAATGGGGCCATCCACACAGGCCTTAAAACATGTCTCATCCCACTTCTTCGATTGGGGTGTCCAGATGACGCCCCACAAAAACATATTTTTGGCACAAAGCAGGAAAAGTTTGCTTTGTGCCTAGGTAAGTTGACTGCTGGAAACACAAGGGTCTTTCAGAAGACCTGTGTCTTTCCAGTTCCAGGGGCTGTGTAGATGGGACCAGGGATTCTGGAGCCCAAGAAACCCAAGACAGCCCCATCCCTGCCCAAAACCCATTAAAACAGCATTTTAAAAAGGAAAATAGCTCACCCGACAGCCATTTCCTCTTCTTGACAGTTCTCTTGGGTCATACTAATGATGCTCCAGGAAAGGGGAAGAAGAAAGAAAATCGCTCCTCCTGCCCCATCTCTTGTCTGCAGAAAAGGGAAATGGCTGCCAAGTGAGTTATTTTATTTTTTAAAAGACTTTTCTAAGGGGTTTTCTTTTCTGTCCCAGTGCCCTGTGGAATGTCAAAATAAAAAGCACATACTTTCTGGTGACAGTGTGGACATCTATGTGAGTACAATCATATTTTTAAAACTCGATTGCACTCACATTAAAGGGCTGCCTGGATACACCCAATAAGTTCTTCCTAATCTTTGGTTAGAATGACTTTTTAGCTGGGCTACAGTTAAACATAAAAAAATCCCTAAGGCAACCGGACTGATTGACAACTGGCAAATAGAGGGAGAAAATATGGAGGCAGTGACAGACTTTGTATTTCTAGGTGCAAAGATTACTGCAGATGCAGAGTGCAGCCAGGAAATCAGAAGACATTTATTTCTTGGGAGGAGAGCAATGACAGTAGAGATATCACACTGGCAACGAAGATCCGCATTGTGAAAGCAATGGTATTCCCCATAGTAATCTATGGATGTGAAAGCTGGACCATTAGGAAGGCTGAGTGAAGGAAGAGAGATGCCTTTGAACTGTGGTGTTGGAGGAAAGTTCTGAGAGTGCCTTGGACTGCGAGAAGATCCAACCATCCATACTTCAGGAAATAAAGCCCAAGTGCTCACTGAAGGAAGGATAGTAGAGGCTAAGATGAAGTAATTTGGCCACATCATGAGAAGACAGGAAAGCTTAGAGAAGATAATGATGCTGGGGAAAATGGAAGGAAAAAGGAAGAGGGGCTGACCTAGGGCAAGATGGATGGATGGCATCCTTGAAATGACTGAGTTGACCCTGAAGGAGCTGGGGGTGGTGACCGCTGACAGGGAGCTCTGGTGTGGGCTGGTCCATGAGGTCATGAAGAGTCAGAAGCAACTGAACAAATGAACAACTTTTAGTGCAATCTGATTCTATGGATTTGCTTTCAAGTCTTGGGAACATTTATTATTACTTATTTATTTAAGGGATTTCTATCCCGCCTTTCCCAGAGGGGACTCAAGGCTGCTTACATGTAGGCAACCATACGAAGCCATATGTTATGTACAATTACAGATATTTAACAGCTCAAAGTAAGATGGTTTTATCTTCTACCTGACATCTCTCCAGTTATTTAAACATGGTTATAACGTCACCTCTCAACCTTCTCTTCTCCAGGCTAAATATAACCAGCTCTCTAAGTCATTTCTCATAGGGTTTGCCTTCCAGACCCTTTACCATCTTGCTTGCTCTCCTCTGGACCCATTCCAGCTTGTCAATATCTTTCTTGAACTATGTTGCCCCGAACTGAACAAGATTTTCCAGATGAGGTCAGATCTAACAGCTTCTATTAATCTCTTACTCTGACTCACTGTTCCTTTCTTATGAAGGAGCCTGTGCGCTTCACATGAGAGAGAGAGAGAGAGAGAGAGGGAGAGAGAGAGAGATTTGAAAAGATTTTTCTTATGTTCTCAAAATGAAGGACCAAATTGCATTGCTTTTGTTTTATTGCCTTTCCTGTTCTCAAAAAGCCTGAAGCTATTAGCATGTAACCGGATGAGCCTAATTTCAGAGTTTGCTTATCTTTCCTTCCATACTATTTCAAGACAGTGTGAAGACTATATGAGTCCGAAGACCACCATCTATCCCCAACTTGCTTGTTATTAACTTTTTTAACTCATGAAGAAAATTATGGTGTCAGAGATGGCACAAAATGATGATCTTTTTGGGTGTCTTATAAAATTGTTACCACAATATGAAGTTTGAAGTTAAACCATTGATCCAAGTTGATTGGGTGAAACTGTTTAACACATTGAGATATACTATTATATTAATCATGTATACTGATGCTAGTAACCTGAAGCAATGCTGGTCTTTTCCCCTCTCTTTTCCCCTCTCCATGGACTTCTTTGACTAATCCATGGGTCATAACATAATCTATAATTCTAGCCCAAAAATCAGCCCTTGACCTATACACAAAGGGCATATCTAGAAAGCATCTATTGTGCGTGTCATCCCGCGTTTTCCCCTGTGGCACTCCTGACGCTTCAGTGAAAAACTAATGATTTTGACACAAAGCAGGAAAACCGTGCTTTGTGCTGAGGTAATTTGTGTGATGGAAAGATCCGAGTCTTTCAGAAGACTCGTGTCTTTCGAAGTAAGAGAACTGTGTAGATGGGACCAGGGATCACTTCCGGTGCCCAGCTACACATCTATCTTGGGTTTTGTGGGCTCCTGGAGCCCAAGAAACCCAAGACAACTCCCACCCCTCCCAAAAGCCCTTTAAAAAGCCTTTAAAAAAAGGAAAATAACACACGCGGCCTCCATTTCCTCTTCTCTGGAGCTCTCTTGGTTCATACCAATCATGCGCCAAGAGAAGGGGAGGACGAAGAAAATCGTTCCTGGTCTCCCCTGTTCTTGGCACATCATTGATATCATTTGGAGAACGGGAAATGGCAGCCAGGTGAGTTATTTCCTTTCTAAAGGCATTTAAAGGGGTTTTCGGCATTTAAAGGGGTTTTCTTTTGTGTCCCGGTGCCCTGCTAGAAAGCCCGGTAGGGCATCTGAATACTCCCCCCCCCCCCCCGAAAAGCAAGCACTTTCTGGGAGGGGAGGTGGACTAGAACCTGGGAATAATCTCAGTTTTAAAATGCGATTGCTCCCGGGTTAAAGGGCTGTGTGGAACTACCCTTATACATGGGTATATGTGAGCAGAGACCAATCGTCTACGGATGGTCGCCTCTGACTGGATCTACATTGCCCTATAATCGAGTTCAATGAAGTCAATTTGTATTCTGAAACTGGATTATATGCAGTGTAGATCCAGTCTCCATCCCTTTCTTTCATCCTGTTCATTATCCTCTGTGTTGTATAGAGTAGGTTGACATAAGTTTAAAATGAAAATCTCATTGAGGATAGAGAAAATGGTATTTAATGCCAGGATGTTTGTACAGGTAGATACTGGGAGTGTTGTTAAAGGGTGCAGAACTCACACTGTTCTCAGTCTGTTTAATTCTGTCATGGGGAAATATTTAATCGGATTTCATTAAAAAGGAAATAAGAACCAGAAACATGACTTTATTGAAGAACATGAATTGAGTCCATTTATAGCTGTAAGGAGAAAGGTGACGTGGTCAACAGAGCTGCAGGGGAGGCAGACAGGTACATTTTCTGAGTCTTTTCTTTTCCCTATTTCCCATCTCCACCAAGCTTTGCCGTGTCAAGTGAAAGAAATATTTGTATGCCCTCACAGCATGAGATAGAATTTGCTGTCTGCTTATCTTAGAGGTTTGGCATTGCGTAGCATTGGTGCTGGAATAGATCAAAAAAATCAATCAACTTTCACATTTCTGTTTTGGATTTTACTGTAGGTTTCTGTATATCGTAGTTCTTTATTCCCATTTGAAAAAAATCTTTCAACTCCACTTTACAATGAGGCAAATCTACATAAAAATCCATGGTTCACTCTAAATCGCTTTGTGAGCTGAACTGAAGCCAGCTTTGGCAGAAGATAACTGTAGGGTAAATGACTTTGCTGAAGATCTTAAGATATTAAGTGGAAAGCAGGCTCAAGCTCAAATTGAAGTCCGCAACCTTATTGGGAACATAGAAGTACACTGAAATATTTGGACTATAATTACATGCTGTTTAGGGGTTGGTATCAGTGGTGTCATATTAGGTGGATTTTCCCATGGCTGTTTTAACAATGGTGGTGTGTCACTATTATTTATTCATTTATTTACACTATTTATATTCTGCCCTTCTCACCCCACAGGGATCTCAGGGCAGATCACAATGCACATATAAAAGGCAAAAATTCAATGCTATAAACACAAAACATATATAAACAGACACAGAGGCTATTTAACTTTCCAGCTTCATGAGGGTATGCTTGAATTCTGGCCACTGGGGGAGCTGTTTCTTCACCATCTACTTGTGACACTGATGGAGTACTTCCACATTCATTTGCATGCTGCTGGAACTTTTTATGGTGTCATAAATTAGTTAAATTAGCCCCCTTCCCCACATAAGCGGTACCTAAATTTCCTACTTGGCAGATGCAACTGTCCTTCGGGCTGCAGAGGTCGACAGCAAGCTAGACAAATGGTTGTGAGCTTACTTTGACTTGGGCTGGCTTCGAATTCATGGCCTTTCAGTCAGTAGTGATTTTTAATGCAGCTGACTCCCAACCAGTCTTGTGGTACAATTAATACATATGGTACAATTCCAAGTTAAATGTTAGGTGAACTGGACCATGAAGCAAGTAGGTCAGCAATGTAGTTACATTTTGGAATGATATGTTCTGCCTGTAAATGCCAGACAAGGGGTGTAAAACTCTGCAAGGAGTAGAAGAGTTTCTGATTAGGTAATTCATATATCATGCATTCCAGGCTGGTGCTTGAAATTGTACTCAGGGAAGGACAGAAAGGGGGTGGCAGATTCCCTATGATGAATGGGCCAAGAGTGGAACAGAAGTACTTCAGCACTGCCCAGGAGGAAATAAAAGAGAACCTGGCAGACAGCAGGGAGTCCAGGTTGAAGATGTCACTTCTCAAAAACAACCGATGATGGATATGGTGGAGCTTGGCAAATCTAATGGCAAAGTGACAGGGAAGCATATGACTAATGAAGATGAAGAATCGCTTTCCAGGAAGGATTCACAACACTTTGAGACCATAAGAAAATGCAGCTTGCATCTGAGGGTAGTGGGGGCAGGTGTGCAATACAAGAAGATATGTAGAACAAGGGTGTGAGTATGCGTGCATGGCATTCCAAGCATAGCCTTTTGATTTTAAATGTTCCCCGAGGAAAAGGAAACCACACCAATGAGGACCTATTCTAGACTTCTCAAGATATCCGAATGCCTAAATTTCACCTAAAGATGAAAAGATGACTTGACCTACCCCTGATCTACATGTATTCCAAATATCAGAAATTTTACTTGCCTGGAAATGTCATCTCTGTGTATACTTCCAAACTGCTGGGTTGACAAACTGGGGGATAAGTGGACTGCAACTCTCACCATCTCTCAAATGTGGCTTTATTTCAATCTAGCTAGAATGGTGATGTGTTCTCCATCCATAGTTTAAATTGAGTGGAGTAAGGGATTACTACGATTTGGGGCCACAGTATTCACATGACCGGTAGAAGTCTATTGTTGTTATGTGCCTTCAAGACATATCTCATTTGTAACAAGGCTTTCTTGGCATAATTTGTTCAGAGGGACTTGCCATTGCCTTTATCTAAGGCTGAGAGTAACCCAAAATCCCACATAGGCTCACTGTGGATTTGTAACTTGGTCTCCAGTGTTCTAGGACTTCATCACATGGGGAAAATTCCCTTTCATATCCCTTCACCCAAGAAGACAGCACAGAGCCTGCCGGATCTCATCACATGACAAACAACTACTTCCGGCGAAGCTCTTTGCCGGCTGTATTGGTGAAGTGTTCTACAAGGGACAAATCTGAACATGGGAGATTACCTGTATTCAGATACAAAATCATGGGGATAGTGCAGGTGCACGCCAGAAAGATACGCTTGTAACGACTCTCCAACACTCGGTAAGGATCACGCGTAGATTGAAAGCATGGTCCAACACGATTTTATTGCAGGTACGACACATGTGAAGCAAAAGCACCTGCCCGCCACCAAAACACAACTTATATACCCCAACCCCCCCTCCCATCGCCCATGCAATGTCCAGGTAGGGTTGCACCATATCCGGTGATTCAGCATATCCCATAGTCCAAAGGGATGTGACCTCATGGCCCCATGAGTCAGCAGTAGGAGTCCAATTGTCCAATGTCCAGGCTCAGAGGAGTTACATCACTTCCCCCTGCAGCCTTGCACACATGTGGAAGTTACCTCACTTCCACATGACTCAGCACAGTCTTATATAACTGGAGCCCAAGGTCACCCAAGAACTAGGGCAAAGGTCGATGCAATCTCATGCCAGGCTGGGAGCTTGAACTTCACTCAAGCTCAAGTCTCCCAGTCCTGACATAACGGCCTCCTCCCACGTCCTCCCCTGTAAAACAAAACATCATTCAATCCGGAGGATGAAAGGGGCCCACATATTTTTCAGAAGACCACAATGAAACGTGGGATGAACTTTCCCTAAACTCTTAGGCAACAGAAGGGTATAAGAGACCTTATTCACAGCTTTCTCAATTCTAAAAGGCCCAATATACTTCGGACCCAATTTCTTAGATGGATAGCCCAATTTCAAATTCTGTGTGGACAGCCACACTAAATCCCCTTCATTATACTCCTCCCCTTCTCGCCTCTTCCGGTCACCAAACATCTTATACGAACGCTGCGCCTTCCCTAAAGCTTCCGCTACTTCCTTCCATTCCTCCCGGGCTCGTATCTTCCACTCCACTTTCTCCTCCCCTCCCAACTCCAACAGCTGGGGCAAAGGAGCCACCTCCTGACCATAGACTATCTCAAAAGGAGACTTTCCGGTAGATGAATGCACCGAGCTATTGTATGCCACTTCAGCATAGGGCAACAGATCAGACCAATTAGTTTGCTCTTTATTACTAAAAATGCGTAGATAAGCCCCTAACGATTTCTGCGTTCTTTCTACGCCGCCATTACAACAAGGATGATAAGAAGTCGTAAGACGCCTCTGAGCTCCCAACACCTCCAAAAATCGCTCCCAAAACTGAGCAGTAAACTGCACTCCACGATCACTCAAAACTTGTTCCGGGCACCCATGCAACCGGTACACATGCTGCACATACAACTCTGCCAAACGTTCCGCAGAAGGCAACCCCTTCAATGGCACAAAATGGGCCTGCTTCAAAAACATATCCAGCACCGTCCAAATGTACTTATAACCTCGACTCGAAGGCAACTCCCCCACAAAATCAGTGCTGACATGCGTCCACGGCCTCACAGGAGTAACTACCACCTGAATCAACCCCTGCGGCTTCGCAGAGGGAACTTTATTCCTGGCACACACCTCACAACACTCCACATATCTTTTCACCTCAGCCCTCATGGCTGGCCACGAATACCGCTTTTTCAAGGCCAACAGAGTCTTCGTGACTCCCCAATGTCCAGCAGACCTATGATCGTGGTTCAACCTCAGCACCTTTTCTCTCATACTCTGAGGGACATACACTTTATCTCCCATGATCCACAAACCATTCAACGACTTGCACTCCTTCTCATGGCTCTGCAACCATATATCACCTACATAACCCTTCTGCAACTCTAAACTCCATTCATCCACTACTCCCTCTTCTTTCTTAATCTCATTCGCAGCCTGCGCCCTCGTCTGCACGGCCAGACCCCAATGTTCTCTGGCAAACACCTCCTCCGCCTTATGCATTTCATTCTCACCCACACTCGGATACCGAGACAATGCATCAGCCACCACATTCTCTTTGCCTTTAATATGCTGGAGCCTGAAATTAAACCGAGCAAAAAACTGCGCCCATCTCACCAACTTGGGAGACAACTTCTGGGGATTTCTTAAATATTGAAGGTTCTGATGGTCAGTCATCACAACAAAAGGGAAAGCAGCACCCTCTAAAAATTGCCTCCACGTCTGCAAAGCGTTGCGCACAGCAAACGCCTCCTTCTCCCACACTGGCCACCTTTTCTCATGCTCCCCAAACTTCTTCGAAAAATACGCACACGGCTTCATCCTATCCTGCTCATCCTCCTGCATTAACACTCCACCATACGCCCAAGCAGAAGCGTCACACTGCACCACAAACGGCTTATCCACATCTGGATGCATTAACAACGGCCCATTCAGAATGCATCTTTCAACCTCACAAAAGCCTCTTGGCATTCCTTCGTCCACTCCAACCTAGCTCCTGGAGACTTAATCTTCCTGGACTCGCCCTTACCCCTAGTCTTCAGTAACTCGGTAAGCGGAAGAGTTATCTCTGAAAATCCCGCTATAAAGGTGCGATAAAAATTAGCCAGTCCCAGAAAAGCCTGCAATTGCCTACGGGTCTGCATGGAGCCTCCCAGCTCAACACATCATCCACCTTGGCCGGATCCATCGCAACCCCACTCTCGCTAATTCTATATCCCAAAAAATCAATCTGATTCTTACCAAACTCACACTTACTCAATTTTACATACAGACTCGCCTGTCGCAGCCTCTCTAACACCTCCTCACCAAACAAACATGCTCCTCTCTGGTACGCGTCACAATCACGATATCATCTAAATAAACAAACACCCCTTATACAAAAGGGGGTGCAACACCTCATTGATCAACTGCATGAAAATACCGGGGGGCCCGGCCAAACCGAATGGCATTACGGCCCATTCGTAGAGCCCGAGGGGGCAAGAAAAAGCAGTCTTCCACTGATCGCTCCTCTTCACTCGCACCATGTGAAACGCGTCAATCAAATCCAGCTTTGTAAAAAACTTTCCACCTCCTAACTGCCCCAACAAATCTTTGATTAATGGCAGAGGATAACAGTTGGTGGTACTCACAGCATTCAAACCTCTATAATCAATACACATCCGCAAACTACCATCCTTTTTCTCACGAAACAACACTGGCGCTGCAATGGGAGACTCAGACCTCCGAATAAACCCTCTTCTTAAATAGCCATCTATCTGCTCTCTTAACGCTTCCTTCTCTTTCACCGTCATAGCATATATCTTAGGCTTGGGTAGGACAGCCCCTTCCTTAACTTCTATACTACACTGTACGTTGCGGGGAGGGGGAAGACACTGAGCTAAAATTGGGTTAAACACATCAACATAATCCCAGTATTCAGCTGGCACCCTTGTACATCATTCCTAACCCCCTCCCTCTCATTAGGGAACATTGTACCACCCCGTCTTCCAATCGATCTTGGGATTAACTTGCTCAAGCCACGGTAACCCCAATACCACCTCATGACCTTTAATGGGGGCCGCTACAAAATCGATGTCCCCCTCCCAGGGTCCCACCCGACCCTTTAAATCCTTAGTCCCCACGGTGAAAGGGCCCCCCTCAATAGAGGATCCATCTAATTGCGTAAATGTTACAGGTGTTTCCAAGGGCTTTGTACTCCCACCCAAATCCCCAATCAACTTCGGGGACATAATATTCTCTGAACACCCACAGTCTACTAAAGCTTTTCTTTCTACAATCCCATCTCCTTTAATCAAACCCAATGTACATTGAATATTGAGCTCACCCCAACACTTTTCCCTCATCATTGTCCACAAAAGCGGCTTTCGCGGAGGCCACCTTCACCGGTTCCAGTGCCTGCCTTTGTCGGCACTGGGACGCAAAATGACCGGGTTGTGAACAAATAAAGCAAAGGCCTCGTCCCTTCGATGGCCTTTTCACTGGACTGGATCGGTTGTCATTGCCACGACGAGCCTCTCCTACACGGAATCGCCCCTCCGCAACACCACGACCGGACCCTCTGGACCTCATGGGTTGAAAACGACGCCGTTGCACCTCGGCAAGAATTCCTTCAACACTGCCAGCCAACTGGATCCAGCCATCAACATCTCCAGGATCATCCCATAAGAACATAAGAACATAAGAAGAGCCATGCTGAATCGGGCCTCAGCCCATCTAGTCCAGCATTCTGTATCACACAGTGGCCCACCAGTTGTACACGGGGATCTCGAGCAGAAGGGAGGGCAAAACCCTGACCTGCTCCCGACCCCCCACAACCAGTACCCAGGGAGATCCTGCCTACCTCAACCAACTCCGAGGTGGCACTTGAATGTCCTTTTCAGTAACTACCGATACACTTGGTATCCATGAATCTGTCTAATCCTGCCTTGAAGTTGTTCAGGCTGACAGCTGTCACAACCTCTTCTGGAAGTGAGTTCCATAACCCAATGACCCTCTGGGTGAAGAAATATTTCCCTTTATTAGTCCTAATTTTCCTACCTTGGAGCTTCAGGAGTGCCCTCTAGTCCTAGTGTTTTGTGACAAAGAAAATAATTTTCTTTATTCACCTTTTCTATCCCATGCATGATTTTATACACTTCGATCAAGTCACCTCTTAAACGCCGTCTTTCAAGACTGAAAAGACCAAGGCGTTGCAACCTGGTTTCATAAGGGAGCCGCTCCATCCCTTGGATCATTCTTGTTGCCCTTTTCTGTACCTTTTCCAGTTCCGTTATATCCTTCTTAAGGTGCGGAGACCAGAATTGTACACAGTACTCCAAATGTGGCCTTACCATAGATTTGTAGAGAGGTAATACAACATTTGCTGACCTATTTTCGATTCCCTTTCTGATCATGCCAAGCATAGAATTTGCTTTTTTCACTGCTGCTGCGCACTGGGTAGACATCTTCATTGAGCTGTCCACCAAGACCCCAAGATCCCTTTCCTGGTTTGTCTCGGAAAGCTTTGACCCCATCAGTTGATAAGTGTAGTTGGGGTTCTTTGCCCGATGTGCATGACTTTACACTTGTTTAGGTTAAAATGCATTTGCCACTTTGTTGCCCATTCACTCAATTTCGAGAGATCTTTCTGGAGCTCTTTACAATCAGTTTCATTTTTAACTACCCTGAACAATTTAGTGTCGTCTGCGAACTTTGCTACCTCAGAATTCACTCCTACATCCAGATCATTAATGAATAAATTAAAAAGTAACGGACCCAAAACTGAACCTTGGGGTACGCCACTTCCCACCTCTTTCCACCCAGAGAAGTGTCCATTTATTACCACCCTTTGTTTCCTACAGTTTAGCCAGGTTCCAATCCAGGACAAGACCTGTCCCCTGATTCCATGGCTGAAGAGCTTATTTAGTGCCTTTGGTGAGGGACTTTGTCAAAAGCCTTTTGAAAGTCAAGGTAAACAATATCAATTGGGTCCCCTTTATCTATGTGTTTATTTACACCCTCAAAGAATTCTAACAAGTTAGTAAGACATGATTTGCCTTTGCAGAAACCATGTTGATTTTCTTTCAGCAATGCCTGTTCTTCTATGTGCCTAGTAATTTTTCTTTAATAATGGTTTCCATCATTTTGCCTGGAACTGAGGTTAAACTGACTGGTCTATAATTTCCTGGATCACCTCTGGATCCTTTCTTGAAGATCGGTGTTACATTTGCCTCCCTCCAGTCCTCGGGTACAGTGCCTGATCTTAGAGAAAGGTTATATATCTTAGCTAGAAGTTCAGCAATTTCACACTTGAGTTCCTTAAGAACTCTGGGGTGGATGCCGTCTGGACCTGGTGATTTGTTGACATTTAGTTTAGTAAGGCATATGAGAACATCCTCCTTGTTTATCTCTATCTGTTTTAATTCTTTTAATTCCCTCCCTGAAAAAACTGACTCGGCTGAAGGCATATGTTGTCTGTCCTCCTGTGTGAAAACGGAGGCAAAGAAGTCATTTAGCCGCTCAGCAATCTCTTTGTCTTCGCTGATTTTCCCTTTCTGGCCATTGTCGTCGAGTGGCCCAACTGCTTTTCTAGTTGGGTTCCTGCTTCTGATGTACTTAAAGAAGTTTTTGTTGTTTTTTTAATATTCTTTGCTATGTGTGCCTCAAAATCTCTCTTGGCTTTCCTGACTGTTGCTTTGCATTTAGTTTGCCAGAGCTTGTGTTCCTTTCTGTTCTCCTCGGTAGGAAGAGCCTTCCATTTCTTAAATGAGTTTTTCTTCTTTCCAATCACATCTTTTACTTCGTTTGTAAGCCATACTGGTGTCCTTTTGGACTTTCCATGCCTCTTTCTTTTTATTGGAATGCATTTTAGTTCGGCCTGTTTTAAGGTATTTTTAAACAGTTTCCAAGCATTTGTGAGGGATTTGATTTTTTTACTGCTCCTTTTAGTTTGTTCTTTACAATTTTTCTCATTTTGGTGAAATTCCCTTTGTGAAAATTTAAGGTCTCTGTGTTAGTTTTTACTGACAGTTTGCTATCCAAACTTAAGTTGAAGGTTATTGTGTTGTGGTCACTGGTACCTATGGGCTCAGTTACAAGGACATCTTGAACGAGATCTTGTTCATTAGTTAGCACCAAGTCCAGGATCCCCTTTCCCCTGGTTGGTTCCATGACCATCTGCTCAAGGGAATAATCAGCTAGCATGTCGAGGAACCTTGTCTCTCTTTCATGCGTAGAACAAGAATTTGGCCAATCTATTTGGGGATAGTTGAAGTCCCCCGATGTAGACACCACTCCAGGATCTCCTTACGCAGGCCGTCTTTAAATAATTCCAATAGGGTAGCTGGAGACCACTCCGCAACTTTTCCAGCTAAACCCATGAACTCCTCCGCATACTCAGTGACCGACCGGGATCCCTGATTCAGACAACGTAGCGCCTCCTTCGCCTTAATCCGCTCCAATGGATCTCTAAACCGGCTTCAGACGCCCGTAAGAAGGCTCCCACAGACTGCAAACACGGGTCTCGACGATCGTGGCATTGAACGTACCACTCAGCTGCCCTTCCCTTGAACACCGCACCGATGGCCCGTACTCGGCTGCTGTCACTCGGATAGAGATGACCATAGTCCTCCATATGGTCCTGCACCGCAGCGGCAAAGAAGGCTAATTTGCAGGCTTCTCCTTCAAACTCAACCCGCAATGGTTCCTTCTTCAAACGGGCCCCGAATTCCTGGGAAACCGCTTCCCTTCCATGAGGGACCTCAAGCATGGTAACACCTCTTCCCATTCCGGCTTGAGGTAAGGGCCGCCGCGGACTTCCTCCTGGATGGCCACCATTGATCCTCACTCCCAAAGGAGATCTAGGACGCTCAGCTGATAGTCCGCCATCCATCCAAGAATAATAAGTGAAGTCTCCTCCACCTGGGGCACTCCACACCGACTCCATCGGCTCTCTTCGGGACATGGCTCGGGACATCCTTCTCATAGTCTGTTCCATAGCCTCCAGCTTACATCTCATCACCTCCAACTCCGAGGGTGATGCCGGTTCCGTGGTTTCACTACCACACTTCCTTCTAACTGGCCTGTCCTTCGGCACAGTTTCTCTGGGGCCACGCACTTCTGGATCCGTCCAAACTGCCCAGTCCTTCGGAACAGCTTCTCCGATCCCTCCGGCCCTCCGGACCTCCACCTGAACTGGCCTGTCCTTCGGCACAGTCTCTCTGGTCCCATACACTTCTGGATCTGCTTGAACTGACCAGTCCTTTGGAACAGCTCCTCCGATCCCTTCGTTCCTCCAAACCTCAGCCTGTCTGGAGACAAATCTCTCTCTCCTTCGCCGGGCAACCTCCAGGCTCACCTGAGCTTCCCAGAGTCGCTCCGTTTCCTCAAATTCCTCCTCCTGGGCAACAGCACCTTCCATCATTTCATGGTGCTCGTCCGGGCACCCCACTTGGTCGAGAGTGGTCCAATCCCACTCCATATTGCGCCGGATTTCCTCAGGAGCCGAATCCCATCTATCGATATATTCTTCTTCTCTCCAAGCCAACCTCTCCATTGCTGGGATAGTTGAAAAGGGGCTTTTGCTTCTGTAACGACTCTCCAACACTCGGTAAGGATCACGCGTAGATTGAAAGCACGGTCCAACACGATTTGATTGCAGGTACAACACATGTGAAGCAAAAGCACCTGCCCGCCACCAAAACACAACTTATATACCCCAACCCCCCCTCCCATCGCCCATGCAATGTCCAGGTAGGGTTGCACCATATCCGGTGATTCAGCATATCCCATAGTCCAAAGGGATGTGACCTCATGGCCCCATGAGTCAGCAGTAGGAGTCCAATTGTCCAATGTCCAGGCTCAGAGGAGTTACATCACTTCCCCCTGCAGCCTTGCACACATGTGGAAGTTACCTCACTTCCACATGACTCAGCACAGTCTTATATAACTGGAGCCCAAGGTCACCCAAGAACTAGGGCAAAGGTCGATGCAATCTCATGCCAGGCTGGGAGCTTGAACTTCACTCAAGCTCAAGTCTCCCAGTCCTGACAACGCTTTTTGGTATGTGATGGGCAAGCAGGTGATGGTGGTGATGCGGGACACTGAGCAACGAATTTGCCCCATTGTCCGATGATTTGCTTAGCTGCTGTATGGATCCCCCGCTGCCCCCACATCAAGGACCTTCATGAGATGAGGTTCTTAGTAGGAATGGGCAATCCATGGTTCGAATTGTTTCTAAAGTACTCACAAAACTAGGGGGCGCTGGTGCTTTGCTTCCACAGTGTTGCTAAAGTTCTAGTGCTGAAAATTTCAGAAACTCTAACAAAACTTTTAAATTTTCATTATTATTTTGTTATTGGTGATTTTTTAAATGTCAGAACTGATTAGGAACTGATTATAATAAAATTTGAAATTTTTGTTAGAGTTCTGAAATTTTCACCACCAGAACTTTAGCAACACTTTAGAAGCAAAGCACCAGCACCCTCTAGTTTTGTAAGTACTTTAGAAGCATTTCGAACCATGGATTGCCCATGCCTAGTCCTTAGCCCAATACTCAAAACTCTATAAATCTACATCTTGCTGGCTCTCTCCCTGGAAGGCTGTATTCCCACTCACCTACAATTTGGGAATCAAATTATTTTTCAGCTTATAAATGGTCAATAGCACCCACAAATCCCCTTACATATGTGGAAGTTACTTGGTGAAGAATTAAAAAAAAGATTTTTGTGCCTATCTCTTTTTCTCTTCCACATAGACACATCACCTGTCACAGTACTTATGTCAAAGTCTCTGTCTTAATTTCATCTCTGTCCCCCTGATTTTAAGGAGCAGAAGAGAATTAGTGCTCTTTCTGCATGTTTTGCAAAATTAAGCCATGAAGACCCATTGCCAGCTGAAAGATATAAAATGTACCACCTAGCAGAGAAATTAATTCTCTGCTGGATAGACAGGGAAATCCTTTTTCTGTATTATATCAATGTCTCTCTTTTATTGTATGCTGCCAGTTCAGGTTTCCAGCAACACAATGGCCACAACCGCTAAATTTTCATGAGATTTGCCAGGCAAATTGAAACGATAAATGACATGGCAGTTGTGCTCCTTTGCTTGGCTAGTAAATCTGAAAGTAATACTGATTCTTCTCCAACACCTCACCCCACCCCATTTCAAATATGGCAACCTTAACAAAGATGGTAACCTTGACACACACATGTGCACTATGTTTCTTTCTTCCTGTTTCCCCTTTTCTTTCATTTTTCCTTAGATCAGTTTCATCGGTAGTAATCTTTAAGGGTAAGTGAGCACACAGAAATGTTCTCAGCGATATTATGAGGAGCTGAGAGATATGGCAAGTGTGTGTGTGCAGAGACAGTATTAAGGGTATCACAGAAAGAAGAAGTATGAGATAAAAAGGAAAGGGCTGGAGAAGGAATTGCCACTTGCACCTAGAAAGGAAGGAAACCTTAAAGCTGATGGAAAAGGCCTTCAGTGTATGCAGACACCCTTTTGTTGCCAGGGCCTCCAAGCTTTATAAAATGACTACTGAACTCAACTCCAAAGTCTACCGTTGTCATTAATCGGAAAATCAGCAGGGATTGGGCCTGAGATTCAATGACATCAGCCTTTTGTTACCGCATTTCCTTTTACAATCACTTCAATCCTCAGAGGAGGCCCTCCTCTCGCTCTCACCCCCATCACACGTGCAATTTGTGGGGACGAGGGAGAGAGGCTTCTCCATTGTGGCACCTTTGCTTTGGAACTCACTACCTAGTGAGATTAGGCACCCTGACAGCCTTTAAGAAAGACCTAAAAACCTGGCTCTTCCGGCGTGCCTTTGACAAGTGAACACATATTATCCCCATATCATGTCTGTCCCAACTATAATTCTGTCCTTATGACACACTTTTTCTTGTCTTTAATGAAGGCTCAATCCCATTGTTCGTTCCTTCTGAGCTCCCCCACAGTGTCAGCTCCACTTGGCCCGGTTGTTGCCCTAACGGACCAAGCGGTGCGCGCCATCAGATAAGAACAGCATCTGGCGGGCTTTGAACTGGAACTGCCCTTTGAAGTGCCAGGCACCACTTTCCTGAACTTTGATATGCGGAGGGCCGGATGGTCATCCCTGAGGAAGGAGGGGCACAGCAGGGGGGCGGGCCAGGGAGGGCTTTTGAAGGGAACTTCGCGCGCGAACTCTTCAGTCTATCTTTGCCTACTTTGGATTAAGGACCTATTAAACCATTTTCCTTCAAATCTACCTGGAGTGAGTCTGCTTTACTAGACCCCCCTTGCCGAAGCTTACATAAAGATAGACTCACCAACTTCTACGGCCGTGAAAGCCTTCCGACCGTAGCCACCTTCGTAAAGATGTCTCAAGCGGAGATGGACCTCCTCGATGACCAACTCCCCGAGGACTTGGGTGAGGCCGAGGGCGGGGAGGATGACGGAGATGGAGACGAGACCGGAGCCCCTGCAGCAGCAGCCCAGGCGGAGGGCCCGGAGATGGGTGCGGAGGCGCCGCCGCTCCCCGGTGAAGGACAAGACCCGGAGTAAGGTACCGGTGCGCCCCGGAGGCCGGAACCCCAACCGGGGAGGTGGCTTCCCCAGCACCGCCGAACTGCGACTGGAGGTGCAGGTATTCCAGCTGACGGAGGCAGTGCAGAAGCTCCAGTCCCAGATGCAACTGCTAATGGCCAGACCAGAGGAATTGCCGTGGGCCACGCCAGGGGACGCGCGGTCCCAGAGACAGGCCGTCGAGCCAGGCCAGCCAGGATGGAGCGGCCTACCAGGCCGTCAGGGAGAGTGACTTTCCGGAACAGCGGAGACGACTTCGTCCCGTCCAGAGGGACTTCCACCTTCAACCTGGGCCGGGCCGACCAGAGTCAAGAGGCGGTCGGGAGCCGGAGGGACTTGAAGGTAAAGTTCGACGGGGACCCCCGCCAACTCTCCTACTTTATCACCAACGTGCAAAATTACATGCTGGACTATGGGGATTCATTCCCCTCGGAAGCAGCCAAGGTGCGGGCTGTGGGGGCCAACCTGAAAGAGGCCGCGGCCGACTGGCTGATACAGTTAACAGACACTCGAGCGCCGCAACTGAGGCGGCTAGACACCTTGCTAGAGGCCCTACGAGCCCGCTTTGGGGACCCCTTAGCAGGAGAGAAGGCCAAGGCCCAACTGAGGAAGATTTACCAAGGCCAGAGGTCCGTCTCGGAATACGCTTTGAGCTTCCGAGCCCTAGCGGGGAAAATCCGAGGCTGGTCAGAATCCACCATACTAGAGTGCTTCAAGGCAGGCCTAAGGCAGGACATTCTGGAGTGGGCGATGCACCGGGGAAACCCCGAGACCCTGGAGGATTGGATAGCCTCGGCAGGGAGAGTAGAGTGCGACATGGAGCAGATGCCCAGACGCCACCGAGATGGTGGGAGAGCCCGGGGAGCAGGGACGGGGCCGCCTGGGAGAGCCGGACCAGCTAGGAGGGCGTCCCCGCGAGCCCGGTCAGCCAGCCGAGAAGGCCAGAGAGGAAGGAAAGGAGCCTGCTTCTCGTGTGGCCGAGAGGGCCACCGGGCGGCCGATTGCCGCAAGAAGGTCCCCTCCCCGAAGCCGGAGAAGGCGCCGGAGGCCAAGCCAGCCACCCCGGCCAAGACCCCCGCCCGGGGGAAGGCCGCCGCCGCGGCAGAGACGGCGCGGGCGCCACGGACCCTCCGTGAGGCCGAGGAGCCGGAGACGGAGGAAAGCGACCCCGAATGGATGGCGGGAAACGACAACGATCTGCTGTAGACGCCCGGCGGCAGATCCAAAACCCTCCGGGCGGTGAGTCTAATCCACTGGGGTGCGACACGTACAAGCTTGATGTTAAAGTGTGGGGCCCCGGGGTGGCACAGCCTATAGAGACAGTCGCCATGCTAGACAGTGGGTGCACCCGATGCTTGATGTCCCCTAAGCTAGCGAAGCAGTTGGGGATAAAGCCCCAAGCACTGATCGAACAGATCCTCTTCTCCCAGCTAGATGGGTCCCCGGCCAATGGGAAGCCAGCCACCCACAGAACAGGGGAGATGAGAGTCCAGATGGGGTCCCACCGGGAAGACCTGAAGTTCGTAATTTCAGCAATGGCCCACCAGCCCATCATCCTAGGGGCCCCCTGGCTGCGTGCCCAAAACCCACAAGTCGACTGGAGGACGGGGGCCATAAAGTTCCGAGACGGGGAGGCCCGGGCAAGGATAGATGACCTTGAACAAACGGGAGCCCCGGCCCACGAGGGAGCCGGCGTGGGGGCAGCAGAGAGCCACCTGGCGGGATCCCGCGAGAGTATGGAGACTTGGAGGAGGTCTTTAGCGAGCGGGAAAGTGACCAGCTACCCCCCCACCGGAAGTGCGATTGTGCAATTGAAATTGAAGAGGGCGCCAAACTGCCCAGTCCAAAGCTGTACGCCCTTTCCGAGCCGGAAAGAAAGGCACTAAGAGACTTTATAGAGAAAAACATGGACAGAGGGTTTATTGAAAAATCTACAAGCCCGCTGGCAGCCCCGTCCTGTTTCGCCAAAGGCCGACGGCTCCTTGCGGTTGTGTGTGGACTACCGTGGCCTCAACGCGATCAGCACCTCGAGTCCCATACCGCTGCCCCTGATGTCCGAGATTTTGGCCCAGCTGGGGGGAGCGCGGTTCTTCACCAAACTGGACATCCGGGAGGCGTTTTACCGGATCAGAGTGAGGGATGAAGACTGTTGGAAGACGGCGTTTAACTGCCACCTAGGCCAGTACCAGTTCCGGGTCACCCCGTTCGGACTTAAGGCGCCCCAAAATATTCCAGCAGTTCATCAACGAAATCTTCAGGGACTTGCTGTACAAGGGAGTTCTAGTCTATTTAGATGACGTGCTGATCTACTCGGCGTCGGAGGCGGAGCACATCGAGCTGACCAGGGAGGTGCTACGGAGATTGCGGGAAAACCAGCTCTTCGTCAAACTTTCCAAATGTGAATTCCACCGGCAAGAACTGGATTATCTGGGGTACCGAATCTCCACGCGAGGCCTGGCCATGGACCCCAGTAAGGTGAACGACATCCTCCCGTGGGAGGCGCCCCGAACCCGGCGGCAGCTGCAGGGCTTCCTGGGATTCGCTAACTTCTATAGACAATTCATCCACAACTTTGCTAAGATAGCGCTACCTTTGACTGAGCTGTTAAAAACCAAGGGCTTGGGGGAGACAAAGAAAGCCAAGTCCCCAGGCGCTAAGATTAGCTGGACCCCGCAGTGCCAGGAGGCGTTTGACAACCTCAAGCGGAGCTTCACCAGTCAGCCCCTGCTGATGCACCCCCAGCCAGGCCGACCCTTCACTGTGCAGTGCGACGCCTCCGAAGCAGCCTACGGAGCGGTGCTCCTCCAACGGGATGAGGAAGGCACCTTGCGACCGTGCGCCTACCTTTCCAAAAATTCACGCAGACGGAAAAGCGCTGGCACGTATGGGTAAAGGAGTCCTTCGCGGTGCGGGCCGCCTTGAGCCACTGGAGACACTTCCTGGAAGGCACCGCCCTGCCCTTCGAGGTGTGGACTGACCACAAGAACCTACAGGCACTGCAGTCCCCACAAAGGCTCAACGCCAAGCAGCTACGGTGGGCACAGTTCTTCAGCCGCTTCAACTTCGAGCTCAAATACCTGCCCGGCCCGAAGAACGTGCTGGCCGACACGCTTTCCAGGATGCCTGAGGCTGACTACTCAGCGCCAGAGGAAATGGGGACGGTATTCACCAAGCGCCAACTGGGCCTGGTGGCCCGCACCAGGGCAGCGGACAAGGCCCCTCAGCCAGCCGTCCCAGGGACCCCTGAACTGCTGGCGGACTTGGCAGCGGCCTACGGGTCGGACCCCTGGCTCACGGAGCACCGAGAGGACCTGACCGAGGCTGGAGGAATTTGGTACTACAAGGACAAGCTGTACGTTCCCCAAAGCCAGAGAGCCCCAGTCCTGGCTCAAGCCCACGACTCTACGTTGTCCGGCCACTTTGGCCTCACAAAAACCCTAAAGCTTCTGGCCCGGCAGTTCTGGTGGCCAGCCATGCGAAAAGACACTAAGGACTATGTTGCAGAATGCGAGGTGTGCGCCAGGAACAAGCCAAAGACGGGCCGCCCGACGGGTCTGCTGCAGACGGTAGCCGACCCAGCGGAACCCTGGAGCGAAATCGCCATGGACTTCGTCGTTGACCTGCCGCCTAGCGGGGGGTACACCACCATTTGGACTGTAGTGGACTTATTCTCTAAACAGGCCCACTTCATCCCGCTGCGCAGGCTCCCCACGGCCCCGGAGCTGGCTCGCCTGTTCACCCACCACGTTTTCCGGCTGCACGGCTGCCCACGACGGGTAGTGAGCGACAGGGGACCTCAGTTCACGTCCAGGTTCTGGAAAGCGTTCCTGGCGGGGCTGGGGTCGCAGCGTGCCCTGAGCACGGCGTTTCACCCAGAGACGGACGGTGCGACGGAGCGTGTCCAGCGGACCTTGCAGCAATACCTACGGTGCTACTCCACCTACCAGCAGGACAACTGGGCCGAACTGCTGGACGTGGCCGAATACAGCTACAACAACTCCGAACACGCCTCAACGGGGGCCTCGCCGTTCCGAGTTGTCTCAGGCCGCGACTTTCCCCCTTTCCCGGCGCTGGCCCCGGCAGCAGACCCCGCCGAACCACCGACTGATTGGGGAGCCAAGGTGGCGGCCGCTTGGCCGCAAATTCAGGCGGCGCTGCTTCAGGCTCGGGACTCTTACAAGCTGCACGCCGATAAGAAGTGGGGCCCCCAGCCAGTCTACGCCATTGGGGACCGCGTGTTCCTGTCCACCAAGCACCTGAAGTCCACCCAGCAGTCCCGCAAGTTTGCAAATAAGTTTGTGGGGCCCCTCCGCGTGGTGGAGGTTATTAACCCTGTGGCAATCAAGCTGGACCTCCCGCACACCTGGCGCAAGGTCCACCCAGTCTTCCACGTGAGCTTACTCAAAAAAGCTGAGTCTGACCGGAAGTGGTCCAAGCCCGAAGACGCTCCGGTGCCCATTATGGTGGGGCCCCACACCCACTTTGAGATTAGGGAAATCTTGGACTCCCGGCGCCCCAAGGGACGCCTTAGCTACCTAGTTAGGTGGACTGCCAAAGACTTACACCCCGAGTGGGTATTAGCCCAGCATGTCAAGGCCCCAAGGCTGTTGAAGGCGTTCCACACCGCCTTTCCGTCCAAACCTGGACCCTGATTTCTCCCCCCCCTTTTCCTTTGTCTCTTCCTTGCAGGTCGCTCCTTCCCAGAGGGGGGCGCTATGTCATCTCCACTTGGCCCGGTTGTTGCCCTAACAGACCAAGCGGTGCGCGCCATCAGATAAGAGCAGCATCTGGCGGGCTTTGAACTGGAACTGCCCTTTGAAGTGCCAGGCACCACTTTCCTGAACTTTGATATGCGGAGGGCCGGATGGTCATCCCTGAGGAAGGAGGGGCACAGCAGGGGGCGGGCCAGGGAGGGCTTTTGAAGGGAACTTCGCGCGCGAACTTTTCAGTCTATCTTTGCCTACTTTGGATTAAGGACCTATTAAACCATTTTCCTTCAAATCTACCTGGAGTGAGTCTGCTTTACTAGACCCCCCTTGCCGAAGCTTACACTTGTAGCTTTCACTTTCCATATATGAGCTTGCAGCAAATACCCATCAGCTCATAGAATCATTGTGAGCAAAAATCCTTGATTGATTACCATATTCTTAAGCGAAGGGAAGTACACATCTCCTATTGACTAGAACATTTTTCAATTAAATCGTGACTTGAAAGGTGAAAGATATAATGTTACTCAACTTTCCTAATTAATGTGATCATCACCAAGTTTAGGATTCAGCAGTTTCTCAGGAAGTGCCTTGGTTTCCCAACTGGTAGCTTCACAGTTTTTAGATAAAAGATCATCATTTTTGCAAGAAAAGCCAAAACAGCTTCCCTTGGAGCAAGTGGTCAGGTTGCCTTTCTTGCCTAATGTGACTTCCAAGATAGAGCTGCTCCAAGATGTTCTGAGGTGAAAGGCAACATATAGGGTGGCAGTTGAGTCCTACTTAAAGATTCTCAAGGAAAAGGCTATCATTCTTGATGCTTGAGAACAAACAATAGACTAGCTTTGGAAAGCCAACAGACTCTCATCTTCCATTACTTTCCTGCAATTGCAGCATTGGTTTCATGAGATAGCTCTCTCACTGTGCCGAGCTCCAACCTAAACGAATTTCGATTTTAGCAGACAATGAGTAATCTGAATTTGGCAGAATATTTCCAGCATCTTTTTTTGGCAAGCGAAAACAGAAAACCCTGTGCCTTCCCTCAAACTAAATTTGAGCGATTATAGGCCTTTGAAACCAAATTTAATTTGAATACACACACATGGATATATATTCAAATCCCTACTCTTACCAATGACAAATCTTTTGCTGAATAGGCAAGGTCTCTTGGTTGCCTAGGGTCTCACAAAACTGCCCTGGATTGTCCTCTTCTCAGGCAAGAGCTTAGAAGCAATGCCAGCACTGAGTTTTATATGTTTTGGGTTGGATAAAGTGCTTAGACAAAGCTCACCACCTCCTTAGTTATTCCCTTTGCCTCTCTGCCTAAATTCAACCTGCAAATTAACCCAGAGGGAGGATTCAAAATAAGAAAGAATGATATTTTTCTGAAACAAAAGAAGCTGTTTCCTGTGCAGGAATCCCTTTTTTGCAAGTAAATGTTGTTTTCAATGCAGATATACTGTTTTCTGCACAGAAAATACTCCTTTCTATGCAGAAAAGTGTATTTTTGGCAAACATCTCCCGTATGCCCTTTTCATGCTGAACAAACCTCAGACTTATATCAGATTCCTCATCGGACATTCCTGCCACCAGAGAAATACTTGTTGACCATTTTGTAACCAATGTCCACACTGCGGAAGAACATACAGATCAAGAATAGAGCTTCACAACCACAACCAATACACTACACTTGGAGGACCATCATCCTCGGGATCACCTAAGTAAGTAAGTACTTTTTTAAACCAGTTTGTAATTTTTTCAGGTATTTTTTTCATCCCTATAGGGTGTCTTGAATGCCAAAGACAAGATGGCCAGTTTGGATCATTGCTTATGGAACTAGCAACCATTCTTTTGAAGTTGGAACATTATGTATTTATTACAATCACAGCATTTCCAGCAAAATTCATGGCAGTTCCAGTTAAAAGGGCATAAAGGAAATTGCTTACATTTGGGACCCTGGAAAGTCCTGCCTATCAGAGTAGACTTTATTAAACCCAGATTAAATAAATAACCAGTAAGATAGCGTTTGATTTTTCCCATCCAATTGAGTTCGTGACAAAGGTAAAATCTTATTTCTTTCTTGATATTGACCATTGAACTATAAAGGTAAGAACTGATTGTGTTCCTTTCTGTGATTAGGTCTGTATGTGACATCCTCCTTGTCACTCCCAATAACAATCCCAACACTCCGAGATGTGGTAAAAAGCTCACACATTCCACCAGCCCAACTCAAAGACCATCGGCATTGCATTTCTCCCTTAATTGTCACTACTCACAGTTATTCCAAGAGGCTAGAACAGAGGAAGGTGAGGAGGGAAGCAGGGTCACTGCTCTCCACCATCATAACCATCTCTGTTTTCCTTTTGTGTTATGTGTTTTTACATTGTATGCCTTCAGGCAAAGATTGCCTTTTTCTGACTGCATGTAAATCAACCTGGGAAACTATGGCAGAGGAAAAGGATTAAGGAAAAATACTTTAAATTGGCAAATAAGTCTTATTAGTCCCAGTTCTTTCACTCAAGGATGGTCCGATTTGGTGGCCACATTTCGTAGCTGCACATTTTCTTCCTTGACCCATCCTGTTCTGAACAGGTAAGCTGACAAAGAATTCTACCTTGCTCTGGCACACCATGCACTCATCAGAATGTTACGAGTTGGCTGTGGAAACAGATCTCGACAACGTGGAGAGGTCTGAAATTCCTCCAACATCTATTGTTCAATAACACAAGTGTAGCATCTCATTGAAGGCAATCAGGGAAATGGTAATTAACGCAGTAGGCCCCCAAACTGAAGCATGTTCTTCGGAGAAGCAGGAAGGTGGGAGGGAAACAGGCTGTTTGAAGAGCCACACAGCATGGAAGAAAACTTTCTGTTTTTGCACTGAAGATGCATTTTTGCCACTTGATGCATCCTCTTTCTAATTAACAATTATGAATGCCTGCACCCGCATTGCCTATCCTCCCTTCTGCTCATTTGCTCTTGAAATCCTCCTAAATTCAAAACCATTCCATTTTTAGATTTTTTAAAAAATCTACATTGATATTTGAACATCAGATGAGCCCTGCTCAGAGCTGGCCAGAAATGTCTTGCTAATACTAATCTAAGGCAAATAATGCGATGGTGACCTTCCAGCTAAATCCAATCTGATATCTGCCTGATAGCTGAATATTCTCCATGCTAGCGCATGATCTAAAGTAGTGGTTCCTAACCTTTGGTCCTCCAGGTGTTTTGGACTTCAACTCCCAGAAAACCCAGCCAATTACCAGCTGTTAGGAATTATGGGAGTTGACGTTCTAAACCTGGAGGACCAAAGGTTGAGAACCACTGATTTTGAACATAAACAATAGCTCAGGTAAAGCTATATGGATTATGCTTATGAATTTCAAGTACAATAAGACAGCAATTGGAACCTTACCCTGCCAACCAGATTTGATGTGGATGATTGGAAACAGTTTAAAAAATTTAAAGTTGAGATGACTAATTTTAGTGTGTTTATAGTTTGTTTTATGTCCTGGCATTGAATGTTTTCCATTTATATGTTGTGCTCCACCCTGAGTCTCCTTCAGGGTGAGAAGGGCAGAATATAAATGTTTTAAATAAATAAATAAATAAATAAGCCAGCACCACTATATTTGCAGCTATCATATTCATTCTGTTGACTTCTCCTTTGGACTTCTCCCCCAAGTTTCTATCCTGACTGCACCACTGGTTCCATATGCCTTCATGTTGGATGTTTATGTCACTCAGTACAAAAAGCTTTTATCAGTAGTGACAAGACATTGAGGAATCCCTCCCTCCTTGGGAAGGCTTATTTTCCTCACTCTTTGATTAGCTTCCAAAACCAGTAAAAGCATACAAGACTTCTGGAATGCTGTAATGTCTTTAAAGCCATTCTGTATTTTCTGATATGTTTATATTGTTTTTATTCTTTAATTGCTGCTACATTTATTTCTTCCACTTTTCTGCAAGGAGTTTTATTTTGAAATAAAGTTAAAAATATAGGCAACTAAGAGGATGAACACTCATAACAATACATCATTATCACTCATTAAGAGGGAAAGGAAACTCGCTGATTACCATTCTTAGTGCCTCATGGAGTCTGCTGATGGGACAATTAGAGTAAAATAGTCCAAGGAGAACTCAGGAGCTCCTGATAGGCATATGAGATGCATAGCTGAATCATTGTCAGGCTATCTCGATCTATATCTCTACCAGCATCTATATTTGATTGGGATGGGATCACAGACTCAGAAGGCTTCCATGGGGAAAACAAAAGGAAAGCATGGCATCATAATTAAATTTTTCATTTCTAAGCATTGGATTTTTATATTTGCCTCAGCTTAAGGGAGACACACCCATGAGAAATTGTTGGAGAATACCTTCACTCCTTGGATATATTTAGTAGGGTTGTGCTTTGGGGGTAAACCTTCACCTGCTTCATGTCCCAACTTTTGTTGGGGGCTCTGACCCATTTTTTGAGAGTTTCTCAAAATTGGAAGGGCAGATATCTCTTTTCACTCTAGGTCCCCAAAATATCAGTTTACTATCAGAAACGGGGGGGGTTCCACTTCCTGGCACACAATTTAAAGAGGCTTCTTCTCTTACCTGCTGTTTCTACTCTAGAGGAGGTGCTCAGTTGCAGGTACTGACAGGTGTGCACTTTCTGGGCCTGCATGCTACACATGCACTCTTTTTCCAAGGCAAGGAGGCAAGTTCTGTTTTTTACTCTAGAGTAAAAGGCACTCAGCTGCAGGCACTGCAAGCGCACCGTGTTTTCTGGGCCTGCAGAATAAGCCACAAATACACTCTCCTTGGAAAGAGGGTCTGTGTGTGGTGTGCAGACGCAGAAAGTGCGTACACCTGCCAGTTCATGCATGTTACACACACACACACTCTGTCTTTCCAGGGCAAGGTAACAAGTTCTTGGAGGCACTCAGCTGCAGGTAAAAGCAGTCTTTTAGTCAGGGTCAGCTCCAGCTTGCTTTTGTGTTGAGCTGATTTTTGTGCAGGGAGTGAGCTTCCTGTTTCGTGCTCCCAAAGAAACGCAACAAACGGGAGAAACAAATTCCATGCACAAGTCTAATATTCAGTGACATCCACTTACCCTCTGCGAGGAAAGGGGTGCCGAATTAGAAATATCAATTTGGGTATCATTCCAGCCTTCATTTACTGAACATCGCTTGCATATTGGTGCTACAGTGCAGCTTACTCAGTTGGAACTACTAACTGATGAAGTGCACAATCCTCTTTTATTTTCTAAGCCAAACACCTTTGTGGGTGACTGATGTTCAGCCTAAAATGTATCCGTGCTCCTCTAAGAAGATTTGGGCTGTTCCAAGTGATGGCTTACTTCAAAGGTGTAATAACTGACTTTCCCTATGTGTTTTTTATTTGGAGTAGTGAAATAATGCTGGAGTAACTTGATCATTAGAAATTGTATGTGAAATGGCCAGGTCTTCATTCCTCAAGACTAATGTGTGGATCAGTATCAGTTCTTCACCAGATTTCATACTTTTCTCAATGACATTCTTGGCAGTTTAGACATGTTAATATATATATATTTAAAAACATATTTTGAGAGGATTAACGGAATCCCAGATAGATGAGGAAATGGAATGGGATTATAGGCAAAAACATGCAAAAGTGTCTCTTTTCAGTAATTAGAGATATTCATTTACCCCCAAACTAAAATTAAGGCTTTCTATTATAATCTAGGCAGGGAGGAAATATGGGGTCAAAAAATTACTATAATCAGAATGCATTAATATGATAGTAATTCAGCTCATGAATTTACAAGATTTCTCCAATACCTTAAACTTTAACATAAACCTAAATATCAAAATCAAAATTCAGATTTTCAAATTGTTGGATGTAAACATCAGAACATATCAGAACACTTGGGTTCTGTCTACACAGGCCAGAACCTGGTTGTTCCTACACTTGGTTAATGAGGTGAAAGTGGTGGTGATTTGGGGCCATGCCTTTGACGTGACTTTGGATAAAGTAATTTCTCTTCAGATTTCTAGCCTCTCTCTGTTTCCTCTCTGCTTCTCCATATTTTGTACCTGTTTGGAAGAAACTACTATCACATACTGAACTTCTATTATGTTGTCCATAGATACAGTTAAGGTTGTGACACTATTCATGGTCTTGTAACAAGGTCTTGTTTTTTCCCCTATTCCTCTGTTTATTACCAGGATCATAACTTTAGATTTTATTGAGTCCTACAGAGGAAGCCTAAGGAAGATACAATAAAAACCTCCATAAAGAGATGGCATTTGTAACCCATTCAACCGTTTCAATAGATTCTTACTTCTGCTTTGGTTGGCATTCAAACCCCATGTATTATGCTCAGAGTAGCAGCTTTCTTGCACGTTGTTCCTGCCAACTAAGCCTGCTGATCAGTTTCCATAAAAGGAAGAAATCAAAGCTATGAACATGGCTGGTAAGGAGTGATGGTGATGGCATGGAAGTGATGTCCCAATCAATGTGTTATTGGCTTGGTTGGAACAGCTGTACATCAATGCAGTGCTGGAGTGGGCTTGACCAGGTACACTATGGTCACCCTGGGGACAGTAGAGAACAATAATATATGTACCCTTTCAAATACACTAATTTATTACCCAGAACAACAACTGAATCAGGCTATTACAGTGGGCACTTGGTATCTGCTGGAGTTTGGTTCCAGGACCCCCTATGGATAGCAAAAATTCAAGTACCTTATTTACATACAATGATGTAGCCAAATGAAATCCTGGGCTATCACTACATGATAGCCCAACACACCTGTTGTGTCGTATCTGTACACTAGTTTTTTAATTCATATTGTGTTTTAATCTGCCGTTGTTTTTAATTGTTACTGTGTTTTTACTGTGTACGGCGCTTGTGAGCCGCCCCGAGCCCCCCCCCCCCGCGGGAGTGGCGGCATAGAAGCCTAAGTAATAAATAAATAAATACATACATTAAGCAGTCATTGGAGACATGGCCTCAGATTGAACTGATGGAGTGAAGAAACCCACCATGGTAGCATCATGTCTGGGAGAAGCAATGGAGCTGGCGTTGTCCATAGACATCCACAAGGTCATGTGGCCAGCATGACTGCATAGAGCACTGTTACCTTCCCACCAGAGCAATACCTATTGATCTACTCACATTTGCATGTTTTTCAACTGCTACGTTGGCAGAAGCTGGGGCTAACAGCAAGAGCTCACCCCGCTCCCTGGATTCAAACCAGCGACCTTTTGGTCATCAAGTTCAGCAGCTCAGCGGTTTAACCGACTGTGCCACTGGAGGCTCCAATTCCAAGGATTCCAAGCCTTTGGTAAATTTCCACAATTCTTACCAATTCTAGGAGATAGTTAAAAACATCTGGAAATATGAAAAAGGATGTCTATTCTCAAAGTTTATAACTGTCAAAACTGGAATATGAATTTGTTCAACTCCTAATCTCAGCTGTATAATGAAGTGAATATCACTCTCCTACTCACTTTTTCTGTGCTTTGGATTTTTGAAATGAGATTTTTGGGATGTTCTGCAGTGGTATGGCCAACATTCTGAAGACCAAATGCCCAAAGCCATTGCTTTGATGATCCGTGATCAAAAGTACTTTAAAGTCAAAAGCTTTGCTCTTGCTGAAACATTTATTGATTGCTTTAAACCACATGACCACATCCTTCAACGAAGCAGCCTTTTGTTAATATCATCTCTCTTTGGGTCAGTTCTTTTTATAGTTTTCTGGAGATGATTTCTGTAGTTGTTATCCCCTCCCTCCCTCGTTTCTGGATATGTTTGTGGAGTTGGTGATGGCTAAAACTGCATGCATTTTGAACTGGAGTTCTCTGGCAGACAATGCAGTATGCAGACTATGCCATTAGTATGCAAACAGTTATGAGCTGGGATGGAACTTTTGGGAAACAGGTGAGATTTTATTGTAACCATCAGCAAGAAAACTCCTAGTTATCAAGCTGATTGAGAAATGAGCCAACAATAGCTTCTGAATGGCTGGTGCATCAAGAATAGTTAAATAAAAACTTTTGGCAGGGTTGGAAGAGGAGGATGTTTAGAAAGTGCTGAAATAATAATCATTCTGAAAGTGAAATAGTTACTTGCATTTTCACTTGATTTAGGACCAGTTCCTTTTGGCGACACTCCTTGCCTCTGTCTTCCCTTTGGACTAGATTTGCTTAAAATACATTCAAGGAGGAGGGCCAAATGAATTAAGGAGCACAAGAACGCTTGCCAGAAACTCAGATGTTTATGTGTTTGTTATTCTACACACAGAGCACATTGGCGCGATTCTCGGCTTACTCAGATGCATAAATTTGGTGCCAAAATGAATGTTCAGGCAATATTTAGTTGGGGCTGAGCAGCAAAAAAATGCAGAAGCTGCCTGCATTGAAGGAAACCCTGCTGATGTAAGTGCATCATTGCTGTTACACTGTGAAAACCACTCAGGCAGGTGTGCTATAATTGTGTGTGTGTGGGGGGGGAGGAAATGAGTCTTATAGACAAGTTCTATAAATTATTGAAGGTGGAATCAATTTGCTTGTGGTATGCCTTGTAGATTCCATTGGTAAAATTGTCTATTGTGGGCATAATACACTGACATCTCACCAGGGAAAATAGGTTGCCTCCGGACATTCAGGGCATTGCCTCTTAACCTCGTGGCCCTCTGATCCCCTGATGTTGTATCAGATCTTTTAATGGTATCTCAAAATTTGCTTTGGGCAAAGTGTTTAAGGTAATTCCTTTGGGACAGATGGATCTCTGAGGAGGTGGCTGCACCACTTCATTTTCACTATCTTCTCTGTAAGGCTTTCTTAACACACTTTCAAGAAAGTTCCATGGAAGGTTGCTGTGAGTTTTCAAGGCTGTATGGCCTGTTCCAAAAGCATTCTCTCATGAAGTTTTGCCCTCATCTATGGCAATCTGTAGTTTCCAGCAGACTTCATAACCTCTGAGGATGCCTGCCATAGATATAGGCGAAACATCAGGAGAGAATGCTTCTGGAACATGGCCAGACAGCCTGGAAAACTCAGCAACCCAGTGATTCCAGCCACTCAACAACACAAGCTCCATGCATTTCAGCTGTACAGATTCTATATTCACCTTCCTTACAAATGTCTTTGGCTTTGCACTAAGAAGATCTAAATCCACTGGATATCTGGACCATTCACCGTGTATGTTTGCTATTTGTAATCATGCAATATATTCCTCATTGAAAAAGCATTAACTGCAGTCAAAACATTGTTGCATATGGAATGAGTTTCCTAGGGTGTTAAAGAAACAGTATCATTCAACAACAATAACAACAACAACAAACCAAAAGAGATTCATTTTGTTTATCTGTTATTGAAACGCCAGGACTCCAAATTCAATCACTTGCAGTAGCTCAAATCACTTAAAATATCTGCATTGTTAGTGTAGACTGGAGACACCTTTAGGTTAGAAGCGTTTAGGACTGTGTGATGTATTTTCAAATGATGCGTGCAGATCCAAGTAAGGTGGCCTTTTGCAGTTGACAGATCATAATTTTGTCAATGTTTATTGTTTCCAAATGCCGGCTGAGATCTTTTGGCCCTGCACCCAGTGGGACCACTTGTACCGGTTTATGCCAGAGCCTTTGCAGCTCAGTTTTGAGGTCCTGATAGCAGCTGAGTTTTTCCTCAATGTGACTGTCACCTGGTATGGTGACATCAACAATCCAAACTTTTTTCTTTCCAAAACTGGATTTGAAAGTCCCACAATATTTTTGCATGTTAATTTTCCACTACATTTTCAGGTTTATGATCCCTTTACCAGTTTTTTTACAGTGGCAGCTGGTACTTGGGACATAAATTCCAATGAATTATTTGGGCCACAGAGTTGTGCCTCTGTTTGTAGTCCATCTGTGTGATTTTCTTGCAGCAGCTGAGAATGTGATCAGTGGTTTTATCAGATTCCTTGCACAGTCTGCATTTTGGGTCATCAGCTGATTTTTCAATCCTGGCCTTAATTGCATTAGTTCTGATGGCTTGCTCCTGGGCTGCAATTATTATTATTATTATTATTATGTTTATTAATATCCCACTTTTCTCTACATAATGAGACACAAAGTGACTAACATTAAAAATATCACAATACAAAATAACTAAAAAAGTGTGAATCTATGAAATTAGTATCTAGAAGAAAATATTTGCAAGAAGAAATCACAAAATATCATCTTATTTATGAACCCTTCATTTCTTTGGGTTTCTTGAAATGTTAGAGGCACCCTGGCATGTACTCCTCTGCCTATAAAGCCTGTTACAGTAAGCCCTTCCTTTTATGTGTTTCCTTTATATATTTCTGTCACTAGGAAACAAAAAAACACACCTGTTGTTCACAAAAAAACCCATTTTTTTTACAAAAACGTCTTTGCTTCTTTTATTTTGTTAAGAGAGGCTTATTGATACCCCCCCCCCTCTTAAACAAAACCCGCGTCGAAGTTCTTCCTCCCTTCCCAAAGCAGAATGCTTAATTATATAATGAGGCTTGGTTATTGCACTGCTTACTCAGTGTGATTACAAGTACACAAAGACCATATCCATTTTGCAAATGTTCATCACGTGGTACATATTATTTATGCAAGTATTTTATATGATTTCCTCTAGCATTTGTTCAGAGCGCTTACATAAAAGGCAAACAGTGCCACCCACCTTCCTGCAGTCCTTTGAATGCATTTGAAGTGATTACCTTTCCTCCTCTCCTGGTAGGGCTCCCTGAATCTTTAGCAGACAGAAATTCAGCCGTTAAAGCTTTCCTCCTCACTGCATCTTTGTGCTGGCTAAAGCATCCCTTGTTTAATTCCTTTTTGTCACATAGCTCTTAAAGCCCTTGGATCCCTGCTAGGCCAAGAGAAGGAGTGGAAAAAAATAGGAGAAATATGACATTCTCAAGCTGAATGGAGGTAACAATAATATTATATTTTATCATCTTTCTAGACAAAGAACCGAATGGATCCAGCTGCTCTTTATTATTCAGTAGCAGCTGGGGGTTCACAAGTTGGTGGGGTAATGAAACAACTCTGGGGCTTAGTCCAACTTTTACAAAAAGCTTCTCAAAGCACCGACTCTATTTTGGGCTTTAGGACCCTTGACACATTATTTAAAGTTTGGATTAAAATCCATAGCTGACTCTTTGCTTCACTGATGTGGCTATCACCAGCTGTCAGTGTTGTTTTTCCTGGAAGCAATTATTATCCCCACAATATCCAAACAGCTTGCACTTATAGCAGTGCACTTTGACTGCTCTAAAATGTGGAAGTGATAGCCACTCTCTTAAAAAGTTCTGTTCATCTCACATCCCTGGCCATTGGGAATGCCAAGGGGATCTCATTGATGAGGAGGTTCTCCACCCATAGTGGACCTCTTCAAATACGCAAGTATCTCAAGGAGATATAATGAATGCTCTCCAGTTCTATTTACCTCAAAAAGTATCAACCACTATGAGTTCTGTTTTGTGCATTTTAGGACTTTTTGGAAACTATTTTGTAAATGTGTTTTGCCCCCATTGTTTTTTGTGCCAAAATAATGTTTTTGTGCGAAATGCAGTGTTTTCCCCACAAGAGTCCTTATAAGAAACTTGCAAAAAATATCCAGATGAACAAAAAGCATTAAATTATGAAATTCCTATTATAGTCTCACCCAGCAGGAAGAAAACGTCAGGTATCGATTCCTCTGTATGAAAACGAAAGAATGAAAATTTACTTCTGTAGTATCAGTCACACTGAATGTAAGCAAGGCCACTTGTTGTTGCTGTTCATTATGTGCCTTCCAGTTGTTGTTAGAAGGCAAATCCATTACAAGATTTTCTTGCAACCTTGTCACATGTGTCGCCAAGGGAGTTTTCGAACTATTGCTTCATCCCAATGATGGTTGAATACGGAGCATGGGAGCATGGGAACCCATTCACCACACTCCGTTCTCTTGCAATTGCCCCCTTCCTCATCACATGAAGGGAAGCCTTTTTGATGGCTTGGCCCATCTTTCCTTATGGAAATCACATAAGTCATGCAGATCTGAAGCTGAATTCAATTCAAGACTGTAAGAAAAGGAAATAGTTTGATCCTCACTGTAATGCTGGGACAGGAATATTGGGAACTAAAAATGGTCAACATGGTATAGTGGTTTAAGCTTTGGATTACTTATTGGGAGAACAGGGTTCAAATCCTTCCTCAGCCATGGAAATACATTGGGTAACCTTGGATAAGTCGTAATAATTAATTCTCAGTGGTAGGCAAAGGCGAGTACCTTTTTTTCCCAAGGACTTCCTCACCCATTCCTTATTTTGTGGGGTTTGATGGCATTTTGGACCATCACAGTCCAGCCAACTACTTCCAGGGTGGATCCTTATGGATAGGTGGGGAGTCTGCCATTGTTTGCAGTCACCATTTGGGGGGGGGCAGCAGTACTCCAGTCATGAAGCCATCCTGGAAGTAGTTGACTGGAGTGTGATGGGAGCCATTGGGCTCCATGGCTGAAGTCCAAAATGCTGTCAAACTCCGTAAAATTAGATATGGGTGAAGAGGTCCTTGGAAAAGGGGGGTTTGCCATTGCCTACCACTGTGGATGAAAGATTATGAGTTATCCAAGGCCACTCAATGGATTTCCAGGGCTGGGTGAGGATATGAACCCTGTTCTTCTGTATTCTAATCCAAAACTTAAACCACTATGCCATGTTGACCATTTTTTAAGTTCCTGATATTCCTCTCCCAGCATTACAGCTTGAGTATTGCCTTTTCCTTCAGTCTTGAATTGTGCCAGATGCTCAAGTTCTGCATGACTTACTGTATGTGATTTATTTATTTCTTCACAAGGTATTTGTTTGCTATTAATTTTAGCCCCCCTCTCCATTAGCTTGTCAAGTTTCTATAAACCTGAGACCAGGGCCATAGCCAGGATTTTGGTTCGGGGGGGGGGCTGAGTTTGGTTCGGGGGGCTGAGACTGGGTGGAAGAGGGTCTACCCTAGCAAACCTTTTGTATTGTTATCCCAATAACCCCATGAAGGTGGGATATAATGAGCATGGTGATCAGATCATGATATGAATAACCATAACAGTTTAAATAATGTACCAATAAGGCCTTCTCACGGACCACCCTGAGAATTTCGGGGGGCTGAAGCCCCCTTAGCCCCCCCCCCCCGGCTACATGCCTGCCTGAGACATAGAGTCATTCCACATATGGCTGTTTTTGCTACACTTGCTGCAGATTCTTTTTGCAAGCTCCTGGCAGATTTGTGGAAATACAGGACATCCTGTGTCTTGATTAGGAACCCAGCTCAATGTTGATCAAATGGTGAAAAAATTTATTCAAAGGAAGAAAGACACAAATTGATTTGCAGGCCAAGTCTTTCCAGGAACTGATTTCAGGCCCATACTCTCAAATCTTTGCAAGGTCATTATTGCTCTGCCATAGTTCTTTGGGACTCTCAGAAATAATAGACATCAAAATCTGAGATTTTAAAAATCAATCCTGATGTGGATGTTTTTAGTGGTGCTATCAACATTCTCAATAATCAGCCTTGTAATATGAATTAATCATGCACAAATGTGCAGTGTTAGCTTTACTGCCCTGGAAAGGTCTTCTTGAATTTATACCTTAATCTTGGACACTTTGAAATCTATACTTTGATTTTTTACCCTCCTTTTTTGGCAGTGCGGGAAAGTTGACCCTGTTTAGACTATTTGTGAATAAATATTCATTTTTTTCTTTAGAAGATATGGCAGAATACTACAGCTAAAACATGCCTGGGGGAGTGGAATCTGTTTTAGTCCTCATCACTTCAGATGTCTGGCAAAAGCCTGTTGAATGAAGAAAAGGAGCCAGAGAATTAGTAGCAAAAAGGAAGGGAAGAGCAGAAGCTGGTGGAGAGAATAAGTAGGTTATCCACTGTGATCTGTCCATGGAGTTTTTAGTTTGCATGCCAACTTTTTTAATAAAAAAATTATTGCAGTTATTTTTACAGTGAAGTTTAAAAGAGTTTAAAAACAATAACATAAAGAGCTTTGGGTGGGGAGAGAAATAAAAGGAGGAAGAAACGGAAAAAGAAGAAAGAATGGCATAAGAAAAAGCTGGGGTATAGTACAGGCTCCTCGATAGGGGAAAGAAAAAAGAAGAGGGGGAGGGGGGAGGAAAGAAAAAAATCAGAGTTGATCCTCCCAATATTCTTCTTTGTGGCTAAATACTATTCCTTCTAATTTTTTGTCCATTTGCTTCTTCTCCTCTTAAAGTGGTTTTAAAAAATCTTCCATTATGTATACTTTATATCTTCAAGTTGATTTTAATCTCTTTCAAGTAATCTTTATATAATGTCCAATCCATTGTTTTTAAGCACCTGCTTTGTGATTTTGCTACTAAAAAGGTGAATTTGTCCATAGGTCTGTAGAGGGTATTGCCATCTTGATGCAGCGTACAATGTCCTGGAAGCTATTGGTTCGTCCAACCTATCGTACCCATTCTCAACCCCCAGGTTGAGGAACACTGCTTTATACTATACACATGTGCTTGTTTTTGTGACCTAAATGTAGATTTTTTTGCATTTATAATAAACAAACAAACTATTTATAGGATTCAGATTGGGTTTGGAGAAGTACACCCTTCCAGAGGGAAAAGGAAACATCTCCCTCTCAGTTTCCAGAGTTGTATGTGTATGATGTATGATGGTTCAACATGACATCCTTTGAGACAGACACTTCCTTACACTCAACATTTGACACCTGTTCATTATTGCCATCAGAACTAATATGGAGAGATCCCAGTAGACTCTGCCTAAAGATATGTACAAAAACCAGACAACTATTTGCAATGAAAAGTAGAATTTCTGCTATCAATATAATCAGCTTTCCTTCAAGGAAATTCTTACACCCACATCTCTCTGTGTGTCGGCAAATGGCATTTTAATTCCAGCAGGAAAGTGAGGGAAGTAAAGACCCGAACAAAGTTACATCAACTGGAAAATAGAATGAGAAACACAGCAGCCGTTTGCAACCCCTCTTTCATAAAATGAAACCCCAACAACAATCTGGCTTTGTTTTCAAATAGCTTTCCTTTGGTAATACAGAACTCCAACATGACTCATATAAAAAGCTGTGAAAAGATTTGGGATTAGTTATAGTTGAGGAAGAATTGTGTAAAAATTCGGCAGGTGACAAAAGTAAGCAGTGAGAGAATCTTGATTGTATTATGTCTTCAGATCACACACACAGGATATTATATCCACATCAGTAAATACATCTCAGAAGAAAGCCGGTCTTGTTTACTGAAGAACTAAATACACATAAAGGGCTCTATTCTTTTTAGATGGAGTCAATGGCAGTTTACTTCCCGAAATCTTGTAGGAGCCACAATTGGGTTGCTTTGGCTCAAAGGAATGGATGGCTTATTTCAGATGTAAAGGTGGGGGTTGCAGCATTATATTCTGGATAATAGGAGTAGTTACGATTGGACCATGATATAGTAGGTTTAGAGCAGGGCTGTCCAACTGCCGGCCCTGCAGGTGTTTTGGCCTTCAAATCCCAGAAATCCTAACAGCTGGTAAACTGGCTAGGATTTCTGGGAGTTGAAGTCCAAAACACCTGCAGGGCCAGCAGTTGGACAGCCCTGGTTTAGAGGATTCAGAAGCTGTACCTCCAATCTATTATTATTATTATTATTATTATTATTACACAAAAAATTAGTACACAGCAAACAAGGTTACTCTGCTGGGTGTTGTATTGAATCACATGTTGGACGCTTCCCAAGTGTATAGGTGTGTGTGATGTATCAGCGAATAATGCATGCAGATCCCAGTAAGATGGCCTTTTGCAGCTGACAGGTGGTAATTTTATCAGCGCCGATTGTATTTAACTGCAGGCCAAGGTCTTTAGGCACTGCACCCAGTGTGCTGATCATCACTGGGACCATTTTGACTGGCTTGTGCCAGAGTCCTTGTAGTTCGATCTTTAAATCCTCATATCGTGTCAACTTTTGCAGTTGTTTCTCTTCAATCCTGCTGTTGCCTGGGATTGTAACATCAATGATTCATACTTGGATTTTTAACACAATTGTGAGGTCAGGAGTATTGTGCTCCAAAACTCTTTCAGTCTGAATTCGGAAGTCCCAGAGTAGTTTGACGTGTTCATTTTCTATAACTTTTTCCAGCTTGTGATCCCACCAGTTCTTTGTCACTGGCAGATGGTATTTGTGACGCAAGTTCCAATGAATCATCTAAGCCAGGGCTGTCCAACTTCTACTGGACCGGGGGCCTGAGTTCCGGTCAGTGATCACCTGGGGGGCCTAAGGGTCTGCCTCCGCCCCCAGCTCTGCCCCCGCCCTGGCTCCACCCCTCCCCCTCCCCTGGCTCTGCCCCCTCCCCAACTCCGCCCCCTCCCCCAGCTCCAATTCCATATATTTAATATTAAGATAAGGGGGGAGGGAGGGAATGCCACACATGGGGGGCATAATTAAACAATTAAATATATTTAATATTAAGATAAGGGGGGAGGGAGGGAATGCCACACATGGGGGGCATAATTAAACAATTAAATATATTTAATATTAAGATAAGGGGAGGAATGCCACACATGGGGGGCATAATTAAACAATTAAATATATTTAATATTAAGATAAGGGGGGGAGGGAATGCCACACATGGGGGCATAATTAAACAATTAAATATATTTAATATTAAGATAAGGGGAGGGAATGCCACACATGGGGAGCATAATTAAACAATTAAATATATTTAATATTAAGATAAGGGGGGAGGGAGGGAATGCCACACATGGGGGGCATAATTAAACAATTAAATATATTTAATATTAAGATAAGGGGGGAGGGAGGGAATGCCACACATGGGGGGCATAATTAAACAATTAAATATATTTAATATTAAGATAAGGGGGGAGGGAATGCCACACATGGGGGGCATAATTAAACAATTAAATATATTTAATATTAAGATAAGGGGGAGGGAGGGAATGCCACACATGGGGGCATAATTAAACAATTAAATATATTTAATATTAAGATAAGGGGAGGGAGGAATGCCACACATGGGGGCATAATTAAACAATTAAATATATTTAATATTAAGATAAGGGAGGGAGGAATGCCACACATGGGGGCATAATTAAACAATTAAATATATTTAATATTAAGATAAGGGGAGGGAGGGAATGCCACACATGGGGGGCATAATTAAACAATTATATATATTTAATATTAAGATACGGGGGGAGGGAGGGAATGCCACACATGGGGGGCATAATTAAACAATTAAATATATTTAATATTAAGATAAGGGGGGAGGGAGGGAATGCCACACATGGGGGGAATAATTAAACAATTTAATATAATAATAACATAAAGGGAGGGAGGGCGAAGGGAGGGCGAAAGGGTGGATGGATGGGTGGGTGGGAGGAAGCTGGAGCGGGAGGAAGCTGGAGAGAAGCCCGGGTTGCTGGTTCTCCCACGCGGATGGCAAATGCAGATAGATCCCGCTGCGCCTCCAGGAAGTGTAAAAAAGCGGCGGGGATGACCTGAAACCTGGAATAATGTAAACACTGGGATTTAAAGGGGAAGTAGCAAGGGAGGGGGTAATCATTTCACCTTGGATGACACCCTTGCTACTTCCCCTTTATATCCCAGTGTTTACATTATATTCCAGGCTTCAACTTTCCTGGCGACCCAGGTCATCCCTGCCACTTTTTACTCTTCTGGGAGGCGCAGCGGGACCAACCTCCTCCTCCGCCACCTCAGCAGCCCCAACTGCCGCTTCAGCAGCTGCAGCCACCATGCCTGGCCTTGCTGAGCGGCTCAAGCGCCGCGAAATGTAAGGTTGCAGCGGCCGGGGTTGGCCAGCTGCGGCTGGGCCTGCGCGGGAGGCGGCGGTGGAGGAGGGGAGGGAGAGAAGTAGGAGGCAAAGGTAGGAGGCCTGCTCCTCCTCCCTGCCCTGCCCTGCCTCGCCCCTCACCCCATTCAATTATTGTTTTGTTATTATTATTATTTATTATTATTATTATACAATATTTATACCCTGCCCTTCTCAACCCTACAGGGACTCAGAGTGGCTTACAGACCACGACAAATACAAAGCCACATTACATATACAACAATAAATACAACATATCAATTTATTCAACCCATCAGATAAACAACAGAATAAAACATCAAGACTATAGGGGAAAACCAAAAACAGAGTCAATGAGCAAGCTAGTAATCAGTAGACTAGTGCACGGATTTCATTTCCTCCATTTCCTTCAGTACCGTCAATACCTCAGGAGCCCGGTAAGATCTCTCCCGGTATGAAAACACTTCAGCAATGAAAGCAAGTGGAAGCCGTTTTTGGCTCCTCCTCCCCTATTCAGCATCACAGTTTAATTTTTTTTTATTTTTCTTTATGTTTCTGATTCTTTTCATTTATTGGGAGTGACTGGGAATTGGGGACCTGAGGGACAGTGGGTAGGCTTTCATCCTTTTAGCTTCTTTTTCTCCTTCCCTTTCTCTTCTTCAGAAAATACTTCTAAACTATAATAATATTTATTAATAATAGTAATCTCAGCAAACAAAAAGAGAAGCCTACCTCTCCTCTAGAGTGGAAAGTAGAAGAAACAGCTTTAAGGAAGCAAAACCCCAAACTGAAAGTAGATTGCAGGAAAGAGAGGGGATTTTTAAGGTAGTCCAGAGAGGATAGCTGCACAGAGCTCCAGGTCATTGCTCTTACTTTCCCGGACTCCTTAAATGCCTTGGAAAGCTGCATGGTGTACTGCTGGTGCGAAGCACGCATGCCTGCCTCTCCCTCCCATAATGGCCTCCCATAATGGCTTACTTAACCCTTTTGCTGACACCCAGGCTCCCTTGAAGGGAAGAGAGGAAAGGCTCCTAGGGGAAAGGGAAGCCTTGTAAGTTCGCCATTGCCATCAATGAGCCAAAAAGAACCATTTTTTTCAGATGCAGAACAAAAACGCACATTTGGCAGCACACCCATTTTCAGGAGGCACTGGGAAAAAATATGGGGGGGGGGGGCTTCCAGCAAGCAGAAACAGTTAGCAATTCAACCAAAATGCACAAACCTAGTAGTTAGGGTCAACCTTTCAAAGACATGGACGAATTTCGGGACAGGCCAGAACTTTATTCTAGAGCAGTGTTTTTCAACCTTTTTTGAGCTGCGGCACACTTTTTACATTTACAAAATTCTGGGGCACACCACCAACCAAAATGACACAAAATGACACTCTAACACAGTAATACATATAGGAAATATATTTTTAAATGTATTTATACACTCAGTGTGAAACCTGGGCCTATTTCGATGAACACAACATAGATATCCTGGCAGGAATGGCAGAAAGACACAAACTTCCCACACAAAACTCCCATAACAAAGAGAAAATACTATTAAGAGTTTGGTGGGCATGCCTGCCTCTCCTTTAGAGTAGAATAGTTTAGAGTTTTGGAGTTGTACATTTGGGAGTTACAGTTTCTGGGATTTATAGTTAACATACACTCAAAGAGCATCCTGAACTCTTGCAACAATGGAATTTAACCAAACTTGGCATATTGAACTCTCATTACCAACAGAAAGTACTGAAAGGGTTTGCTGGGGAATTGACCTTGAGTTTGGAAGTTGTGGTTCACCTACACCCAGAGAGCACTGTGGACTCAAACAATGTTATGTTATGTTGTTGTTTGTTTTCTATCCAGAATCACAATGTTGGAAGGAGGCTCACCACTTTAAGGTCCCTAAAACAGGCATGGGAAAACTTCTGCCCTCTGCGTGCTTTGTACTTCAATTCCCACCATTCCTAACAGCCTGAGATCCTTTCCTGCTTAAGTGGCTGAGGGGGAGGAAAAGGGCCTGAGGCTGCTAGGAATGGTGGGAGTTGGAGTCCAAAACACCTGGAAGGTCCAAGTTTGCCCATGCCATCCTTCGACAGAGACCTCTTCCTCCCCCTTCCCCTTTGCGCCCTTTCTTCCCCCTCCTGCCGAACACTGATTTTTCTTCTACACTGCCGCTTCTGCTGCCATTTTGATGTGAGGGGGCAGCGTGAGCGTGTTCAGGAGGGGAGGGGGGAGGGAGGAAGACGTGATTCATGCAGGTGCTACTGCGCAGACTCACCCCAGAGCAAAGCGAGCAGAGTGAGGCTGGGAAAAAGGGAGCCCGAGTGGAGAAGAAAAAGTGTTCAGCAGGAGGGAGAAGAAAGGGTATTGGAGGTTCCAATTTCCCACGGCACACCTGATGATGGCTCATGGCACACTAGTGTGCCACGGCACACTGGTTGGGAAACACTGTTCTAGAGAATCTATAGAGATCAGGAACACCTTTTTTCTCAAGTAAAGCTCAACTAGGACAGAAGGAAAGCTTATTAGATTATTTCAGTGGTTAGTCCTCAAGATGGCATTGCACCATGTGAAGCATGATGGCTAGGGTTCCCATATGTCTCTTATTCTAAGGGACGTCCCTTATTTTGGCCCTAAAATTTGTGTCCCTTATTTTCAGGCCCTGTCCCTTATTTTTGACTAGCAGGACAGGACTGGGCGGGGTTGACCAGAGGAAAGTGCGTGCTGTGGTTTCCACGGCAATGCCTGCCCGGGGATTCCCACTCGCAGGACAGCCTGCATCCCCGTTGGAAGGAAGAGGCGATACAGGACTTTTTCAAAGTACAGTAGACTAATTAACCGTTACCCAAGGGGAATGTTGGATCATGTTGGATAAATATAGTGTCTGGTTGCTTGAGAGTTACTCTTAAAATAGGCCTAGCTGTGCATCCCAATACTATACAATGCTGTGTATCCCATACTATACTATACCATTAACTATTGACATAATAATCATGAAGATGTACTGTCTTATAAAATTTATTTTATTTTAATGTTTAGACAGTGCACTTTTAAAGTCAGCAAAGTCAAGTACTAAATACAGATGGAGAAAATTGGGTAGTTCTAATAATGTTTTTTCTGCATGACAAAGCATGGAGAAACATACCACGTACTGTTAAGAGGGTATAAGTCAGTTTCTTTTGTGAGTTTCAATCATTATCTTATTCTGTTAATAAAACTATTTCTACCTAATGTTTGAGTTTCAAGTTTTTAATGAAGTGTCCCTTATTTTTGTGAAAAATCCCGCAAATGTCCCTTATTTCTTATATCAAAAAATGGCAACCCTAATGATGGCTATGACCAAGAACATCTGTAGTTCAAGTCTCACTTTGAGCACAAGTTTACAAGACACACTTAGATAAGCCACTTTTGTTCAGCTTTACTCCCGCCTTCTCTCCTGCACACATTTGCAATATGAGCGTAATAATATATATCAGGATAAGCTCTTGTAATCCGACAAAAGGGAACCAGGACTGAGCATCATTATGCTAAGTATCATGCTAAACTTGTGCTCAAAGTTCAGGGACATGACTCAGAGCCACAAAATATACCAGAAGCCATTAGATACAGAATCCTTGCATAGTCTTGTTTGTGTCTAAGAGGACCTAAATGATACACCAAGCCAGATGGTGCCAGTTTAAAAGCTGAGAATACATCAATACCAGGAAGAAATTCAAAATTGCTGGTTTTTTAACCTACCAAATGAATCAGCTGTACACATAATTGATGGCTCCCACTTGGGTATTCTCCAGCTCTAACAGAACTTGCTTTAGAAAGAACCGACAATAATTGCCGTTCTTGGGGAAAAAGCAGGATATTAATCCAATTCATAAATAAGTAAACACTAAATTAATCTATATGAAGACCTTTGACTGCTCAAAAAGTGTGATATAATTGTGGAGAACTAATTTGTATTTTGGCAATGTTTTGTCAAATCTTCATTGTGTCATTCTTGAATCAGGTTATTGGTTCCTCAACCTTAGTGTTGCCTATAGGCATGTGCGATCTTTTAAGAAATGCCTTTTGCATTCTCTGCCATTGAGGGTTTTGCTTTCCCAAACTACATTTAAGATGGCTGTGTTCTCTATCTCCACTAAGTTTAGTCCCACCCACAGCGCCTTCCTTATGGCGATTGGAGATGAAGGGGCCAAAGGAAAGTTTTTTTCAAGCATTTATGTTCTCTTGGCTTTACCAAAGTTGCTTAATGGTTATATGAAAAATGAAACTGCCCTTGGGAGACATCCGAATGTTACAAAACATTAACGGAAAAAAATGGTGAGTTTTTCGATTTCTAAATTCCCCCTATTTTTCCTGCGTGTTTCAAAAATCACTTCAAATCAAATCATTTATTTCAGTCATAGACCAGCACAGGAAATAAACATCACAGTTTCATACAAAATTGGTGCGTTTGGTACATTTAAAATGTAAAGATTGATAGTGAAGCACAATAGGGGGGAAATAACTTAGTATGCATGAATTTAACAATTTTTCCCGATATAAGATTTAAAAACATAAGTAAGCACAAGCCTAGTTGCCCACACTAACTGCAGGTGGTTTGCTAGCATTTCAGGCAGGGATTTTCGAATCCTACAGTCTACGGTTTAATAGAATCCAGTACAATTGCCTGAAGAATTGCAAAGCAAAGTCATAAGGCCCCACCCCCACTGCCATATAATTATATATTTTATATTATATGTAATAATACTAATAATATTACAGTACAATGTATAGTATAATACAGTAATATATTATTGTGCTATGCTAATAATATAATATATTGTATTATAATAATATATTATATGAGCCCCCGATGGCGCAGTGGGTTAAAGTGCTGAGCTGCTGAGCTTGTTGATCAAAAGGTCACAGGTTTGAATCCAGGGAGCAGTGTGAGCTTCCACTGTTAGCCCCAGCTTCTGCCAACCTAGCAGTTTGAAAACATGCAGATGTGAGTAGATTAATAGGTACCGCTCCAGTGGGACGGTAACAGCGCTCCATGCAGTCATGCCTGCCACATGACCTTGGAGGTGTCTATGGCCAAGGCAGGCTCTTCAGCTTAGAAATGGAGATGAGCACCACACCCTAGAGTCAGACATGACTGGATTTCATGTCAGGAGAAAACCTTTACCTTTACCTGTGTGTGTGTGTGTGTGTGTGTGTGTATGTATATATATATATACTAGGCATGAGAAAAATGAAACGGAAATTAAAAGGATTCGTAAGAGATTCGTATGTAATGGGACTTTTGAGGTTTTACGTATCGCTGCCGCGATCCCGTAAGTAGACTTCCTTTTACGGTCCTTGAGGCCAACAATTTGCGTTATGATCGTAAGAAATTCTTAATTATTAATTTATTAATTATTGTACTACGTACTCACTTCTCCCTGTCTTCTCCCCCTCATTTCCTTCCCGCCTTCATTCAGCTTCTTCTTTTTCCCGCATTTCTATGGGGAACTGGAAGTGACGCTGCTGCTAGGTAGGCAATGCATTCTGGAAAGTGTAGTCCTCCAGGCTTCCCCCCCCCTCCTTCTCTTCCCCGTTGCTCTGCTGCCATGCCCCATCGCAGGGGCCAGCTTCACACACACACACGTGCGCGCTTCTCCTCCTCTCTCTCCAGGCTTTCCCCCCTTCTATTCCCCGTTGCTCTGCTGCCATGCCCCATCGCAGGGGCCAGCTTCACACACACACGCGCTTCTCCTCCTCCCTCTCTCCAGGCTTTCCCCCTCCTTCTCTTCCCCATTGCTCTGCTGCCATGCCCCATCGCAGGGGGCCAGCTTCACACACACGCGCGCTGCGCGCTTCTCTCCCTCTCTCTCCCTGCGCTCTCTCAGATGCTTCTCTTCCCCGTTGCTCTGCCATGCCCCATCGCAGGGGCCAGCTTCAGCCCTCCAGGTACGTGTTTTGGACTTCAACTCTCACCATTCCTCACAGCCTCGGGCCTCTTCCTTTTCCTCTCAGCCTGGGCAAACTTGGGCCCTCGCTCCCTCAGGATCGGGGTGAGAGAGAGGCAGTGAGGAGCGAGGGGGGGGCTCCTCCTCCTTTTATTTTGCTGCTTCCAAGAATAGAAAACCCCCCTCCCTTCCTCCTCCCCCCTCCTTCCTATTTGGAGAGTCCCATCTAGAATTCAGTGTGGTTTATTCAAGTTTTGGCCTACAACTCCCAGAAATCCCAGCCAATTTACCAGCTGTTAGGATTTCTGGGAGTTGTAGGCCAAAACCATCTGGAATGCGCATGCTCTGGCATACGAACTACTAACAAATTTCGTTAGTACTTAAGTTACATTTCAGAAATTTTTGGGAAATTTTTTGTAAGTCTTTCTTTTACTAATATATATATATATCTATATATATATATATCTATATATAAAAATCGAGTGGTCGTGCAAAGGACGTTATGCACGGCCAAACTACGCCCCCCACAAACACCAATCCAACGACACACATTTCCCCAGACCACGAGGTATTACCTTAACACAAAAACCCACCTCCCTACCTTCAAACCCCCAAAACAAGCCCCAAAAACCGCCCATTGACTCCGTTCTACGCTGGCGCGAGCGCAGAACACAGGGAGAACAATCGCGCAGGCGCAGTCCAAAACCACCTCCCCTAACATACCAACCCATCCCGTCTCCCTCTCTCCCCACTCACCCTGAACCTTCGATCGCCCTCCGCCGTGTCCCCGCGGAAGACCCCTAAAACTGCCCCCCAAACCCCCCATAGCCACCAAGCGTAGTGGCGCTTGCGGCGGCACACTCAGCCACCCCCACCCACCCACACAAACATCCCCTCGCCCTCACTCCTCGCTCATCAGGTGCCCGGGTCCAGGAGCGGCTGGAAGGCGACAGAGGACGAAAAGCCAGCGGAGGAGGCACCCACGGCGCAACCCGGGTTCAGAAGCGCGCCGGGAAACAGCGGAGGCAGCAGACACGGCCACGGGACTACATTTCCCAGAAGGCCCGCAAGGCTCAATGGCAAGGAGGGCGAAGGAACAGGAAGTCGCCGTGCGGGGTCTTCTGGGAAATGTAGTCCCGTGGCCGTGTCTGCTGCCTCCGCTGTTTCCCCGGCGCTTCTGAACCCGGGTTGCGTCGTGGGTGCCTCCTCCGCTGGCTTTTCATCCTCTGTCGCCTTCCAGCCGCTCCTGGACCCGGGAACCTGTTGAGCGAGGACTGAGGGGAGGGATGTTTGGGTGGGTGGGGGGGGGTGGCTGAGTGTGCCGCAAGCGCCACTACGCTTGGTGGCTATGGGGGTTTTCCCTATGGGGCTTCCCAGGAGCAGGAGAGGCAGAATTCCCCCGCCAGAGTTGCGAGGCTGCGGCCCGGAAAAAATGCGCTGCTGCTTCTCCTTCCCCTCCAAAACCTTCTTCACCTCCCTGCTTCCATTCCCCACAATGCTTTCTCCCTTCGAGGAATGGGGAAAGGAGAGGGAGGCTTCTCTCTCCTTGGCCAGGGCAAACCTCTTCCTCCCTTCCCGTCTCACCCCCCCCCCCCCAAACACACACACTTCTATGCCACTCCAACCCCAAACCACTCTTCCCTTTTTGTAGTTTCCTCCTTCCTCTCCCAATCTTAACTTCCCCCATTCTCCAGCCCCTCTCCCTCCACTTCCCATTCCCATCCTTCACCACGTTCCACCCTCTTCCATGTCATTCCTCCCCCTTTCACACACATATATACATACATACACATACATACACACATATACACATACACACACATATATACATATAGACACATTCACACACATATACACTTACACACACATACATACACACATACAAATATACACACATATATACATATACACACATTCACACACATATGTACATACACACATATACAAATACACATACATACACACATATACATGCACACACCAATATACACATGCACACCCACATACATACACATATATACACATGCACACACATATATACCTGCACACATACACACATGCACACACATATACACGCACATATACATATATAGACATGCACACACCCACCAAGACCATAAGTAACATCAATTCCAACCCTTACATACTCATACTTTCTCACATCTCCTAAATAGGGCACAGCAACGCGTGCCGGGTACAGCTAGTACTGTATATATCTATATATATAAAAAGAGAGAGTCCGTTTTTGACGCTCATAGACAAAGAAACTACACGTCTCAGAAACACGATACTTGACAACAGTCACAAAAATACCTGCAGGAACATTCGTGGCGCAAAAACCCGGCCCTACGTCCCTCACAACACCCCCAAACACAACCCCCTCAAAACCGGCAACCTTCCTCCCACCCCGCCCTCTCCGCTGCCAGCGCGCCCTTTTAGAACGTTCGCACAGACAGCCCGAACAACATTAACTCTACAGGGAGCCACGCGCCCCGCTCAATACCTAACCGCACGATCCCCTCACCCCCTTCAAAACATCCTTAAAAACACACACACACACACACCACACCCTCAACCCTACCCACGACCCCAAAACAACCTGGACACAACACACACTCCCCCCCTCCCCACGCACATGGCGGCAGAACAACCGATCCAGAACAACCGATCCACTGCACATGGCGCCCAAAAAGCCGCTCCTATGCGCACACACACGCGCCACAACAACCCCCTCCAACCCTCACACACACACCCACCCCTTTCCCGCCAACCCAAAGCAAGGCAAAACAACACACCCCGGCCCCCTTTCCGCGTCCCCAAAGCCCCGCAAAACAACACCCCCTCGCCCCCTTTCTCACCAAACAAAAAACGCCTCCTCCGCAAACTCCCAAGGCGGTGTGGAGGAGGAGGCAAAGGAGGAGGAAAGGGCCGCGAGGGGGACTGGATCATAGCCTCGGTGGCTGCGATCCTGCTCTCCTCGCTGCTCTTTCCTCCTCCTCCGGCTTCTCGGGATCGGACCCTGGCGGCAACGGAGGTGGCGTGGAGGGGGCAGAGGAGGAGGAAAGGGTCGCGGGGGTGTGTGTGTGTGTGTGTGTGTGGATCGTAGGCTCTGTGCATGGCTGCGATCCTGCTGTTTTCGCTGCTCTTTCCTCCTCCTCAGGCTTCTCCTCCTCTTCGCCGGCTTTGCTTCCCTCCCGCCCACCTCCGGTGGGAGCGGGCCCTGCCAGCAACGGAGGCGGTGAGGAAGAGGAGGAGGAGCCAGAGGAGGAGGAAAGAGCCGCGAGGAGTATCGTAGGCTACGATCGTCCGGCCACTCGCGGCTCTTTCCTCCTCCTCCGGCTCCTCCTCCTCTTCCTCACCGCCTCCGTTGCTGGCAGGGCCCGCTCCCACAGGAGGTGGGCGGGAGGGAAGCAAAGCCGGCGAAGAGGAGAAGACTGAGGAGGAGGAAAGAGCAGCGAAAACAGCAGGATCGCAGCCATGCACAGAGCCTACGATCCATACCCCCCCCCCCCCGTGACCCTTTCCTCCTCCTCTGCCTCCTCCTCCACGCCACCTCCGTTGCCGCCATGGCCCGATCCCGGGCACCCCTCTCTCCTGCATGCCCCGCCCTCCTCCCTTGAGTGAAGGAAGGAGGGCGGGGATAGGAGGGGACACAGCTGCCCAATCTCCTGGCACGCATGCACATGCGCACGCGATGGAAGGCGCCTCTTTCCCATCCTCTCCCCGCCCCCTTCCTTCATTCAAGAGAGCAGGGCGGGACGAGCAGCAGAAAGAGGTGCCCGGAAACAGGGCAGCTTTCTTGCCGCCTCCACCAGGATCGGGCCCTGGCAACAGAGGCGGTGTGGAGCCACAGCGAAGAGTGAGAGAGAGGGGGGGAGGAGTGAAAGAGAGAGGGGGAGTGACAGAGAGAGGGGGAATGAGAGAGAGGGGGGAGTGAGTGAGAGAGTGAGGGTGAGTGATAGAGAGAGAGTGAGAGAGAGGGGGCAGGGAGTGAGAGAGTGAGGGTGAGTGATAGAGAGAGAGTGCGAAAGAGAGAGGGGGGAGTGAGTGAGAGAGTGTGGGTGAGTGATAGAGAGAGAAAGAGAGAGGGGGAGTGAGTGAGTGAGTGAGGGTGAGTGATAGAGAGAGTGAGAAAGAGAGGGGGGTGGAGTGAGAGTGAGGGTGAGTGATAGAGAGAGAGTGAGAAAGAGAGGGGGCAGGGAGTGAGAGAGTGAGGGTGAGTGATAGAGAGAGTGAGAAAGAGAGGGGGGAGTGATAGAGAGAGAGGAAGAAAGAAAGAGGGGGGAGTGCGAGAAAGAGGGGGGAGTGAGAGAGGGGTAGTGACAGAGTGAGAGAGAGGGGGGGAGTGAGAGAGAGAGGGGGGAAGGAGTGAGAAAGAGAGGGAGGGAGTGATAGATAGGGATAGAGAGAGAGTGAGTGGTAGATAGAGAGAGATTGGGTGATACACACAGAGTGAGTACAGAGAGATAGAGAAACACAGAGAGAGCGAGTGATAGAGAGAGAGTGTGATGGAGAATAATATACACAGAGAGAGACAGTGATAGATAAGGATAGGGATAGATAGATAGAGAGAAAGACAGACACAGGAAGTTATATATATAGAGAGATAGATAGATAGATAGGGATAGGGATAGAGAGAGAGAGAGAGAGAGACTGAGAGAGACACAGAGAGAGAGAGAGAGGGATGGCACAGCAACATGTGCCGGGTTCAGCTTGTGTGTGTGTGTGTGTGTGTGTGTGTGTATATATATATATATATATATATATAGAGAGAGAGAGAGAGAGAGAGAGAGAGAGAGAGAGAGAGAGTAAGCTGCTCTGAGTCACCTTTGGGATGAGAAAGACAGCTTATAAATAAATTAAATAAATAAAAAAAATATAAGGAACTTTCTACCCTGGCGCAGTTGGGGGAGAGGGTAGATTAATTTGCCCCCTCTCCCGAATAAGAGAATGGATGGTCCCATATGAAATCATCCAGAAAGGTGGTGTGGCTGGCCTATTGCCCGGCCAGCCTTCAACTTTCAGTCTGCTGCTGGACATCTTCCCACCATGCCTGCTCATTTAACAGTATAATTATTGGTTGCCCATTGGGACTGGGTAGGAAGTTTTCACCTTCCATTTTGTAGGAGGGTTTTTCGCCTACCCTGTACTGCTTTTATGGGCTAGCTGGGATGGTGTGTTATTATAAATAGGCCTTACTGATAAATAGCTAGGGGAAATCCAGAAATTGGTGTATACCCAAGGCAGCACCTTCTGGAGTGAGGGCCATTCACTAAAACACTCATCTGGAAGTCAAGTTAATGGGTGAGGTGAAATCCAATGGACCAGAAATGCTGAGAGTCTGATCCCAACAAGTTTGAGAGAGACTTCTCTACACTTTTTCGTTAGAGGTTGCCTGGATTTAGGTCACTGGGAGACCCATGTGTTTCACCCTAACTAGCCAAGGAGTAGTTAGGGCTAGTTAGGGCTACCTCGGCTTTGACCCACCAAGTTCAAGACACCCATTAGATTAGGTGTAGTTACAAAGTTAAATAGGTAACATTCAATAAAGTTGCCCATAATTTAACCCAAAAATTATTGTTTGGTCTTGTTATTTCGGGAGTTGGCAGGCAATGCGGTTTCATAGTACAGTTTAATAGCATTGAACTGCATTATATGGCAATATAGGCTCCTTTTATGCAGTTCAATGCCATTACATTACATTATATGGTATTGTAGATGGGGCCTAGAAGCAGTTCAGTGTGTGTGTGAGTACCAGGAAAGTCACACTTTTGCATTATCTCTTGTATTTGGAAAACTGATTTTCCCTTTCTGTGAACTTCACATGGAGATTTCATCATCGCAAACTTTCCTGGGGTGCTTTGTCTTGCAGCTTTAGAGTTAGATACCTGTGCTGTCAAAAAGAAATGCAAAAGGAACAGCATGGGTATTTGTTAACAGGAATTGTAAAGGCATCACATCATAGAAGACTCAGAATACAAATTTATCAAAGGGCAGCTTTGCATTAAAAACTTTGTCTGATAGTGCTACATGGGCCAAGGCTGGGTGACTTCCCCATCTTCACCGTGAAAGCCAACAAAATACATAATGATCACCTCAATGAAACAGCAATCATTGGGTATAAAATGGAGTGACATTTCCTCACAAATGTCAGAGGGATTTTGAGCTGGCAGAATCGGTAACAAGGGAGCACAGATGCACTGGAAGTATCAAAGAACTTCCAAGTAGTTGTTATATTTGATTGACTCTGTGCAGAAGATTGGATCCAGCAGCATCAGTGTTCATAAACACAGACATGACTGACTCTTCAAAATCACACACTTTTTGCAATTATTTCCCTATGTATGGTGCACCTTTATGTGCATTCCTCACATCATACGCATGTCTGCAGATACCTTCTCACACTGTATACTTTTTTTGTGTTGTCAAAGGCTTTCATGGCCGGAATCACTGGCTTGCTGTACATTTTTTTGGGTTGTATGGCCATGTTCCAGAAGCATTCTCTCCTGATGTTTCACCTGCCTCTATGGCAGGCATCCTCAGAGATTGTGATCTCGGGCCTGGGGCCTCCCCAGCCGGCAGGCCCGCAATGCAAAAGGATGGGGGGGGGGGGGACCGGAGGGCGACCCAAGGCCTTCCCTCCCCCGCCCCCCGGAGAGAAACTGGTGGCCCCCTGTTTGGACCTGAAGAGGGAAGGGGGCTCGTGGAGAAGAAGGAGGGAAGAAAGGGGGGGGAGGCAAACCAGGGTCTTGCTCCCCCCCCCTCCCAGGATTCCCTTCCCACCGGGGGAGAAGAGGGGACCCGCTGCGGAGCACAGCGGGTCCTCTCTGCCCCCCAAGGCCCCCGAAACCGACCTTAGTTTTCTTCCTTTTGTCCAAAGGGGTCGGAGAGGGAGCCTCCTGCTTCTTCGAAGTCCTGGCAAGAAGTGAGCAACTGGGGCTGGCTTCCGGTGGGTGAAGCCACGCCCCAGCTGCAGGAGGCTCCAGCTGGATCCTCCCCCCCTTCTCACTTCCTCGTGGGAGGGAGGCAAAGCCCCTTCCTCCCAATATGCATTGGGGGAAGGTGTCCTTTTTGCAATTTTTTTTGTGAGTGCAAAATATTGAAAAATTGAAGTTTTGGTTATGCTGGTGTATTGTAATGTGCGATTCTGGTATGTTCATGCAAAATCTGTGGACCTGAACACATTTCTCCTTTATGCCTGAACTGAATGAGCAGCTCCATAGAGAAACCCTGCAATTCTGGCATCACAAATTTAAAACTTACAGAAATGCAAAGAGCTTTGCAATCAGATGAAATTCAAATGGGAAGTGAGACTGGGAGATGATATTGCATGCAGATAACTCTTGGGGCATAGCATCATAGTCATCTCATTAGGAATAAACACTTAGTGTTTGTATACTAGCATTCTGTCCATCTGTGCTGCTTTTTGAATCTTAACCCCCTAAAGCATTCTTTTTCCTCCCCTCTTTGCTGCATTTGGTGTTTGTTTTGCCGGCTTGAATCCCTTTTCCGTTGCTGCTGTGTTGGCACAATGCCTGCCTTTGTTATCACCGAAGAATTGTGCACAACTGCAACTCCAGCTTACATAATTATCATGAAATAACCCGTGTTATTTTAGCAGCGGCAACATAGTAACTTCAAGGTAAATCTGTCAGAGGCAGCTACAATTACACAGCAACTCATTTTAATGCATTTGCATTACAAGCTGATAATGCCACTGATAACTTGTCTCGCCAACTGTACGCGGGCCTGAGGAATCTATATGTTTTGAAGGCAGAGCATACAACTTGAAGGGTTATGACGGCAGCTTTTGTTAGACAGTCTGGAAAAGATGTCAAGGTCTTACTTTCCATGTGAAGGTGATTTTACATGTCAATTTGGGTTCACTTGAATTTCTTTGGAATCCTCTATCTTACCCAAGTCTTGTTGAATGATTGATGCCAACTGTGTCAATATTTCTGCCTGCCGTCAATATTCCAGTCCCTTCCATGGACATGATAAAAGTATTAGCTGGTCATGAGGCCCACAGAAGGATATTTAAAGGGAAATCGAGGACCCATTGACATGGACACCAAAGTCCAAAGCCTGTCCAAAATATTCCTTTTCAAATCAGCTATGGACTTTACACCAAACTGCTCCCAAACTCCATTAGTGGTGAAAGTGGATCCTGGTTTGGTATCATTGGACAGGAACCCTTACATTTGTGATTTATGGTACAGCAGCAACAGCTGTGAAATGCTGAATCACTCATTGTCTTTGGTGATGTCAGCAAAAATACATGTGCAATTTAAAAATAAGGGGGGATGAGACAATATTTCTTCCTCTCCAAGTTATGCAGGCGTCTTTGCAGATATTGGAAAAGGCAATGAGGAACAGCCAGGAGTTTTCTTGAAGTGTGGAGAAGGCTTTGAAGCCTCTGCACACTTCATGGTTTTGCCCCACTTTACCGAATGTGGGGCAAAACCATGTTAACCGATTTTACTCTGTGTTGGAGGCAGAAATATCCTGTGCATCATGTGAAAGTCCAGGAGTAACTTCTCTCTCAGTTCAGTTATGAGTCCCACATAAACAGGCCTGAGTGATCTTTTGCTTATTTGGTTTGAATAGCTTTTGGAAAAGCAAAAGTTGTGAATATGAAGCTCTGACATTGCACAGTGCTCTGAGTGTGCACTATCGTCTTCCTTGGCCTCATCGAAGCAAGCAGCAATTCTGAAGAGTTGGTCAAGGGAGGGTGAGTCAGTTGCATGGCTCTGTGGTCTTCAACCTAGACCTCTCAAACCCCAATCCAACACTCTTAAGCACTCCAAATGGGCTCATTTGGATACAATAATAGCTCCTAATGGGCATGGCCGACTTACCAGCCAACCCCTTTTGCGGGGCGGGTTGTCCTCGTCACCATCTTGGGGAGGTCAGGGGCTTCTTCCTCCCAGAGGCCCCAGGGACGGCGGGAAGGTTTTCCGCCACCAGTGCCAGCTGGCCAATGAGGGGGCTAGCCACACCTCTCCCCCTCTACATGGCTAGCTGGCCCTTCCCTCCGCCCAGGCAGCATATTTAGACTGCCTGGGACTTCCCCTGGCACACGCAAGGGCCAATTGGGTCTGGAAGGAGCGGCGGCAGCACCAGCGGCAGCAGACCCAGGGGAACCGTTTGGAGCCATGGAGCAGCTACAGGTGTGGCAGCAGAAGGAGTCCACAGCCGGTCTGTATGGGGATTCCCTGGGTCTGCTGCACACTTCCTCCTTCCTTGTGGGCTGGCGGTCTTTTCCTGGGCCCCGGGGGGTTAGGGATCGGCCCGTGGGCAGCAGGCATCTGTAGGCCCTCTGCCCACCTCCCCCGGTTTGCTTCTCCGGCCGGCCACCTTACCGCCCTGCCCCATGCCTCCCTGCCGATGCTCCCCGGTCAGCCCGCTCACCCCATGGCATGGCCTGGGGCCTTCCCTGCGCCGCTGCCCTCCGCCCCTGCCGGGGCTTCTTTGAGCGCAGGGAAGAGCTGTGGCGCATGCGCGTGCGCGGCGACGACTCCCCCCCGGCGTCTCCCCCCCACGGTTTCCCGGCCGGCCTGCCTCCTTCCTGCAGGCCGGTGGGGGGAGGAGCCTGCCCAGCGCTGCTCCTCTTCCCCGCTGCCGAGGCTCCGCTGGGCGGGGGGAGAGCTGCTGCACGTGCGCGCACACGCAGCATCCACACCCCCCGCCGGGGGGGCTGCCCCATGCTGCTTTTTCCGCCCCCGCAGGGGCTCCACTGGGTGTGGGCGGGAGCCATGGCGCGTGCTCGCGCACGCAGCGGCTGCCCCCTGGTCCCCTGGATGGCCTGCCTCCCTCCGGTGGGGGGGAGGGGCCTGCCCCGCGCCATTGCTCCCCGCCCCTGCTAGGGTTCTGCTCGCATGGTGCCGCCTTGAGGGGTGCTGTGGCTCCACTGATCCGTAGATCTTTAGTTCGAGGCCTGCTCGGGTGGGGTGAGCTCCAGACCAGTTGTGTGGCTTGTTGTTGACCTTTGTTTCAGTTCTTTCCTGCATCGTTTGGTATGGCCAGCCCCCCCTTTTTATTATGGGTGGTATTTCTCCTTCTCCTAGAGCTTGTCTCTAGGACCGTGGCTCTTACTTGCTTGCCCGGGGTTGGCCTGGCAGGAAGGTACAGGGTGCTAGGTGCTGGGAGTATCCTGGAACCAAGCAGGGTCTGGAGTGGTTGGCACCCTGGTGGGAGTCCATCTATGAATCCCAGGTGCTGCAGTCACCATTTTGCTCTAGCGCTATCTGCAGCAGGACACTCTTCCAGTTTCCCTGTATCAGCCATGCTTTGTTCTCCGGCTTGAGTCCATGGGGGAGTATGCTTCCCCTCAGCTGCACATCACCGGGATGTCCTGGGGCTGGGCTTCCTTGCACCGTTGGGGTTTGCTATGCCCCCCCCTTCCTGCCTGGCACAGGCGGGTTTTGGCTCATGCTCACTGGCATTCAGACTCCCCCCCCCCTTTCCATTGCTAGGTGCTAATTGCACTTGTTGTGTGCAGTCTGTGTTACAGGTTCTCTAGGAGTGGCATCGCTGGGAGGCAACACCAGGAAGTCGGCCAGGGCAGCAACTGGGGCCGGCGTAACCAGCCAGATGGGGGTGACAGAAGGAGGCCAGGTGCAGCCAATGAAGGAAGCAGCGTCAGAAAAAACTTCGGGCAAGTGCATGTCCAAGAAGCGTGGGGGCGTGCTGGATAGCCTTTCGAAGAGCATGGCTGAGCTGGTTAACAGGATCGGGAGGCTGGAGTCGGATGTTCGTGAGGGAAAAGGAAAAGCAGCAACATCACTGCCTTGCAAGGAGAAGAAAAAGGCTAGGCGCAAGAGGACCAGGGAGAGCTCGGAAAGTTCGTCGGACAGCTCCGGGCGCAGCGTCTCCAGCTCCACAGACTCCGACAACAGCAAGTCTCCGGTGGCCAAGAGGCGGTGACATGGTAGCAAACTGCACAGGAAGAAGCATCGGTCGGCCAGACGGCGGTACTATTCCTCTGACAGCGACTCGTCGGAAAGTGAGTATGCTGTGGCTGACCAGGTTGACAGGGACAATTACTGGAGGATGGATGCCCTCATCCCGGGCCTTCCAAATGAGCATGGCCGAGTCAGGAGCCACCACTGAACTGTCGGGCAAGGACCAGGGGCGAAGCAGGCCCGCTACCCCGGCTCTTCCCCCCCTTTTTGTCAGCAACGAGGAACCCGCAGGAGCCCATCTTTCCCCTCACCTTAGGACCAAGATCCTGAAAGGCTATTTCATGGACATTTTCGCACTCTTGAAGCCTGAGGGTGAGGAGGGCAGGGATCTTCCCTCTAGGAGCAGGCACAGAAAAAGAGTCAGCAGCCGGCCAGCCAAGCACTCCTTTGCACACTGGATGGCCGGCTACACCGAGTTTATGAGGGTGGTGTCAGCGGCCTTTCCGGAGCAAGGTTGACACCTGGCCAACCACCAACGGCACGTCATTAAGGCCAAATTGATGGCAGGCGACGAGGCTGCCATCGCTTACGACATTGCTTTCCGGAATAGAGCATCCCAAAGTGCCAGGTTCAGATGGGACCTCCTCAGCCATGACCTCTGGCTCACCGAGGTGGGGCCCCACATCCAGGGAAATTCCTCAGCAGGCAGAGGGGACCGCGGCTGGGGGAGGAAGGGTTCCAAGAGGCTGGTTTGTTGGGAATTTAACTCTGGGAAATGCCTGCGGGCTGGATGCCGTTTTGATCACGTCTGGGACTGTTGTTCGGGGGGACATGCCAGGATGTATTGCAAGCAGTCTGGTTCCTCGCTGCCCTTTTGCACAGGCCGGGTGGGATTCCAGCCCGGCTCCCACAAGGAATCTGGCACCTCCGGAGTCAACACCTCCGGCAAAGCAAAATGATCCACTCTGTCTCGGCCTGGCATCAACACCAGTCAAACTCCCTCCCATGATACCTTGGCTCAAGGCTTACCCTGCCAGGGATGCTGCCTCTTTCCTGCAAGAGGGCTTCTCCTGGGGTTTCCGCATCCCAGGTGTTGGCCCTCGTAGGTCTTTCTCCTCCGGCAATTTAAAGTCTGCAACCCAGCTACCTGTGGTCATTGCTGCAAATATCCACAAGGAGTTGGAGGCCGGTAGAATAGCGGGGCCGTTTTCTTCCCCCTTCCCCCCTTGGACAATTTCCGGGTTTCTCCCTAAGAAGGCCCCGGGCGAATTTCGCTTGATCCACCACCTTTCCTACCCAAAGGGGGCATCAGTCAATGATGCCATCCCTCCTGAGCTCTGCTCTGTCAAGTATGCCTCTTTTGATCAGGCAGTCAGTTTGGTCCAAGGAAAAAGGCCCTAGTGCACTCTTAGCAAAATGCGACATACAGTCTGCTTTCAGGCTTCTCCCTGTCCACCCAGATTATTACAACCTTCTGGGCTTCAAGTTTAATGACTGCTGGTACTTTGACAAGGCCATGCCCATGGGGTGCGTGGTCAGCTGTGCAGCCTTCAAGACTTTCAGCACCTTCCTGGAATGGGTGGCCAGCACCTTGTCCCATTCCAGATTCATCACCCATTACTTGGATGACTTTCTGTTTGTGGGCAGCGCAGGCAGTGATGAGTGCACTCATTTGCTTCATACTTTCATTGCCTTGACCAGAGTTTTTGGCATCCCTTTGGCCAAGGAAAAAACTGAAGGACCCACCACATGCATTGTCTATCTGGGGATCCAGATAGACTCCATCAAGGGTGTGTTGTGCCTGCCAGCTGACAAGCTCGCCTCCCTCCGGTCACGCATCTCCCAGACAGTAGCCAGCAGTAAGGTGTCATTAAGGGACCTCCAGGCTCTACTGGGCCACCTCAACTTCGCGTGCAAGGTGGTGTCACCAGGCATACCTTTCTGCTCTCGCCTGGCCCAGGCCACAGCCGGGGTGCGAGCTCCGCATCACAGGATCCGGGTTAACAGCGGCATGAAGGAGGATTTGCAGGTCTGGCTTCGCTTCCTTGTAGGTTTCAATGAGGTGTCCATGTGGCAGAGCAGCTGGGAGTTGGGGGCAGAGCTGCAAGTGCAATCTGATGCAGCAGGTAGCATAGGCTTTGGGGTTTTTCTCCAGGTCCACTGGTGTGCTGCCAGGTGGCCTACCAGCTGGAGGGAGGACAACCTGCTCAGGGACCTCACCTTCTTGGAGATTTTCCCCATCCTGGTGGCTGTACATATATGGACGGACCTATTTAAGAACAAGAGGGTCCTTTTCTGGTGCGACAACCAGGCTGTTGTCAGGGTGGTTAACAGGCAGTCTTCCAAGTCTGCCAGGGTCATGAAACTTGTCAGGCGATTTGTCTTGGTGTGCTTGCAGGCCAACATCACTTTTTCAGCACGGCACGTCCCAGGCGTAAGCAACGACATCGCAGACGCGCTGTCCTGGTTCCAGGAGGACAGGTTTCGGTCTTTAGCACCGGATGCAGACCTCTTGCCCGCAGAGTTTCCGGTAGAGCTGTGGACCCTTGGAGACGAGAGGCATGGCATGAGTTGATGCATTCCATCGCCCCAGCAACCTTCAAGGTTTACCGGGCAGCCATGGCTAAGTTTACCAGGTTCTGAATATCAGCTGGTTATGGCAGCAGATGGCCAGTGAGAGAGGAGGAGGTCCTCCATTTCTTAATTCATCAGCAAAGGGACAAGGTGACGGCCCACACCATGAGACTCCAATTGGCCGGCATTGCCTTCTTCTGCAAGGTAGCAGGCTGCCTAGATCCTTGCCAGTCATATAGGGTCAGGAAACTCCTTAAGAGTTGGAGTAGACAGTCTCCCAAGCACAGCGATTCCAGGCGCCCCCTGTCTTTCCGATCCCTCAAGTTGATTTCCTCTGTTCTCAGACGGATTTGCTCATCTCGTTACGAGGTCAAGTTGTTCACTGCTGCATTTTCTACCGCTTTCTTTGGGGCACTGCGGCCTGGGGAGGTAGTGGCTAACTCGAAATCTGATTCATCTGGTAGAGCCCTGCAGCACAGAGATGTTACCATCCGGGGCTCCTCAATGTCCATCCGGATCCAGAAGTCCAAGATGGATCAAGGGGGAAAAGGTGCCACTCTGTCCATACAGGGCCTCGGGAGTGGGCAATTGTGCCCTGTTCGGGTGCTGTCCAGGTTCCTTTGCGCCAGGGATGCAACCCCAGGCTACCTTTTTGTGCATCAGGATGGGACCCCCCGACCAGGTATCAGTTCATGGCAGTTTTTCGCAGGTCGCTCCAGGCTTTGGGCCTGCTGCAACGGGTGTATGGTGGACCTTCAGGATCGGGGCAGCAACCACTGCAGCTGCTGACGGTGTTCCTGTTGGTGTCATCAAGGCCATGGGGCGGTGGAAGTCATCTGCTTACACCTCGTACATCAGGCTGGGCCTCCTCCTTGAAGGCGCCCAGGCTGCTGGTTTTTCCTCCTCTCTTTCACGCAGGGCAGCGGCAAGCCAGAGATCTGGTGCCTGGCGCAAGCATGGCTCAACCTCTGGGAGGCATCAAGCAACTGCAACCTGAGCCGTGCATATGGCTGCGCCTCCAGCAGGTTTGGCCGCCACTCACTGCAGCTGCTGGGAATGAGTGGCCGGGGCCATGGGGCAGCAGCAGCCCAGCACTGGTGGATATTGCACTGAGAGAGAGAAGGAGGCACGTTGCAATGGGGTGACTGTCGTCACCAGTTCTGGTTATTAGGTTGGATTTTGGGTTGGCGGAAAAGGGGGGGTGTAAGGCTGCCTCCTTACCTCCCTCCCTTTTTGTGGCAGGTGTCATGGCCCTGGATCAGGATGGCTTATCGCCCCTTGGTTGTAAGGGGGATAACGCCCTGACCCCCTGGGGTGCCGAGTTCCGAGGAGAGGCATTGGGCCGCTTGCACCCAGGCTTGCAAGTGCCTTTGGACATTTGCGGGGGCCTGTTCTACCTTGATCCAGGACCCATGCGTGGCCGCCAACCCTTTGTTCTGTTTAATAAATGAGTTGTGGCCATTTTCATCCAACCCTTGTGTCAGTGTTATCATTGGGCGCGAGGTGTATCACCCTTGCACACGCAAAGGATCACAATGTTACAAGCTGAACCATTAGCTTTATACAATAGGAAATGTAAGGGCCCTCATGCTAACAGAAATGTAACCACTGAGAAACAAGAGGCAGCATTCCAGAGGATCAAGGGATCTATGAGATTGGCAAATATGTTACCTGGGATAAATTGATGGGGCATACCAATGTTTGCCTCGCATCCTCTCAAGATGGAGACCCTTTCCTTTTCATATCTTCCCAGGTGAATTGATGCAGTTGCCATGAATGTTCCATTGACATCAACATAAGAAAAAAAATCAAGGAAATAAGCCAGCATGCAGTCTAATACTGCAGAGAGCTGGCAGTATATAGAGGAACTAAATGATACATGGGATTAATAGAATGTTGATGAGAAATTTGAAGATGAGGTTCAGGGAATTAGCCTGAGAAGCAGGCTGATCTTTTATGACATAACTAATTATGCCAGCAATAAAAAGACATTACATTGATTAATCATTTTGCCTTCTTGGCGGGAGGCTTGGTATGCTAAGGGAGATAGGTGGCACCTCACAAGACCAGACTGCACTGAAATGAAAGAGCATTTGAAAAGTCTATTGAAAGTGGATCACCCCGCCTCAATTCATTATTTATTAACCATGTAGGCCTAGCTCATTTCCCAGTTGGGATGAGTTTATCTGTGTGTATATTTTAAAATCTCTACAGAAATGGAGATGAGATGGACATTAGAAGCAGGCAGCGGAATATAGGTTACATTTCTCCCCTCCATTTAGCAGTGTGAAAAGTACAGCAGAAGTAATATTAAAAAATAATAATAACGAATGTAGTGAGAGCTGTCAGTTAAACACCTATAAAGCTTTAGAGTCTTCCTTAGAGCAGTGTTTTTCAACCTTTTTTGAGCCACAGCACATTTTTTACATTTCCAAAATCCTGGGGCACACCACCAACCAAAATGACACAAAAAGACACTCTAACACAGTAATACATATAGTTCATATGTTTTTAAATTTATTTATACACTCAGTGTGAAACCTGGGCCTGTTTCAATGAACACAACATATATATGACTTCTTCTCACACACTTATTATGTCTTCTCTCAGCCTTCTCTTCCTCAGGCTAAACATGCCCAGCTCTTCAAGCCGCTCCTCATAGGGCTTGTTCTCCATACCATTGTGAAATTTCACCCTGAGTGAAACTTGCTTCCAGATAACTATGGATGTCATGAAGCTGTTATAAACAGTTCCTTGGGGGGGGGGGGAGTGCCAATTTCCAACGGCACACCTGATGATCACTCACGGCACGCTAGTGTGCCCCGGCACACCGGTTGGGAAACACTGCCTTAGAGCATGAAGAGTCACCTTTTGACTATAGCATCCAGAATCCCCTTGGAGCTGATCCAGAGTGAGGTATTATGGATCAGAGCCCCACACTTTGACATTAGTGTGGAGAACAGAGGATGTTGTAAACATTGGAAATAACAACCTTTTCAAGCCTTCACTAGTTATTTGTTATGTATATTATTTATTTTTATTATTTATTTATTTATTATTTCGCATTTGTCTGTCGCCCCCCCAACGGCTCGGGGCGACTTACAACAGTTCGTAAAATACAATTGTCAGATAACTCATAAGCCACAGTAATACCATTAAGATGGAATTACAATTAGAACAGTTGAAACAACAAATGGAGTCGCAGTGGGCTGACAGCTAGGCGGTGCGAGCTACAGTTTAGCTAACTCCGAAGGCTTGTTGGAACAGCAATGTCTTAACTGCTCTCCTGAACGGGAGGAGGCCCTGGGTGGCACGGATGCCGGCGGGCAGTGTGTTCCACATGGTAGGGGCTGCAACAGAGAAAGCCCGACGGCGGGTTGCGGACAGGTGGTAGGTCCTCACATTTGGGATGACCAGGAGATTTAGCTCTTCGGAGCGCAGTGATCTAGTGGGATGATATGGGACAAGGCGGTCCCACAAGTACACTGGCCCCAGACCATGTAAGGCCTTAAAAGTTATTATTGATTACTGTATTGTATATTGTGTGTATTGGTGTGCAATTTGACCGTAACTCTTTGTTGTGGGAGGAAGTGCAGACCATGCGGTCAGAACTGGGCTTGTTCAGGACTGAGACTCCATTTTATTTATTTATTTATTTATTTATTTATTATTTGCATTTGTATTCCGCCTCTTCCCGAGGGCTCGTGGCGGGTTACAAGACATACATAGTGATCGGCAGGCAACACTCATGCCGACTCACGAACAAAATAAAACAATGCTATAACCATAAAAATAACAAAAATGATACTAAAAAACATCATTAAAACATTGTTAAAATTACACTAAGTGACAAAAAACGGTAACACAGAGTCATAAGTCGATTGAAAGCAAGAGGCGTTATATGTCAACCGAAGGCCTGCTTGAAAAGGAAGGTCTTACAGGCCCTGCGGAAGGGGGCGAGCTCCCGTATGGCTCTAGCCTCCTCCGGCAGGGCATTCCAGGCCGTTGGAGCTGCTACTGGGAAGGAGCGCTGCCTAGTTGATGATAGGCGGCAGAGGCGGATCGGTGGAATCTCCAGCAGGTTTTGCTCTGCTGAGCGGAGTGATCTCGGGGGATCGTATGGGGCAAGATTAGCAGATGCCTTTAGACTTCAGTAGGAACATAAGTATGCTTTAGACTTCAATGCAGGAACTATATGCATAGGGACTAGACAGAGACTCTATTAGACTCTCAAAACAGAGAGATGCTTTAGATTATGGACTATTCTTTCTAAGAAAGATGCCCTGTGTAACCTACACAGAGAAACTACTTCAAATCTACTTGTAACTGGATCGATAGGGAAAGTACCTCTATGTATTCTATGCTGAATACATGAAGCTTGTGAGTAAACCAACTATGTTACTTTTAAAGAAGACTTATTTTTTGTCTTTCAGGAGCAAGATTTAAAGGCAAATATATTTTAAGTAGATGGGCAACTAAAAGGAAAATTTCTGAAACTCTGCTACACACACACACACATATATATATGTGTGTGTGTGTGTGTGTGTGTTTGTGACCAGTGGATTTCCAAAAGGTTATGAATCCCATTTTCCAAAGGGTTATGGAGATTCACATTTTCCAAAACTAATTTGGATTGGTCCAAATTCCACCCAGGCCCATCTACACTGCCATATTATCCAGTTTCTGATTCCATATTATCTGTTTTAAACTGGATTACATGGCAGTGTAGACTGATGGACGTAATCCAGTTTAAAGCAGATAATATGGATTCAGAAGCTGGATCATATGGAAGTGAAGATGGGACCCTAGCCAAGTGCATCTGTCCTTTTTCTGCTGTGCTATATGGCACAAAAACATAGACAAATCAAGCACATGTTGCCCTCTTGTCCCTCTGGCAGACCATTACTGTGCTCGAGAGAGCCTGGCTTTTGCTGGATGCATTTATTTATTTATTTATTCAATTTTATATTCTGCTCCTCCCTGCAGGCTCGGGGCGGATCACAACGTACAATAAAACATGCAGCATACAATAAAACATGCAGTATACAATAAAACATGCAGCATACAATAAAAACACAAAACAGTGTAACTGTAATAAAATAACAGGAATTGTAGATTCCTTAAAGACTCGAGGCATAGAACACACCAGGACAGACCAGTTTAGTTAAAAGCCAATCTGAAAAGGGTGGTCTTGCAAGCCCTCCGAAAAGGGATGAGCTCTGAGATCGCTCGGGTTTCGTCTGGAAGTGAATTCCAAAACACAGGAGCCGCAGCAGAGAAGGCTCGCTGCCTAGTTGTGGATAAATGGCATGAGCGGATTGATGGAACAACTAACAGATTCTGCTCTTCTGAGCGTAGAGGCAAATGTAACTCCGATCTTCAAGAAAGGATCCAGGGGTGATCCAGGAAATTATAGGCCAGTTAGTCTAACCTCAGTTCCAGGCAAAGCGATGGAAACCATTATTAAAGAAAAAATTACTAAGCACATAGAAGAACAGGCATTGCTGAAGGAAAATCAACATGGTTTCTGCAAAGGCAAATCATGTCTTACTAACTTGTTAGAATTCTTTGAGGGTGTAAATAAACACATAGATAAAGGGGACCCAGTCGATATTGTTTACCTTGACTTTCAAAAGGCTTTTGACAAAGTCCCTCACCAAAGGCTCCTAAATAAGCTCTTCAGCCATGGAATCAGGGGACAGGTCTTGTCCTGGATTGGAACCTGGCTAAACTGTAGGAAACAAAGGGTGGTAATAAACGGACATTTCTCTGGGTGGAAAGAGGTGAGAAATGGCGTACCCCAAGGTTCAGTTTTGGGTCCGTTACTTTTTAATTTATTCATTAATGACCTGGATGTAGGAGTAAATTCTGAGGTAGCAAAGTTTGCAGACGACACTAAATTGTTCAGGGTAGTTAAAAATGAAACTGATTGTAAAGAGCTCCAGAAAGATCTCTCGAAATTGAGTGAATGGGCAACAAAGTGGCAAATGCATTTTAACCTAAACAAGTGTAAAGTCATGCACATCGGGGCAAAGAACCCCAACTACACCTACCAATTGATGGGGTCAAAGCTTTCCGAGACAAACCAGGAAAGGGATCTTGGGGTTTTGGTGGACAGCTCAATGAAGATGTCAACCCAGTGCGCAGCAGCAGTAAAAAAAGCAAATTCTATGCTTGGCATGATCAGGAAGGGAATCGAAAATAGGTCGTCAAATGTTGTATTGCCTCTCTACAAATTTATGTTGAGGCCACATCTGGAGTACTGTGTACAGTTCTGGTCACCGCACCTCAAGAAGGATATAACGGAACTGGAAAAGGTACAGAAAAGGGCAACAAGAATGATCCAAGGGATGGAGCAGCTCCCTTACGAAATCAGGTTGCAACGCCTTGGTCTTTTCAGCCTTGAAAGACGGCGTTTAAGAGGTGACTTGATCGAAGTGTATAAAATCATGCATGGGATAGAAAGGGTGAATAGAGAAAAATATTTTCTCTGTCACACAACACTAGGACTAGGGGCACTCCTAAAGCTCCAAGGTAGGAAAGTTAGGACTAATAAAGGGAAATATTTCTTCACCCAGAGGGTCATTGGGTTATGGAACTCACTTCCAGAGGAGGTTGTGACAGCGGTCAGCCTGGACAGCTTCAAGGCAGGATTAGACAGATTCATGGATACCAAGGGAATCAGTAGCTACTGAAATGGACATCCAAGTGCCACCTCTGTGTTGATGGAGGCAGGCAGGATTTCCCCGGGTACTGGTTGTGGGGGGTCGGGAGCAGGTGAGGGTTTTGCCCTCCTTTCTGCTAGAGATCCCTGTGTACAACTAGTGGGCCACTGTGTGACACAGAATGCTGGACTAGATGGGCTGAGGCCCGATTCAGCATGGCTCTTCTTATGTTCTTATGTTCTTATGTTCTAGTGATCTCGGGGGGACATATGGGTTAAGGTGGTCCCTCAGGTACTCAGGCCCTAGACCGTGTAAGGCCTTAAAGGTTAAGACCAGCACCTTGAAGGCAATTCGGTACTCAGTGGGAAGCCAGTGCAGTTGCAGTAGGATGGGAGTGATGTGTTCCCTATCAACACATCTGCCTATGTGACCAGGAGAAAAGACCCTAGTAATGTGTTCTCCTTTGTTGACATTACTAAATGTGCCCAGCAGTGGCCGGGAGATTTGTAGTTTTTTTTGTGGCTCAGGAGTGGTAAATGGGGACATCCAACAAATAACATTCAAGGTAAGGTGATCATTCAGTGGTTCTGAACCAATTGCTGGAGATGACTGTTGACAAGTGACACTTACTAAACATTGTTTATATCATGTGCATTGCAAATTTACAGACATGAGAAAAGTCATGGATACTATTGGAGATGTTAGCTCTGTTTAGCTCTGTAAGTCACATGTGTTGTAAGTCAGATGTACCTTCTTTTTAGATCTATTGGACAAAGGATATTCTGCAGTCAGAAAGAGATTCACTTGCTGCATTTTTAAATCTCTGCACCAGTGGAGGTGAAAAGATTAAACAAGCTAGTTTGTTCTGGACCAGATAAGATAGGGATTCGGCATTATCATTTTCTCTGATTACTATCGTGTGCAGGTAATTATACTTCTCCTTTGCACATAATTAAAGCAAAGGTTGATTTCTATTCATTATTCACAGTGGTGAAATTATCAAGTTACTTCTCGACTAATTATTTTCTGTAGCATAGCAGTGTAGCAGATCCCTGTCACATCCCATTTAGCAAACACAAAATAGCTCTGAATAAGACTTCTTGCAGCCTGGAACTTTTATAATAGTAATTTGTTTAAAAAGCAAAGCAAAGAAACAAAAAGAAAAGGGGAAAGGGGGGGGGGTCTTGAGATGAACACAATCCCACTTGCAAATTAATTCCCTTTGAAATAATCAAATTGGCACATTTTTATCTAGTTCACAATCATTTGTCTTTTAAGCTCTCACTATTTTTTAGTTGATTCAAAGTTAGTTTAATTTGCTCTAATATGCAACATGGCTGATTCAATATGTTTCCAGGTCTTAGGCTATATCAAGATAAAGTTGTGTATCGAGATAAGCATTTCCTCTTTGCTTGTACAGCTATTTCAAAAGAAAAAAAATATCTTGAGATATGATAAGCCCACCATATTTTGGCAGAAACCTCCTTATTCAAGGACACTTATTCTGGAAGGAAGACTGGTGTGCCCTTGAAGAATGATATTCCACATCCTACCCTACAAACTGTTTTCTTTATTAATAAAATGAGACACATTTTTGACTGCTTAAACCAATTAGTTCTTTCTAGCTTTCAATGACATTTACTGTTGCTTCCCCTAGTTTGTATTTTATGATCGCTTATAACGGAAACTAGTCTGAAAAAGCATTTCAGGTGCTGCAGCATGTCAGCATTTTGTTTCATTTCAGTCAGTTCCAAAGAATATTTGATCTTAAAAGTTTATCTTTTAAGAGACTCCACAATCACATCTCTAATATACATGTATCCTCTAAGAGATATGTATCAACAAATTCATACATTGTTCATAGGCATCCTCAATGTATTCCTTTTTAAATTGTAGGGTACACAGACAAACAAATCCCCTGGTGGCACAGTGGGCTAAACCACTGAGCTGCTGAACTTACTGACTGAAAGGTTGGTGGTTCAAATCTGGGAAGTGGGGTGAGCTCCCACTGTTAGCCAACCTAGCAGTTCAAAAACATGCAAATGTGAGTAGATCAATAGGTACTGCTCTGGCAGGAAGATAACGGTGCTCCGTGTAGTCATGCTTGCCACATGACCTAGGAAGGGTCTATGGACAACACCAGCTCTTTGGCTTAGAAATTGAGGTGAGTACCATCTTCCAGAGTCAGACATGACTAGACTTAATGTCAAGGGGAAACCTTTACCTTTATCTTACACAGATATACATACATCCAGTGAATCAGAAAGAGGATTAAAGTAAGTCAACTGTCCTAATCACAACAGAAGTCAAAGTCCTAACAAAACAAACTCTCTGAAGATAAGACACATGAGCTGATCTGAGACTGTCTAAACCAGGCATAGGCAAAGAGCCTACCTGCTGTTAGGAACTGTGGGAGTTGAAGTCCAAAATACCTGGAGGGCCAAAGTTTGCCCATGCCTGGTCTAAACAGTCTCCAGTTGGAGTTCAAGGAAATTAACAAATTCCATTTTGGGTTGAGGCAGAAGAATAACAATATACTGTAGGTCTGAGGACAAATCCACAAAGGTGTGAAGAAGACATTAGAAGTTGGATCAAAATGGATCAGTTGTCTGAGCAAAGAAATGTCATGTAACTGATTGATTTATAGCTCCTGGTTCAACTTCTCAGCTGCTTCTTGATTAAGGAGTGTTTCTCATAAAGACGTTGCAACCTCCTGAGCTCCTCCTTTGCTGGCATCTGTCTGTCATTGTTGGCATTTCATCTTGAACTTGCTGTGAGCTGCTAGCTTCAGTTTCAGCCACTGGAACTTGCAAAGGCTCCAAGGCAAGTGCCTGCTGGGAGTTGTTAGCTTCACGCTCAGTCACTGACATTTCCACCAGCTCATCCTGCTTACTGTCCGAGCAGGGCATGACACCAAATTTAGATCTAGAAAAATCTTGTTTGGTTTTCTAAAATATAAAACTGTGGCCTCCAACCTCCAACTTTTTAAAATATGGGAATCTTAGGGGATTATTGAAGAGGCAATTAACTCTTTAAGAGAACAGGAAAAGAGTAGTCAATGGGAATCTGTGGTAAGGACCACAGGATATAAAAAGGAAAAACAAATTGTGCTTCCCACCTAAATATTCAGTGGAATGTGACGTGTGGACCGAGTACATGCAAAACTGACACATATCAAGAAGAGTCAGATTCACACATCTCTATGTCCTTTGCCTGGATGAAAAGGCCATCATTGGCATTAATGCTATCAGCCCTGGGATGCTTTCCCCATTAAAATCCAAGCTTTTGAGTATAAAAGTAATTGCTTGATTAATCTATTGATTAACACTTTGATTAATGCTTTGATCCAATTAATGCTTTGAGCCCTACATTTTTAATCAACAATGGCTTTTAAATGAGAACTATGTAAGGGATAGCTTTCTGAAGCCGGTGGGAGTTTTACAGCAACTTGGTACATGTCATTCAGTTTACATTTTAATTGAAGTCAAACTTTGCTTTGATTAGATCAGTTTTAAATGAACTAATCAAACTAGCTGAACTAATCAAACTGGAAGTTTGACTTCAGGAAAAAATGTGTAGTGAATTAATCCAAACCCACATTAATTGAAGCTCCCCAAAGGGTACATACTCATCCTCTAGTAGTCACTAATAGTAGTGATGTTGTTATTATAGTAAGGCATTTGGCATAAAGCAAAAGCCCAATTCTTTCCTTTTTTTTGGCATTGGAATTGACATGCCAAATTTTTTTGGTGGGAAAAAATAGAAAAATATAGATGTTAACAGTCAGAAGCAACCTGTGGTCCTCTGAGTATTGCTGGTCTCCAATGTCTACCAGCCTGGATTAGCATAGCCATTGCACACAGAGTATGAGGATCAGCATAGCCATTGCACACGCAGTCTAACAAATTTGGAGAGGCACAAATATTCCTTCCACAAAAAGGAAGCCATAATAAAGCAAAAGGATTTATGACTATATTTCGTATTATGCCATTCTGAGCCACATTATGCATATGCTGTAGCTCACAAATGCCCCTTCCATGCATTAGCAGAGACTTTGGCAGGAGATCTGGATTGCAAATCAAGATTTATAAGGAGTTAGTCAGGAATTGTCTAGTTAACCTAAATGAGTTCAAATCTACAGGGCCAAATGAACTGCATCCCAGAGTACTGAAGGAACTTGCTAACGTACTTGCAGAACCACTTGCCATCATTTTTGGGAAATGCTGGAGAATGGATGAGGTGCCAGAGGACTGAAGATGAGCAAATAGTGTCCCTCGCTTCCAAAGGAGCAAAAAAGGAGATCCAAGGAACTTTAAGCCAGCCAGCCTGAACCCAATATAGGGAAAATATTAGAACAAATTATATAAGAGTCTGTTAGCAAGTATCCAGATGACAATGCAGTGATAGGAACCAGCATGGGCTAGTCAAGAACAAATCTTGACATATTAATCTTATATCATTTTAAAATCAGTTCACTCAATTAGTGGATTGTGGGAGTGTTGTTTATGGCATTTACTTGAATTTAGAAAAGCATTTGATATAATAATAACAACAATAATACTTTATTTATACCCCGCTACCATCTCCCCAAAGGGATTAGGGGCGGCTTACATGGTGCCAAGCCCAATAACACATCAGTAAAACAACACAGCAGCAATAATAAGACAATACAATCAATGTAACTCACATATAAGCAAAGTTTAAAACCATAATGGCCGGGCCAGATGTAATATATTAAAATAAAAATAAATAAACACTGGATGTGAACAGAGGTAGGATGTGTCTAGCAGGAAGTGGTTTTAAAGGATAATGTGGGGAGATCAATCCAACAGATAGTTAAAGTGCCCCCTTTTGATTAGCAAATTAATTAAATTTAGAATAGTGTTGTATAATTAGCTGAAAAATGACGCACAAAGAATTGTCATCATTTTTTTTCATGTCAGGAGTGACTTGAGAAACTGCAAGTTGTTTCTGGTGTGAGAGAAATGGCCAACTGCAAGGACGTTGTCCAGGGGATGCCCGGATGTTTTACCATCCTGTAGGAGGCTCCCCTCATGGGAAGCTAGAGCTGACAGATGAGAGCTCACCCTGCTCCCTAGGTTCGAACCACTGACCTTCTGATCAACAATCCTGCTAGCACAATGGTTTAACCCATTGCACCACTGGGGGCTCCTATTGTCATCAATGGCTGTGCTTCAGATTAGAAGAAGCATTTGAATGGAGTTCTACAGGGTTCGGTCCTGGGGTATTACTGGCAGTCCCTGAGTAAAAAATATCTGACTTACAAATGACTTCTAGTTAAGAATGACGATGAGACAAGAGGAAGTGAGAGAAATCTTCCCTTCAGAAGGGGAGGCAACTCCTGAAAGAGTTATTATCATGGGGAAAATGGTCTCCATTGAAGCTCTATCTCCGAATCTTGTTTCCAATTCTCACAGGGACAGAAAGTTTGGTGAAATCCTTTGAACAGGAGCACAGACAACAAAGGAAACTCCATAGGGATGTTAACCCTATTTATTACTTAATAATAGTAATAATAATAATAATAAATCTTTATTTATGTCCCACTTTTCTCCCTCATGGGACCCAAAGCAGCTCACAGCATATTAAAATCATGTAAACAAAATCCAAATACATTGCTAAGTATTAAAACCATCACAAAACCATCACAAAATAACACTCTAAAACAACAACAATATACATTCACATTCTTGTGGCATCATGCCAGATCTTTTATATAGTTACACTTGAAAAATGTACCTGTTCTGACTTGCCTACAAATTCAACTTAAGAACAAGCCTACAGAACCTTGTTCGTAACTTGGGGACTGCCTGTCCGAAGCAATATTTTTTTCATGTTTTAGATGTTGGGGTGGAGGGAGTCTTCATCAGCTTTGTGGAAGTTACAAAACTGGGATAGGTTGTAAATACATTGGAGGATAGGAACATAATTCAGAAGGACCCTGATAAACTATATAATCAGGTTGAAATTAATAATATAAATTTCAACAGAGAGAAATGGAAAATTATGTATCTTGACCCTCTTCGTGTATCTAGGGAATTGGTTCCATTGCTGAACTGTTCTTAGTGTCAAGACATTCCTTCTCATGTTCAGTCAAAATCCATCATTTTGCCGTTCAAATTGGTGTTATTGTGTGCCTTCAAGAAATGCTTAACTTGTGATGAACTAAGATGAGCCCATCGTTAGGTTTTGTTCAGGTGGGAAAAAGCCTTTGTTTTTCTTTGAAGCTGAGAGACTGGGACTGGCCCACAACAACACACTGACATTTCAAAACTATTAGATCTGGTTATAACAAAACCTCTGGATTAGCAGAGAACAGTAAGAGCAGTTCAGCAATGGAACCACTTGCCTAGAGAGCTGGTAGGGGTCTCCTTTTCTAAAGCCTGGACAATGACATGCTGGCAAATGGCAATGGTGTAGTTGGAGATCCTGTACTGAGCTGGAGGCTGGGCTCGGTGGCCCATGGAGCCCTTTCACCTTTATGATTCTAAGATTGTAAGTCTTTTATAAGTCTTATAAGACCTTTTGCTATTCTTGTACTTCTGCAATTTGCCTTCCTGGGCAGGGGCTCATACCTTTAGTCCTGTTAAAGGTTGGTAGGGAGGGAAGTCAATCCTTCCCTTTTGTTTTAGAGGTGGGGGGGGGGGATCTTTTAAATATTATCTCATCTCTAATGCTTTTAGGCACTGGCATTGCCAATGGATTTTATTAATGCCTGAACTAATCTTTTCATTGTATAGAACATCATCTGGAGAGTGTAAAGAAAACAATTGTGGGTGGAAAGGAAAAGAAGAGAGAAACTGTTCTCTGTGCATTTCACATCTCTGAGTAAAATCTTTTCTTGTTCTTTCTAAAAATAGACCACTCAAATGAACACTTTTCCCCTCCTTCCCTAGCTCTGCTTATAAACCTATACTAGAAAGCAAGTCTCTCTATGGAAAATCTCCAGAGCAATAAAGCTCCAACAGCATCTATAGTATTTAGCTACTGTTGTAGGCTCAAGTCCTAGGATATGGGAGGACTTTGATCAGTTAAGACTATATGAGGGTTATCCAGGTAATACATGCTCCAGTAAAATTGCTCCCAGCATGCAGCGAGTGAACATATTTCAAATTTGTTGAAGATATGTGAGCTCATTAGTGCATTCCATTCATACAGATAGCAACTTGTCCTTAACAGCCTGGGTGTTTGTGTATCAGAGGTAAGATTATCCTGGCATGGATATCTGTGTAGAATGGGCACTGGAGGAGTACATGTTCTATTGTTTCTATATGACCCGAGTCACAGGGGCAGAGTCTCTCTGGGAAAGGGATTTTCCGGTAGCGACCTTCGAGTACAGCTGATGGGAGAGCGTGGCATTGAGCCAGGGTAAAAGCCCTTCGATGAATGGGAACCTCTAAATTTGTTAATTATGCCATAGGGGAAGCAAGATACCTGCAGTCTTCATTGATAAGGTTAGAACGGAGGTCGGATCTAGTTGGCACTCAATGTCTGTGATACGTTGTTTAATACGTGCTTTGGCTTGATTGTAATCCATAGTGAGTAGTAGACCTGGGGAAAATCCCGGTGGGGAGATTTTGGATGCTACTGCCTGCTTCCATGTGGATTGGAAGTCATCCTCCATGATTAGTGGGGCAAGACCAAGGGGTGCACGGAATATTCTGGGCCAGAGGTTAAGTATGGACACCCACACCCCAACCTCCACCCTCATAAAGCCCGTCTCCAGTCGCATGGTGGCATTAGAGACACATTTAGGTACCTGCAAGGCTGATCTCAGAAATTTTGACTGAACCAACTCTAATGGGGCAAAACTGGGGAAGGGGCCCAGGTGAGCCCCATACAAGAGTTGGGCTAATGACTTAGCTTCAAACAGTTTGAGCACTGCCAGTGTAAAATGTGCTGCTACACATTATTCTGCTGAACAATACTTCAGCTGAACATTGCACACCTGAACAAAGACACTGAATGTGCAATCAAATGCACTATGCATATGCAAACTCATGTAAATGGGCATGCTTTGGAAACTTGAACTCAGTATTCTGCACTGTTCAAAAATATCCAAATGCTTCTTTGGGGCAGCTTATGGATCAATAAGACACCAAAAAGATTATGGCTATGGTGTGCTCTGAACAATTATAACATTTGTCTAGTCTTCATGGGATGGGCCTCTCTAAGCTTAGCTAGGCTAGACTGCTTCTAGGTTCTCTCCTTGCAACCACCAAACTGGAAACTGCTTGACAGAGCCTTCATAATCACAGGTTTTCTCCAGACTACAATGAATGATATAAAACCTTGTGGAATAAATAAATGAGGCTACATTTAAAAATGAGAGATGAGATGTGAATGAAAATAATTGCTAAGCCAATGTTTTCTTCCATTTGTGAGCTTTTTGACTTCATTGAAGTGGTATATGGACATGGGAGAGATTTTCAACCAGCTTACTGCTGGCTTCACTTCCATTTGTTACTGCTGCCTGCTGTTGATTCCTATTTTGAAGGTGCCACAATATGAGCAGAAAGCACAGCTTCCTCCATCTTTCATTTTGACTTTGTTTCAGCGCTAGATGACATTTTCCCGAAGATAACCTGAAAAATGACATGGACGGAGGAAAATGTTTTTGCCTTTACTCTGACATCTTGCATTTGGGAAGCACTAAGCAAGCTGCACTCAGCACAAGCAGACCTCAGAGTCAGTATATGCCAAAATTGGGAACATGTTTGTATTGGGAAAGTGTACACTGGCTCCAGAGCCACTATGGTGGTGGCCATATTTATTTATTTTTATTTATTTATTATTTGGATTTCTTAGTCGCCCCTTCCGACTGGCTCGGGGTGACTTACATTATATTCACCAGGCTAAACCAGCTGCAATGTCACACCAGTATCCAGTGTAACTGGGACAAGAACCACCACCTGCTTCATTCTTCATGTTGCCTCCACTACTCCTTGCCAGCTATAAAAATTCCATGTGAAAATCTTGCTGTCACTTGTCATTACAGGACACCTGTATGACAAGCAGGAAGTGGTTAGATTGCCGCCAATCCTTGCATATATTCACAGATTGCATAATTCCACTGTCACATATGCAGATTAGCTATTTTTTTATTTCCTGCACTGCAAATTAGTAAAATAGATCCACAGAATCATAAGGACCATCAATTCCAGCTTTTTGTCATGAATAGCACTCCCAACAGATTGCCATCCGGTATCTGTTTAAAATTATTATTTTATTTATTTATTTCCAACATTTGTACTCTGTCCTTCTCAACCCCGGAAGGGGGACTCAGGACAGCTTACAGTGGCAAAAATTCAATGCCAACACATACAAAATAAATACACAATATATTACAACATTACACATTAAACAAAACCATTAAGTTAAAATCCATTTTAAAATGTTATTAAGAACCATTAGCTAAATCCAATCCAATTCAGCATCTGAAGACTTTGTCAGAGCCTGTCCATTGGCAGTTCATATAAACATTGCAATGACTATCACGGCTGCTCCCCAAACGCCTGCCCCTAGAACCATGATTTAAGGAGAGGAGGGATGGAGCTGACCTAATCTCAGTGGGGAGGGTGTTCTAGAGACAGGGGTCCACCATCGAGAAGGCCCCGTCTCTCATCCCCACCAAACACTTTGCAAGGAAGGCAGGACCGAGAGCAGGGCCTCCCCAGACGATCTTAAAGTCTGAAGTAGGACGTAGGATGTAGAAGGAGATACGTTTGGACAAGTAAGCTGGGCCAAAACCGTATAGGGATTCATAGGTCAAGACCAGCACATCCATAGATGGAGACTTTTATCATCTTCCTGATGATAAGAACCTCTTATTGTGGTTCTTACCATCAGAAAGTTGTACTTAATCTTTAGGTGGAATCATTTTTTCAAACAGCTTCAATGCATTGCTTCATTGCTTGAATCCATTGCTTCATGTCTCCATTTCTACACACTTCAAAGACAGTTCAAATATGGATACCCACAGAGTTCATCAAACAACACAGGGCTGCTTCTGGTGGTTGCTCATCTCCCCAGAATGGGACTCCGTCTCTTAAACAGGGCATTCTAAGGCCAAGCACAAACCAACTCCACTCCATTGCATGCAGGTAGAATCACCTGAAAACAGATTTCTGTATGTTAGGAAGTGCTGGATTTCTCAGCTACATTTAATTTTATGTACCCCTTTATGATTCTTCTGTGGCTTAAAATGGTATAGAGACAGAGTGGGTCCCATTGGAAGGAGTGGGATGAAGAGTTTTAAAAACAGTGCCCTGCCTCCCTTAATGTAAGGGGCTTCGGGGAGGGCAAGGGATCCCATGGAAAGTGGTGTCTCAGAAAGGATGCCTGTTATCAAAAGTCTGGTAATGGGAGGAGACATTGCCTGCCAGTGTGATGGGAGTTAAGCAGATGTTTGATTTAGAAAGTGGAGTCAGTGATCTAGTGTGATGGGAGTGAAAAGGCTCTCCATCTTCTTTAATGACAGGTCCCCATGAAACAGCAAACTAAGAAGACAATTCCACCCGCTCTCCAATGGGATGAAGTCCTTACTCTTTAGTTCAGTGGTTCTCAACCTTCCTAATATAGTTCCTCATGTTGGGGTGCCCCCAACCATAACATTATTTTTGTTCTTACGTCATAACTGTCATTTTGCTACTGTTGTGAAACAGAATGTAAATATCTGATATACAGGATTATTTTCATTTACTGGATGAAATTTGGCACCAATTCCCCATACACCCAAATTTGAGTACTGGTGGGGTGGGGGGGGGGGTGTTATTTTTTCATTTGGGAGTTGTAGTTGCTGGAATTAATAGTTCCCCTACAATTAAAGAGCATTTGGAACCCCACCAATGATGGAATTGAACCAAACTTGGCACACAGAACTTTCACGACCAACAGAAAATACTGGAAGGGTTTGGTGGGCATTGACCTTGAGTTTTGGAGTTGTAGTTCACCTACAGTACATCCAGAGAACATTGCATATTCAAATAATGATAGATCTGGACTGAACTTGGCACAAATACACAATGTGCCCAAATGTGAACAATGGTGGAGTTTGGGGAAAATAAACGTTGACATTTGGGAGTTGTAGTTGCTGGGATTTGTAGTTCACCTACAAAGTGCATTCTGAACCGCACCAATGATAGAATTGGGCCAAACTTCCCACACAGAACCCCCATGGCCAACATAAAATACTGTGTTTTCTGATCGTCTTTAGTAACCTCTCTGACAGCCCCTCGTGACCCCCACAGGGGACCCGACCCCAAGGTTGAGAAAAGCTGCTTTAGAACATCAGAAAACAGGCTTATCTTTTCCTTCAATTTCCACTTTCATGCTATGCTTATTCTTGCTGCCGTAGCAAGGTAAAATAAAATTTTGTCATTTTTATCTATTTGAAAATCTAAGATCCCCAATAAAAAATATTCTGGTTTAATCTCAAAATTTAGTTGAAGAATTTCTTTCATCTTTTTGTAGATTTCCCACCAAAACTTTTTAACTATTTTGCACTCCCACCATAAATGAAAAAAAAGTACCTCTGTTCTCTCCACACTTCCAACACTTATTACTTATCTTCCTCTTGCTATACTTGGTTAGCTTTTCTGGTGTCAAATACTACATGTAAAAGAACTTAAACCAATTTTCTTTGATCTCATTGGCGTAGGCGAACTTATGGGGGTTTTTGTCCATATTTCTTCCCATTTTGCTAGGCTGATTGTATGTCCTTCTGCTTTCGCCCATTTTGTCATCAGCTCTTTTATTTGCTCTAATAATAATAATAATAATGGGAAATTGACCCAAGACAAGATATGTTTAAGGGAAAACAAAAGCTATAACAAAGTGATCAGGAAGTAAAAAGAATTTTTATGTTTTATGTTCGTTGAGGTGAGGATGACTAGGGTTTATTTGTTTTGTTTTGTTATGTTATTGTATTAGTTGTCTTACTATTAGTGGTGTAATGTGTTTTACTGTCTTGGTTGTGTTTGTATGTTGGTATGTGTGCGTGGTTTTTCATGAATAAAAATCAATTAAAAAAAGAAAATTAAACAGGCTTGTCCTCTTATCAATGTGACATCATTTCAAATATTTAAACATAGCTATCATATACATGGCCCATAAGCATGTGAATAGTCCAGCTGAGCGCATATTGAAAGGTAGGATTTGCAGACTAACCTGCTGGCTCTCATTTGTCCCAAAACTCTGCTCTTTCATTGCATGTTTCATTTTGAGCTCTGGTTTGCTTCCATGGTTGTTGAAGCTTACAAATTGCATACTGTATTTGGCCCTGCCACCAATGGAGTGATTTCTATAGTGATATATGTGCTGCCTTGCTGAATCATTTTTCTGTACAATGAACCATATTGTGTAATGAGAGGGGGAAATTTGTGAAGGCAACAAGGAGGACTTGAAGCAATAGATTAGGCTCCTGCTGGCAAACTCCATGTTAATACATTGTCAGAACAACACTAGGAATGAATGGGGTGTTAATATAGTGACAGCCAGCAGGAACACTGTTTGCATGAATTATTTAATATGGCATTGCAATCACACAAATATTATCCTTGTGACAAGCTAAGACCATATGAGTACAGGCATTCATTATGGAATATGGAACTCAGAAAACTCCTCCAAAAACTATTATTTATGTAACTATAGGACAGGTTCAAGAAAAGTATAATTTCAGATCTCTCTACACTACTATATTTTATGCAATGTAAAGATTGGGAATAAGAAAGAAATGTATCGAGCCCCCCAGATGTTTTAAATATATGTTTCACAAACTTGTTTGGGGTATTTATAGTTAATGTATAAAAGGTGTATGGTACTATTTTTGCATGCATTTGGATCCATGTAAATTGCAAGTGTCACAGTTCACTGAACAGGAATGTAAACGCCAAGAGGGCCAACAATCAGCCATGCCCTCCTGCAATAAATTATAGCGATGCCATCTGTATGCAGATGACGTCCAACTCTATCACTTCTTTCCACCTGCCACTAAGGAGGCTGCTCAGGTCCTGAACCAATGCTTGGCAGCTGTGATGGTCTGGATAAGGGCAAACAAATAGAAATTGAATCCAGACAAGACAGAGGTACTCCTGGTCAATTGAAAGGCTGAACAGGGTATTGGGTTACAGTCTGTGCTGGACAGGGTTACACTTCCTCTGAAGGTGCAGACTCACAGCTTGGGAGTGATTCTGGTCTCTTTGCTGAGCCTGGAACCCCAGGTTTCAGCGGTGGCCATGGGAGCTGCTTCTTCTTCTTCTTCTTATTATTATTATTATTATTACATGTCACATGTTGCTGTGGCCCAGTCTGTGTATTTGTGTTTTGTGTGTGTGTATGTGCATTATGTGTGTGTATATTTGTGTATATGTGTATATATGTGTGTTTATGTATATATGTGGTTTTGCACATGCATTCTAATGTATTTTTTTGTTTCCTGGCTTTTTAAGTCAGTGTTTTATGAATGATGGTCACTTGTTGGCCTGATAGGTGTCTTGTGTCCAAATTTTGTGTCAATTCGTCTAGTGGTTTTTTGAGTTATGTTAATCCCACAAACGAACATTACAGCCTGTGTTGGATGGGGTTACACTCCCCCTGAAGACGCAGGTTCACAGTCTGGGTGTGATCCTGGACTCATCACTGAGCCTGGAACCCCAGGTTTTGGCGGTGACCAGGGGAGCATTTGCATAATTAAAACTTGTGTGCCAGCCGTGCCCGTACCTTGGGAAGTCTGACTTGGCCATAGCAGTCCATGCTCTGGTTATATCCTGAATAGATTACTGCAACTCTCTCTACATGGGGCTGCCTTTGAAGACTGTTCAGAAGCTTCAACTGGTCCAACGGACAGCAGCCAGGTTGATAACAGGAACGGCACTCAGGGAGCGCACAACCCCTCTGTTGCGCCAGCTCCACTGACTGCCAATCTGCTACCGGGCACAATTCAAAGTGCTGACTTTAGCCTATAAAACCATAAATGGTTCTGGCCCAGCTTACCTGTCCTAATGTATCTCCCTCTATGAACCATCACAGAGGTTAAGATCTTCTGGGGAGGCCCTGCTCTCAATCCCACCTCCTTTGCATGTAAGGTTGGTAAGGACAAGAGACAGGGCCTTCTCAGTGGTGGCTCTTGAGCTCTGGAAGTCTCTCCCCATTGAGATTAGATCAGAGCCCTCCATCTTGGTCTTCAGAAAGAAAACAAACACATGTTTGTGGGACCATGCTTATATGTTATTGCCATGCGTACATTGCCTCGAGTCACCTTCAGGCTGAGAGGGGCGGTATAAAAATATAGTAAATAAATAAATAAAATAAATACTTAAATAGATTTATTTAAATATTTATTTTTTTTATTTACAGCATTTGTAGCCTGCCTTTCTTAGCCTTGCGGCGACTCAAGGCGACTCACAGAAATAACAATTTTAGTGTCATACATTCATAAAAATGCAGTTAGAAAAATTCAACTCAACATTCAAAAAGCATATATAAACCATTTAAAAACTTAATCATTGATGTTGTCCTGTTAAAATCATTCTCCAGCAGCAGCAGCCAGCTATTCTATGTTCATTCTTCCTATTTCATAATTACCTATTCTGCTGCACTTCCAAATGCTTTTTTTAAAAGCCAGATTTAAAAAGTCAGTTAAAACTTGTGCGCCAGTTGCGCCCATACCTTGGGAAGTCAGACATGGTGATGTGGTCCATGCTTTCATTACATCTCAAATAGACTACTGCAATGTGCTCTATGTGGGGTTGCCTTTGAAGACTGTTGGAAACTTCAACAGCCAGATTTCTCACTGGAGTGGCACACAGGGAGCGGACAACTCTCCTGTTACGTTAGTTCCACTGGCTGCCAGTCTGCTACTGAGCACAATTCAAAGTGCTGGCTTTAGCCTATAAAACCATAAATGGTTCTGGCCCAGCTTACCTGTCCTAATGTATCTCCCTCTATGAACCATCACAGAGGTTAAGATCTTCTGGGGAGGCCCTGCTCTCAATCCCACCTCCTTTGCATGTAAGGTTGGTAAGGACAAGAGACGGGGCCTTCTCAGTGGTGGCTCTTGAGCTCTGGAAGTCTCTCCCCATTGAGATTAGATCAGAGCCCTCCATCTTGGTCTTCAGAAAGAAAACAAACACATGTTTGTGGGACCATGCTTATGGCCAGTAAAGTAATGCAGTATAATAAATAAATAGGGAATATGCACACTTGACAATTTGGAATGGCTATGGTTTACAATTTTGGATCATGTGATTTTTTAAATATTAGGATGTTTTAATGCTACGCTTTAATGTTTTAATGTTGCTTATGTCTCATGTTTAATGATCTTAACTGATTTTAACTCATAGTTATATATTATTGTTTAGATATTATGAATTTTTACATGTATGTCTGCCATTGAATTTTGCCATTAGTATGTTGTAATCTGCTTTGAGTCCCCTCAGGGGTGAGAAAAGAGGTATATAAATACAGTAAATAAAAATAAGAATTAAAATAATAAAGAGTGAAGGCTGTTCACTTACTTTTGCCTTCAACTCTCTAATTTGGCTTTGACATCAAGATGGCGACTGCTGTGGAGCTCCCTTTGGGTGAGCTCTGGCATGGCCTCTTTGACTCTCTGGATACACCAGGCCGATCTCGCCATCCCCTCCTTGAGGAGATGGCGGTTGATCGCCAGACCCAGAGGGACTCCCTTGGTGACCCACAGACCCCGGAGGACTCAATCTGGCTGGGAAAAAGATCGGACCTGCCCCCGGAGCTATTGAGGACGCCCAGGACGCCCAGGACGCCCGGGAACGGCTGGACCATCCGGCCGATTACGGCCTCAGGTGCCCGCTTCCTGAGAAGGTTTAATGGGAGATCGCTGAGCAAGAACCTGCCTCCCCCATTCCTAACGCCACCCCTGAAGACAAAGCAGCTAGTCGGCCCCAGGCCCTTGAGGTGTGCGATGCCCCACGAAGCAGCTCCCCACGGAGGGCAGCGCGAGGTGGCCAGGACTCCACCGCCGACCAACTCGACCCCTATACCTACTCAGTACTGCTGGCAGAATACACCAAACTCAGGGCCCATGTCTGGGAGTTTGGGAACAGATTTGGTGGCCTACTAGAGTCACTAGGGATCCCTACAGCCCAGTTCCCTATCCTGGATCTGGGGCCAAACAGCTTAGGTGATCCCTTCTGTCCTCCCCCTGCTGACCAAGAGTTTGCATGGGACCAGTCGTGGGACTTTCCCTTCAGTACCCTGGAGGTTGACCGAGAACCACCGGCCCCAAATATCGAAGAACGGCCAGCGTGCCCCCGGAGACCCACCCCAGCTGCCGGGGATGCACTAGCTGCTGTGGAGGACGATGCCCCCACAATGACACCGGTGTTGAGCGAGATGATTTCCACCCCATCCACCCACCCTCCACTGAAGCCCCAGCTAAGAGCCCTGAAGACTTACTGCGGGCTATCGGAGGTCCGCCGGCTTCGGTGGACACGCAGATCGCTGAGTTTGACATCGAGGCTGTCCTGGCCCCTCCCCGAGGTGCAGCCAGACGCCGCCGCCGTGTGGGGAGAAGTTGGGGGAGCATCTTGGAAGAGGTGAGGCCCAACATGGCGGACGTCCTTGACGACGCCCACCTTCCCCATGTGCTTGGTCCCAAGGAAGAAGTAGGACCCGGAAGCAGCAGGCTGCCGGATGCCCTGGAAGCCCCGGAGGTCCCGCCCCTGGAGGACCCTCTCCCGGATGACACCGGACCACCCCGCGTGCCAGGACCTGGGGAGGAAGAGGCAGCACCCGGATGCAGTGACCCACCGGAAGCTCCAGAGGTCCCGCCTCCGGAGGACTCCACCTCCACCGGTGGACTGGTCAGGACGAGACGCAGCCGCCGGAGGAGGAGATGGCGCCGGAAGCGAAGGGAAGACGAATTCCCCACTCCACGTACTGTGGACTCCGGAATGGACTCATCCTCCTGGCGGAGAGCCCAAAGGAACCGGGACATCAGGGCCGGGGCTTTGGCTGGCTCACTGGTAGGTGGGCCCCCAGAAAAAAGGTCTGTAAGACCCTGGAGGACATTCCCATCCAGGACGTTCTGGAGTGCCGGCTACAGGCTGTCACAGCTCCATAGGACTCGCCAGACCACTGCGAAAGCCGACGTGGACATCGCGCAAATGGATCAGGACCTTAAAGACGGACCCCTATGGGGGAGACGTCGGCCCCTGCTCCCTGCTTGCGCTTTAGTGACAGCAATCCTGCTCCCACCCCCCCCCCGCCTACCTTCTTTTGACGGCAGGGTGGTGCTCCAGTAGGCATTGCTGTTGACCTCTCCCCCTCCCTCCCTCCCTTCCCTTATCCTTGTGTTCTTCCCCATGTCTATTGTATTGTCCTGTTTGGTGTTGCCACTGGACACACAAACTTGTGTAAACCGCTCTGGGTGACAGAGAGAGCAGTATATCAAATCGAATAAATAAATAAATAAATAAATAATTTCACCTACTTACATCTTCAATAGTTTACGGATCCTGAAACCCATAAAATAGTCATAGTTGTGCTCATTTTTAAAAAATAAGAAGCCTTCTATTTTCATTTCTTTTTATTTGCTATTGTATGTGGAAAGCACGCTTGGTGGGTCCATGGAGCCGATCCATGCAATCCATGGAGCCAGTTTGCTAATGCTAGAAGCACACCAGGAATGCCTTCTTCCAGGGTATTATAAGCCTTAGGAAGCTTGAATTACTCCAACCTTTCTATTGGAGGGCTATGTATAGGTAAAGGTTTCCCCTTGACATTAAGTCTAGTCGTGTCCAACTCTGGGGGATGGTCCTCATCTCCATTTCTACGCTGAAGAACCAGCACTGTCTGTACACACCTCCAAAGTCACGTGGCCAACATGACTGCATGAAGCACCGTTACCTTCCCGCTGGAGCGGTACCTACTCACATGTGCATGTTTTCGAACTGTTAAGTTAGCAGAAGCTGGGGCTAACAGCAGGAGTTCACCCCGCTCCCTGGATTTGAACCACCAAACTTTTGGACAGCAAGTTCAGAAACTCAGCGGTTTAACCTACGCCACTGATGACTGTGTATCAACTTTCAAAACTCCCTGAAAGCTACTTGGCCATGTTTTTGGAAGGCAACAAAAAGTCCTTCCATGCTAATAGAAAAATGAATTTAATAAGGTAGTTAGGACAAAAGAAGTAGATCAGGATGTCACACTAATAGCTGGTGCTTTTGGCCTTCACAGCATCTAAAGGTTTGCTCTGTTTTTTTTCTTAATGTTCAAGAAAGGTTTCCAAAGTGAATTGTGATTAAAGCATCGAACCAACAACCATCTCTCTGGGTGAGGCAGCTTCTTTGACACGGTAGCCTTAGTGCCTTACCAAAATGTTTTTGAAAATAAAATGATCTAAAATATAAAATAAAAAAGTTGATCATTGTGACATCAAAGAAGGAAGACATTCCTGTTCCACCAGGTCTTTTCATTATCTAAAATAATGGCCAGCAAGCTATTTTTGAGAGCAGCAAAGCAGACTGTGAAGGTGCAGCTTGCAGACGCCCCTCGCCTTCTGAAGAATAATTGCTGTCAGTTTCTCTTTCAATATGTAGTCATTTGTACTCTATGTTAAATGTAGCATGCTGTATTATCTTTTAATTTGGTATTTATGTGGAAGTTTATTGCAGAACTTTCTCTGCTGGGTCCGCAGACTCAGGGCTCTGCTGCACATGCTTGAAACTGGATCTGATTCAGTGCCGGTACCTCTAAAATCATGTCCAACTTTTGGAGCTCTGACAAGGTGCCATCGCAGGGCCCTGCTCTGAAAGGGACTGCTTTCCTTTCAGCACTTTTCTGCTGCCCGAGTGATAGTCCTGTTCTTGTTAGCCTACAGCAGGGGTGCTCACACTTTTTCAGCATGTGAGCTGAAATGCAACCAAGTCCAAATGATCTACCTGCCCCCGCCACCGTGCGCTCACGCGCGCTCCCACTACCACACGCTCTTGCCACCGTGCGTGCTCCTGCTGCTTTTTTCCACCTGTGCAGTGCTTCTTCCGCCTGCGGGGCATTGCAGGAAGGAGAAAACACGAGGCGGGGCATCCAGAGGGAGCACTCCGCCCTGCCTGTCTCACCGGCAATGGAGGCTGCACAGATGCTTCTGGACGCCTCATGCTTCCTTCTTCCTGCAATGCCCCGCAGGCGAAAGAAGCACCACGAGAGCGGAAGCCAGCAGCAGGAGCGCGCGTGCACACAGGGTGTGTACATGCATGGCAGGAGCGCCCCATCCGGCTGGTGAGGCCCGAAGATCACCTGGAAGAGGGCCGAAGATCTACTAGTAGCTCCCGAGCTACCTAATGAGCACCCCTGGCCTACAGATATCCCGGAGAACAGAGCAAAGTCAATGGTGGCCTCCGGCTTCTCTTGGCTCTCACCGTACATATTTGTTTGTAAGGGAGATGTGAACATATCATTGTTCACCTCCACCACCCCCCCCCCCACACACACATATTTATACATGGCTCTCAATATGTCTCCTTTCAGCTTTCTGTTCTTCAGGCTCAACATGCCCAGCTCTTTCAGCCGCTCCTCATAAGGTTTGTTCTCCAGACCCTTGATCATTTCAATAAAAATTAAAAAAATTAAAAATTTCAGTCACCCTCCTTTGAACACATTCGAGCTTCTCAACATGTCCCTTAAATTGTGGTGCCCAGAATGGGACACAGAGGGATTCCAGATAAAGTGGTCTGACCAAGGCAGAATATAGAATGTGTAGCATGATTTCCCTGGATCTAGGCACTAGGCTGTGATTGTTGCAGGCCAAAATTTCATAATTGCAAGGGGCTCCATGAGGGGATTTTAGTCTCTCCAAGTATGTAAAGATGCCAGCCTCTTATGCCAACTTATGCCAAGATTTGTCCAAATGAAAAGCTGGTCTTCCATAGTGACATGAAGTGTTGGGTTAATTGTAGGCATACTCTAGGCCACTGCTTCTTAAATTGTGAGTCCCAACTGCAAATGTGTTCCCTTTAGCTCAATGCTACTCATGTACACAAATCTGTGAGCAACAATATGCAGTGGTTAGATTGGACCCTGCAGAAAATGCTTGAGCTGTACTTCATATAAGAGGAAAACAGCTTTTTTAGCAAGCAAGGGCTGTTTTATTATCAATGCGTGTTTTATTGTCTAAATCTATTTTATACCTAGTCAACCACTCGTAAAATCCAGCTGGTGCAGAATGCAGCCGCCAGACTCCTCACCGGGACACCGCTGAGATGCCATATCGCGCCATCTCTGCAGCGCCTGCATTGGCTGCCAGTTGAGCTCAGAGCCATCCACAAGATCCTGTCGCTTACCTTTAAGGCCCTCCATGGTGCCGGCCCAGCTTATTTAAAAGACCGCTTGTCCGAACCAGCTCATTTAAGGTCGCCGCGCTCAGGAAACAGGGACCTTCTCCGCATCCCAGGTGTGAGTGAGGCCCGCCTCGACACCACGAGACGGAGAGCTTTTTCCATCGCGGCCCCTGTCCTTTGGAACTTGATGCCGGCGGATCAGAGAGCTATCCGGGACATGCCCCAGTTCCTGACTGCACTGAAGACCTGGCTCTTCCGAAAGGCTTATGGCTAAGGACACCTCCCAGACTTAGCCTGAGCTACTGGAACTATTTTAATTAATCTTTTTATTCTTTTAGCTTTTAACTATTGAATTCTTTTATGTGTTTTTGTGTGTAAGTCGCCCGGAGCACTGACGTGGAGGGCGACTCATAAATAATAAAATCAATCAATCAATCAATCAAACCTATATACTTGGGGTCATATAATGTATGTTATGCTTTGGAGTTGTCCCACTGAAAATATTGTTGCTTGTGAGTTTTGGATCTTGTATTTTGCTACATGGCCAACTCTAAATATTGCCTTCTTGAAAGGGAACCCCTAAAACTTCGGTCCCACAGAGCAGGCAATCAAAAGCAAAATACAACCAGCCTCCTTGGGTGAAGTAGAAAAATCTTTTATTTTCAGCATGGCCACACAGAGACGGTACAGCTGAAGACAGAAAATGCCTTCAAAGAAAGAACTGCCCATGTCGCTACAGTCTTTCTGTTATCTTTTATATATATTTTTCACTAGGCATGGTGTAACCTTTCTCCATGCATCTCTTATCCAATCAGGTTCTTAAAAACATGCTTTTCTCAGTATTTTCCATTTGGCACTTTTACCCTAATAAGCTCTACACATGCGGCACCAGCGTCTATAAACATATTATTTATTTCTAAATAAGCATTGAATTGTCAGGTCACTGATGTTTGGCATCCTGTGTATCTGGAACACACTATCTCCCCTTTGCCTTCGATCTTTCTGTTCCCTTTTGCAAAGAGGGGCACTTTCATTTCAAGCTAACATTTCAGCATTTTTCACTCTTTAGCTCATTAACCCCTTCATTCTAACAAGTACATATTTTTGCAATTTATAAAAGACTGCTTTGAAATTGTGTGATTCCAAACTTGGTTTAAAAAGAAAGTTTGCTTGTCACCTAGGCCACCAGGAAGATGTTCTGGTCAGAGTCTGTGCTTGCATCTTTTCGATTTGTCTTGTATGATCTAAAGTGTACAGGGCTCAATGACAGAACACAACAAGCTATTTTTGAGCAGGGAATAGAGATGGGAATAAATCTCATTGTCGGTGAGATTGGTTTTGGACAAGACTGGTGGTCTCAGCACAGTGAGACAGCTTGTTGAAGACTCTTCAACCCTCCTGAGAGTTCTTACCTCCAGTACAAGAGTAAGAGACGGAGCAATGTTTTCTCTCCTCCCTTCCACATTGTGTGAGAAAAATCTCTGTGCAGAGCTACTTTGTTTTTATTTCCACAGTTAAGAGCAGGTTTATCTTAAAGAGCAACAAAAGGACAGAGGGATCAAACCAACACAAAGAATCAAGTCATAGCAGTTTTAAAAATTATTAAAATTATTAAGAGCTCAATAATCGCTATTTTCAAAAAAGGAAATGTGAAAAGAAAATGCACCCCCCCCCTTAGGAAATTATTATTTCCCCTGTTAACTATTTTTCTAATGCAGTGGTTACTAACCTTTTTTTTTTTTTTTACCAAGGGCCACTTGACCAGGGAACAATTGATCAGGAACCACTCTCCAACATGAGTACCAAAAGTTTTTGGTCAACTTTAGATTTGGTTGGGTTATTTGGGGTGCTGATACTGAAAATTGCATTGGATTGTCCACATCAGCCCTACTTTCTGATACAGAACATATGCCATCCAGTAGTTGCCATCTGCTCACCAACAAAAAAAAATCATATTTAATAAACCTCAGCCCTATAAGAGGGTTTCACAAGACCAGTCATTCTCATTTCAAGGGTGAGGCCGAGGACCATATTTTAGTTCTCATGGACCACTAGTGGTCCATGGGCCACAGGTTGGGAACCACTGCTCTAATGAATCTTATTCCAATTACTTGATGCTTACCTGTGGAGTCCTATTTGCTATCTTACACACACATCTTTCTCCCTCAACTGAAACTACAAGGATTGTGACAACTTCACAGAAGAGCTGTTCCTACAGTTCAAGCTGCAGGTGAAGCCCATGGAGGGGAATCACTTTGGGACCACATCAAGTTTACTGGGAACTGCAGAAAAAAATGACATCTTCTTCATGTTCTACAACATGGAGCTCGAGGATGAGGGCACCTACATGATGAACTCCCTTGACCAGCAGAAAGGGCCATGGCAAGACCCAGCGCAGAGTCATCACTGAAGGTCAGGATGCCCCAGAAGGGGGACTCTCCCTCCCAACAGCCCCAGGGCGCCCTTCATAGGAAAACTCAAAAGGGTACCTGGTCCCCCTCCCCAAGGGAAAGGACAAGCTGGACCCTCCGAGGTCCTCTTTAGATTGCAGGGGTCTCTCTTTCTTTGGCCTGATCCATTTAGAGCCCTGATCCAAAGGGGGGGGGGGAGCAGGCAAAGCAGATATAATTTTACTGTATGTTAGTTTAATTCTTCTTCTTCTTCCTCGTCTTCTATTTCTCCATAGGAACAAAGAACAGCAGATATTGAAATATAGGCAAAAGAGTTTCAAATGAAATAGAAAAGTATTTTTGTATGGTCCCCCTCCCCTCAACAAGTAATTTAAAACTCACAAATGATCATTATTCAGGGAACACATCTAATTTGGCATGTAAGTGTGCTTTTAAAAAAAGACATGGTTCAGTGAAATCAATAGGATTTCTTCCTCAGTAAAAGGTGTTTAGAATCAGGGAGCCAAGTAATAGATGGTAACAGCTGGTTTGCATTCGTATATCTATCATGTCGCCTCGTTCCCCATTATAGTACAAGCTACAAGTTGAACATTCTTGCTTCAACGATTCTCTCTGGGAAGTCATTTGGAGCATTGTGCGTATTTGTCTCTTTTGGGGGCTTATTCCATTTCTGGCGGCACAAAAGGCCTGAGAGGTAAATGAGCAGTTGAGCGGAGCAGCTGAAAGGCAGCAGAGTGCAAGCTGTGGAGCAAATCTTTACAAAACCCGAACTATGCAAGTCAATTTGCTATTTTGCCCATGCAGCCACACAGCAAAGCAGTGTAAGTGTGTGCAAAATATGTCTCTGAAACCGAGCTTCTGGCCAATTCCAAATATAGATAACATTGGGATTTCAAGCAGCCTCCAAAGATGAATTGTGAATAGAAAAATTTGCTCCAGGGCATTGGGTCATCACACTTTTCTTTAACATGCATTTCAGGGGGAAATGGGAAAGAATTTTAATTGTAATTAACAGGTTTGATATTCCTACAATCATTAAAATAAATGCAATTTAGTTATTTATTTATCCATTGATCCATCCCATTAATATGTAACATCTCTTCTCAGGGGCTGAACCAATTGATGACTAGCAATGTGCTGTCATTGTAACCCCAAATGCTTGGTGTGGTATCAGGGAAAAAAACAAGTTTTTCTTCACACACAAAAATCCAATTGACTTTAAGAGACTTATTCTGTGTTGGATTCAATCTGTGGCATCTGTCATGGAGGAATACAATTTTTACTCAGAAATATACAACAGATTAATGCTAAAATCGAGCCAGAAGCTATTGGAAATTTGTGTATGTATTTATTTATGTGTTATTAGTTCATTTTTCCTCCCACAATAGGATTTCCCGAGACATGAGTTTTTGAAATCAAACCTGCAAGCTAGGCCTATGTTTACTTTCTAGTAACTAAACATCAGTACAATCAAGTCAAATGTGATACTCAAATGTGGAAAGCGCCGTGAAATGAAAAACAAACATCTTGCATTGCTTAAGCTAGCATTTCTTCTGAAGTCATGGTAAACATAAACAGTATAGAGTTGTGCGTGAATTTTGTTTTCTGTTTCCTCTATTTCCTTCAGTATCTTCAGTACTTCAGGAGCTCGTAATGGTAGGGGCCCTTCTGGTATGAAAACCTGCCCAACACGAAAGTCAGTGGGAGCGGATCTTGGCACCTCTTCCCCTATTCGACATCACAGTTTAATCTTTTTGATTTTCCTTTATTTTCCTGATTCTTTCTATTTAGGAGTTGGTGAGGGACCTGAGAGATGGTGGGTGGGATGCACGGACACCTTTGGGGGCTTTCACCCTTTTAGCTTCTTTTTCTCCATTCTTTCCTCTCCTTCAGGAAATACTTCTAAAACATCATAATCATTATTAATAAAAGCAATCCCAGAAAACATAAAGAGAAGCCTGCCTCTCCTCTATAGTAGAAAGCAGAAACAGGTTTAAGAAAGCATTACATCGAAGCAGAAAGGAGATTGCAGCCTTGCAGGCAAGTGAGGGAATTTTAAAGGTAGTCCAGGGAAGATAACTCAACTAAGTTCCAGGTCATGGCTCTTCCTTCCCTGGGCTCTCTAAAATGCCTTAAAGCTGCTGGTGCAAGAGAAGAAAGTGTGCGTGCCTTCCTTTCTTCTATAGTAGAACAGCTTTAAGAAGTAGTAAACCCAGTGTCATCCTCTAAAAACAGAAGGAAAAGGACCCAGAAATATAAGAGTGGTAGTCCACGGGCTGGGGGAGGCTGCTTTCTCAAACCTGTTGCCGACACCAGGCTCTCTTGAAGGGAAGAAAGGAAAAGCTCCCAGGCAGAGAAAGGGGAACCTCAAAATTTCCCCCTTACTACCAATAGGCTGAACAGATCCATTTTTTATGCTGAACAAAAACACCCATTCGGTAGCATGCCTGTTTTTGGGAGGTGCTGGAAAACTGATATGGGGGGCTTCTGGTAACCAGCAAGCAGAACTGGATAGTGATTCACCCAAAATGCACAAGCCTTGTAAACAATGGCGTAATTGGGGTCTCATTCTTCATATCTTTCCAACATTTCCTTCATTGTTGTATCTCTACCCTCACAAACTTTCTACAAATTTACTATAGCTTTCACTTTGTTCATTTCTTCTGTCTGTGCGCCTACCAAATATTAATTTTATGTGAGTCCTCTTCCCTACCTCTGTACCAAATATCACACCTATAAACATGTCTGCATTGATTAAACACAGAAAAAGAATATTCTGTGATTTTTATTTCTGCTTAAAGATCACTTCAAAGTTGTCTTCTGCTGTGTTTTATCAGTTGGCACATGCACTTCTGTAATGCATAGGAAGGAGGAAAGAAAATATGCCGTGTGATTGAACTGAAGAAACCAAAAACTTCAGCAAAATGAGCGTATTTCCATTCTGAAACTATGACTGACTGACTGACTGACTGACTTTATTATTTCTGAGTCGCCCTCCACGTTAGTGCTCCGGGCGACTTACATATAGCAATTCAACAATTAAAAATATTAAAAATATTAAAAATTAGATTAAAATATTTAGGGGTTAAATGCAAGGGCCAGGCTCAGGTAGTTGAGTTCCTGGTTCTGCATTAGCCATGGGCTTTCCTAAATAGCCAGGTCTTTAGAGCGGTCAGGAACTGGGGCAGGTCGAGGAGGCTCTGGTCCGGTGGCATCGAGTTCCAGAGAACGGGGGCCACAATGGAGAACGATCTCCGTCTCGTGGCCTCCAGGTGGGCCTCTTTCACGCCCGGGACGCAAAAGAGGTTCTTGTTTGCCGGCCGCGGTGTCCTTGAGTAGGCAGGCATCAGCAAGCGGTCCTTTAAGTATGTTGGGCCCCGGCCCCATAGGACTTTGAAAGCCAAGGTCAAGGTCTTATGTAAGGCTCTATACTCAACTGGCAGCCAGTGCAGGCGCTGCAGGGATGGTGTAATGTGGCATCTCATCGATGTTCCTGTGAGAAGCCTGGCGGCCGCGTTCTGCACAATCTGGATCCTGCGGGTTAGTGACCGGGGCAGACCCACATATATAGGCGTTACAGTAATCCAGCCGTGATGTAACCGTGGCATGGATTACTGTAGCTAGCGCTTCCGTCGGGAGGTAGGGCGCCAGTTGTCTCGCTTGGCGCAGGTGGAAGAAGGCCCTTTTGCTCGTGGAGGCAACCTGGGCCTCCATCGACAATTTGGAGTCCAGGATAACACCAGGGCTCTTTACTGAGGGGGACGGAATCAATGGTTCCCCTTCGAAGGGGGGGGGCAGTGGGAAAGGTGGTTCTGGGCGGCCCGGCCATAAGATCTCCGTCTTTGATGGATTTATTTTGAGTTTGTGGGCACGGAGCCATTTTGTTACTGCTTCCAGACCTCGAGTGAAGTTTTCGGGCACCGAAGTTGCGCCAGGCTCCAGCTTCAGCAGGAGCTGAGTGTCATCGGCATATTGGTAGCACCCTAGGCCGAAGCTCCGGGCTATACCAGCCAAAGGCCAGACATAGATGTTGAACAACGTTGGTGATAATATGGCGCCCTGGGGTACTCCGCACTCGAGGAAAGATTTCTAGAAGTTTGGCCTAGCCATTCAACTCGCTGGCTACGTCGCGCGCAGGAAGGAGCTAATCCAAGCTAAAGCTGCTCCTTGTATCCCTATGGTGGCAAGTTGTCGTGTCAGCAGGTCGTGGTCCACCGTATCGAATGCAGCGGTAAGGTCCAATAGTACCAGAACTACTGAGCCTCCCTTGTCTAATTGGCAGCGGATATCGCCCGAGATGGCCACCAGGACGGTCTCGGCCCCGCGCCCGGGCGAAACCCTGATTGAAAGGGGTCCAAGCCATCTGAGGTCTCAAGGAAGTTTTGTAGCTGGGTTGCTGCCGCGCATTTGATCAGCTTACTGAGAAACGGGAGGTTTGAGACGGACGGTAGTTCGCTGGCATCGCAGGGTCCAGGTTGGCTTTTTTTCAAGAGTGGGCGGACCAAGGCTTCTTTCAGGGCATCCGGGAAAATTCCCTGCTCCAGGGAGTGGTTTATTATCTGCATCAGGGGGACCGAGAGCTCCTCTGCGCAGTCCTTAACTAGATGGGAAGGGCAAGGGTCCGTGGAGCAGGTAGTTGCCCGTGCTGTGGAGATGATTTTCTTGACTGCTTCCAGGTCCAGAGCTTTGAAGTGGTCAAATTTCTGGTTAGTTGGTGTATGTGGTCCTTTTACCCTCTCACTCGTATCATCGGGCACGGATGGCAAGTCTAGCCAAAGAGCGGTGATTTTCTCTATGAAGAATTCCTGGAATTCCTCTGCTGAGATGGCTGGGGTGTCCCTGGTTTTTGGCTGTGGATTAGTAGTGACCAAATCTCGGACGATCCTGAAGATCTGCGCTGGGCAGCTGTTATTAGGGAGGTGTTATGAATTTTCTTTGCCTCTTTTGTAGCCCGCTCGTATGTCTTGCGCATGTTTCTGAAGGCTGTTCTTGATGTCTGGCTAGGTTTCCGCCGCCAGGCGCCTCCAGTTGTTTCCGTTTGCGCTTCAGTAACCGCAGTTCTTCAGTGAACCACGGGAGCGGAATCTGCGTGGTCGGAAGAGGCGTTTAGGGGCTATTTGGTCGATAGCCTTAGACAGGGCTGCATTCCACCTTTCTACTTGATCGTTAAGGGTACCTCCAGGGACTTCCACGGACTCTAAGGCCGACGCCAATCTGGTAGGGTCCATGAGTCGCTTCTGCCGCGCCAGGATAGGTTCTGGATCTGTCCTTGGTGGCAGAGGGATTTCGATGTTAACCTTCAGGGTGAAGTGGTCTGACCAGGGACCTTCGTTGTTGCTTGTGGTATAGTCTTTAGCCCATATCCGAAGACTAGGTCTAAGGTGTGTCCGGCCTGGTGTGTGGGCCGGATTCCATTAGTGAGAGACCTAGAGTATCCATTGAATGGATGAAGTCCTTTGCTAGGGGAGACGACGTAATCATGTCTGCATGAACGTTAAAGTCCCCTATCACAATGAGTCTTGATGATCTAAGGGTCCAGTCAGCAACAAGGTCAAGTAATTTGGAGGTATTCTCCCTCGGGGCCCCAGGTGTGCGATAGATTAAAAGGATTGCCAGGCTCTCCTTGGCGTTTAGGGTAATTCCCAGGCACTCAATGCCAATGATCTCCGGGGTCTGTACAGCTGTTATGGGGATGTGGTCCCGGACCAGTATTCCTACTCCACCTCCCCTGCCTCCAATTCTGGGTTGATGGAGCATCTGGAAGCCTGGAGGGGACAGCTCACGGAGGGGTATATTGTCCCCCTCCCGGGTCCAGGTCTCCGTAATGCAGGTGATGTCTGCGTTTTGCTCAGTGATATGCTCACTTACGGTGGCTAATTTGTTTAGTATGGATCTTGCATTGAGGAGCAGGAGAGATGAAAAGATAGGAGATGGTAGAGAGTAGGTGTTCTGTCGGGGAATGGGTCGCAGATTGGAAGAGGGGTGACACTTCCATTGATTCCCGCAGCCTCTGTTTGTTGACCGGCTTCTAACTCTACCAATTCCTCTTCCTGTGATTATTGGAATTCTTTCTCCAAGGTCTGGTGTGGTCGGGGTCGGGGTGTGTGCAGGGTTTGGTGTTCCCCTGTCCTGGTCCCGTAGGCTTGCGGGGCATCCAGTTTGCGACAGACCCCGTGAAAAGGGAAGGTCGTCCTAACTGGCGAATTGTCCGCGTCAGGTGTCCCTGGGCACACTTCCTGGCCGAGCTGATGATTCCTGTTTGAGGATGTTACTGGGGGTGTTATGTCAAGCGTGGTCTTATTGCTAGGGTGAGCCTGGCTTCTAGTTGTTCTGTGGGCGGGGGGCCCTGGTAGGGTCCTCTTCCGTCCGTTAAAATACTTCTCATAACATTCAGCATTCAGGGGAAAATGGAACAAAGGACTGCGCGCATCTATAGAATAGTACCAAATCTGAAGGACAAAGTTGATTTTCCCTGGAGATAATTTGGACAGCGATCTGGACCTCCAGTAACAAACTTTGACAATGTGATAATCAAATATCACTGCCTACCAACTTTTGCTGTGGTCCACTATTTTCTTTCCCCAGAGTTGCAGGGTTTGACAGCTTTGCTCATTTATAAATGTCATTTGGATTGGCAAGTAGAAGAGTTGCTCTCTTTTGTTACTAGTAGGCTGTGAGAGAACTAAGCTGGAGTTCAGCACGGTGCCTTCTGCACCCTGTCACCAGTCTCCAGCTTTGTTTGAAATAATCTTACACAACCATATTTGATCTAGAGAGAGGACAGAGAAATGAGTGGCTCAAAGAACAGCTGGATGGTATCCCCAGCATTGTCTTCTTCTCGGCAGCCCGCCCCTGCCGTGAGATAATGCTTCAAAAGCCGGCGACTACTTGGATAAGGCTAAGGGACTTGTTGAGAAAAGATTTCACTTGTAAGGAGGGTGACTGTCTGCACAGAGACCAGGTGGCACTTTAGTTCTGCAAAAGATTGTAATTTCATGCAACAACATGAGTTCCTAAAGCCCAGGCACAAGCGTTTTCCTGTCTCCAGAGTCATCTAACTTCTGTAGTTAAACACCTGATTAGATTTTTAGAATATTCAGCTAGGCATCATAGAAAAGGCTATGTCAAGCATATCCTGTTGTGCATTGGTATTACTGAGCTGTAAAGATTTAAATCATATGCAAATTAAATGAGTTTGGTATTCCTCAGGTTGTGCCCAATCGCTTTGCCTTAGTATGGGATATGTCACAGATGGATGCAGCAGTTAGAGGGTGTTGCTAAAAAACCAGTAGAATTATTTTCCATTAGTACAAAGTGTGGAGCATTTGGCCCTTCAAATGTTTGGACTTCAACTGCTTCAAGTTGTGGCTAGGATGACCAGTGAAATGGCATAACAGGAACTGTGTTGTCAAATGCTTTCATGGTCAGAATCACTGAGTGCTGTGAATTGTTTGGGCTGTATGACAATGTTCCAACAGCATTCTCTCCTGATGTTTTCCTTTCATCTGTGGCTGGTATCTTCAGAGGTTCTGTTGGCAGTGAGGCTAGTGGAGTGTATATACCTACGGAATATCCCATGTGGGAGAACGAACCCTCGTCTGTTTGAAGCAAGTGTAAATGTTGCCATTAGCAAGCTTGAATAGCATTGAGTAGCCTTGCAGATGCAAAGTCTATCAGTGAGGGGATTTGCATAGAGGTAGCCTGGCTGTTGTTGCCTAGAGGCATCCTTTGTTTAGGTGGTGTTAACTGGCACTTGATTGTTTGCTGTCTGGAATTCCCCTGCTTTTAAGTGGTGTTCTGTCTGCTATCCCATTTAAATTATATCACTCCATCCTCCTGCAGCAGATTTTATAAATTAAATTATAAATTAAATCTATGTATTGTTGAAGGCTTTCATGGCCAGAATCACTGGGTTGTTGTGAGCTTTCTGGGATATAGGGCCATGTTCCAGAAGCATTATCTCCTGACATTTTGCCTGCATCTATTGCAGACATCCTCAGAGGTTGTGAGGTCTGTGTATGAAGTACAGTTGGGACTTTATTTTATTTATTTATTTATTTCTTTGGACTTATATGCCGCTAACTCCATACGGCTCGCAGCGGCTTACAGAGTCTAGAAATACAGTACAAGATAAAAACAGACAAGACAGTACACAAAGAATACATGGATGGACATACAGTATACAAAGTGGGACATCACGGGGTGAACGACACAATAGGGAAGGGAGGACTAGGCTCATGCCAAAGGGCAGAGCCATCTGGTGGAGTTATCAGGGCGACCATCAAATGGGGGGAGCCGGGGGGGGACATGTAAAATCATTTAAAACAATTACAGTTAAATTTCCAAGTGCCATAAATGGGTTGCTCCATCCATTCTTAGTATATACTCTCAATATTTTAAACAATAACATATTTAGATGATGTGAGAGTAGTGAGGCAGTTCTTCATATTTGGATCACAAAGGGCACATCTCACTGTGCTTTATGGAAGCATCTTGCAATTTGTTTTATAGCAGTATCCCTTTGCCCACCTCAGCAGCATGGTTCCTTGTGGTGTAAACATGCCCAGAATTGGAATCTGTGTTCCTCGACATGCTGCCTTTTGCCTCTTTGGCTGCTTTCCATAGCCCAGCATGACAGAGCTCATCCACTATGTTTCATTAAGAGCATCACAAACCTTTATCTGCTTTAATATTTTGCCACTTGTTTCCAAACAAGTAGTTGCTACAAGGGATGCCACCTGGCCAGTTGTAAAGCAGTGTGACCTTCTTTTAAATTAGAAAAGGAAGAAAGAAGAATGCAAGAGAAAGAAGAAAAGGATTGCCACCCAGCTGTTTAGTTTTTTTTTTAAAAAAATGTAAGAAAACAGGGCATTTTACATTTGCTGCTGTGCTGTCATGGCGGTTGTGCTGGGAGCACCCAGGGGGAAAGCACCAGTGTGTAGGCAGAAAATTGAATAGTTCAGATACAAGTTGTAATTTCTGCTTAGGGTTTATTATGGCCATGGGGTATATTCACAATATTTTTTTAAAAAAACAAATTGTTGGTTAAATTTGCATGCTTTAAACACACATATGCAAATGTTACAAAAAAACCCCACCTCCAATGAAGAACCATCTATCCATTTTCACAGCAATGGTCTCTTCTATATTATCATATAATCCAGATTATAAAAGCTTTCCTGTGGCACAAAGTGATGGGCTCTCAACTCTGGAAAATTCAAGTCTGGGAAATTATTGTTCTTTCTGTGAGAAAACTGGCTCAGAAAGTGCAGGGCATCAAGGGCATTCAGGGGAGTTAGAAGTAGCAACAGCAGATAAGGAATCGAGTGAAGAACTGAGTGATGGGGGGGGGGGTTCTTATGGGAAACCATATGTAGCTATTAGGCATGGTTTAGAACCCAAATGTAATTAGTAATAGAAAGACTTGCAAAAAAATTTCCAAAAATTTCTAAAATGTAACGTAATTACTAACGAAATTCGTTAGTAGTTCGTATGCCAGCGCATGCGCATTCCAGATGGTTTTGGCTTATAACTCCCAGAAATCCTAACAGCTGGTAAATTGGCTGGGATTTCTGGGAGTTGCAAACAAAACTTGAATAAATCACACTGAATTCTAGATGGGACTCTCCAAATAGGAAGGAGGGAGGGAAGGAGGGAGGGAGGGGGGTATTATATTGTTGGAAGCAGCAAAGGAAAGGAGTAGGAGCCCCCACTCCTCGCTGCCTCTCTCTCACCCCGATCCTGAGGGAGCGAGGGCCCAAGTTTGCCCAGGCTGAGAGGAAAAGGAAGAGGCCTGGGGCTGTGAGGAATGGTGGGAGTTGAAGTCCAAAACACCTGGAGGGCTGAAGTTGGCTTGTCATGAAGCCTCTTCAAGGCTTTAGATCCTGGCAGGCAGAAGGGGCAGGGAGGGCCCGTCCACTCCTCCTGCCCTGCCAGGATCTAAAGCGCATCAAGGCTTGGCACGCTTTAGATCCTGTGAGAAACCAACCTAATGTATAATAGAATGAATGCTAACTTATAGAGTAAGTGCCTAAATATTATAAGTAACCCAACTGGTCATATACCTACATTCCATGCACATGCAATAATACAGCAGTAATAACAATGGGTATAAGAAGAGGTAAAATACCCACCGAAGTACTCTGACTGGTCCCTCCTCAAGCGGAGCAAACGGGCTCTTCTCCATGAGCCCGGGATTCTGCAGCAAGCAAACGCTGTGCCCGGGCTTTTGGCTTTTCCCGGGAGAGGCTGCCTCCCGGGCTCATAGAGAAGAGCCGTTTGCAGTTTGCACCGCTTGAGGAGGGACCACAGTCAGAATACTTTGGTTTGAATTTTACCTCTTCTTATACCCATTATTATTACTGCTGTATTATTGCATGTGCATGGAATGTAGGTATACTACCCCAATACTCTTTGATGCTTTAGATCCTGGCAGGCAGGAGGGGCAGGGAAGCCTGGAAAAATGTAAACAGAGAGGTTTACTCAGAAGTAAATCCACAAAGGAGGGCACTTCATCCAAAGTGCCCTCCTTTGCGGATTTACTCATGAGTAAACCTCTCTGTTTACTTCCTTTGCAGATTTACTTCTGAGTAAACCTCTCTGTTTACATTTTTCCAGGCTTCCAGCCAAAAGAAGGAGCGAATTTAGGGCTTACCTTGCCATAATACTTATTGGCAAGGGAGGCGGGAGGGTGGTGAGAGAGAAGGAGGGTGTCCCCCCCTTATGACCTAATAACGATACTTAAGAAAATCCTGGCCCCCGAAGTTCTATAAAGAAAGTCCACTTCCTGGTTGCCGTTCCAGATGCGGAAATACTCAAAAGTAGCATTTCTTACAAATTTCTTCTGAATCATTTAATTTTCCTAACTTTTTTCTCATGCCTAGTAGCTATGGAAATCAACAAAAGTCTTTGTTTATAAATCAGAGCTGAAAATAAATTAGTAGTGAAGTAAATTCATGGGAAAAGAACTATTTCATGGGCATCAATTAAACAAGTTGTTTACCTTAAGGTCGGTTCGGGCAACACTACATTGCTCGCCCATCCCCCGAAATAAGGAGACTCACACAATAAAGAGACCACAACAATTTCTTGGGTTCAAATTGGGCAACATTTATTGATCTGTTACCTATTTAAATCACCTCAACTAAACTCAAGGGGTGTCAGAAATCAGTTGTAATCAGTTGTAATCAATCCCATTAAATTTCCAGGCAAAACACCAAGATTGCCTGATTAATCAACCAGGACAACCTAATGAGGGAAATGAGTAAGAGGTCCATTCTCCCGAACCGGAGAAGAGCCTCTTCACATTCCAGGGCCATTAACTCAACTTCACCCAACAACCAGAACATAACCAACTGGCCCTCACCTCTGAAGGGGGTGCCTTGGGTGTACACCAATTATGGCATTTCCCTCCCTATTCTCCGCTAACCTAGTTAACAAATCCATCACCCCCATTAGCCCCTACACAGCAAATGGGGGTTGGCAAAAAAACCCGCCCAGGCTTAACCGCAGCAAGGGAGGTAAAATTCCGTACCCGGCTCCTAGTGCAACCATTCCAAAATGCTGCTAATGGGCGGGAGTGGTGGGCAGGCAATCAGGCGCAGAATGGCCTGACGGGGGTTGGCCTTCCTAAAGGCCACACCCTCAGCCTGGAAGGTCCCACTAGAATCTTCTCTCTCCGTTTGGAGAAGCTAAAAATGAGTTCTCTTGTTCTTGGTTCAAGTTAAGCTTTGATTTTATATATATATATATATATATATATATATATATATATATATATATATATATATATCCCCTGGAAGTTTTCTATGTTCCTGTTCATGCATTTCTGTTCAAGTTTTACTAGTTATGCCATCTTGATTGTGGACATGCTGCTCCTGCACTATGCGATTTTCTGGCCGTTCCTGTACTTCGTTACCTCTTGAACTTTATGAGACATTTGGATTATTGTTTGGTTATTACCTGTTGCTAAACATTTTTTGGATTATATATCTTTCTTATTCCTGAATTTTATATGCTTTTTATGTGTTTTTACAATAAATTGTTTGCTTACATTTCTGGACTCTTGTGTGGTGCAGTCCTCATAGGTGTTTCCAGGCCTGAGTGCAACAGATTATTTGCTTTGCACTAGATTATCTATACATACTGCCATGTGATCCAGTTCAAAGCATATAATTTGGATTTTATATGGCAGTATAGAAGAGGCCTGCGAGAGACTTAATCAAAAGCTATATAAAGTGATACAGAGTATAAATATACAAATATTACTCCTCTTTATTTGGAGATCAGACTTCTGTTGCTGCAGCCTGGAATGGCATTGGTTTTTACTTTTAATAGATATATAAACCTTTGAAATACATGTTTTCATGTACTCCACCAAATACCTTTTTCTTGCTTCTCCTCTTCCCAATCTCTCCTCTATTCTCATCTATTTTTATATCTCACTTTTTTTACTTTATGGATTCCCTCTTGAATCACAACAAAGGTACCAAGGTTAAGAACTCCAAAAAAAATCAGTTTTTTGGACGTATGAAGAGTATCTGTACAGTGTCAGCTGTGGAACACACAATGACCACTTGGATACAAATGGGGCCGTGTACTTCCATGCTGCCCTTAATACTTGTTTATTTATAATCCTGTAACTTTTGAGACTATTAAACTATCATACTCTAATTCTTAACAAAAAATAAACAAGATGCCCTATAGCCATTTACATCTATTGAAAGATCATTAGGGAAATGTAAAATGTGTTGTTCTCTCCTTTTATTAATTAATAACCTAACCAATAAATGACTTCCACAATTTAATAACATAATTCCTGGATTAAATTGCCCCTTTCCATTAGATAAATTCTAACTTAATTGATTCTAAGTGTATTTTTTACTGCCAGAAATGGGAGAAGGACGTGTGGAATTTTCTCATTGTGTGCCAGTGCAGCTTGGCTGGCATTACATCTCTCAATAATTTGAGTGTGTATCTCTCTATGTGTGCCATTTTCTGTTCCATCTCAGATTGCAAAATGTCTTGAGCCAGTCCTATATAGTTGGGAGAGCATTGGAGGATGGGCTGGAGCTAAACACAGAGCCCACCTGCACATAAGGCAAAATCCATGAACAGTCCAAAGCATCTTTGGATCAGTCCTGAGTTTTGCTGATGTGCTCAGATACTCTTCACCTATGGCAATGTCCAAAGTGCAATCCAGACTATCCATTTGGGCTCGGCCAGTCACCCACAGACCCTGGTGGCAGAGTGAGTCCAACCACTGAGCTGCTGAACTTGCTGACTGAAAAGTCACTGGTTCAAATCCAGAGAGTGGGCTGAGCTACTGCTGTTGGCCATAGCTTCTGCCAACACAGCAGTTCAAAAACATGCAAATGTGAATAGATCAATAGGTACTGTTCTGTCGGGAAGGTAACTACACTCCATGCAGTCATGCTGGCCACATGACCTTGGGGGTGTCTATGAACAATGCCAGCTCTTTGTCTTAGAAATGGAGATGAGCACCAACCCCCAGAGCCGGACACGGCTGGACTTAATGTCAGGAGAAACCCTTTACCTTTAATCACCCATACCTGGATTGTTAACTTTGTCATGGTGGAAGGTAGCGATAGATTTCTGGGGAGCTGTTAGCCATTTCTGGGTCTTTGTTGACAACAGCAAAGACACTTGCATGGCCAAGAAGATGGAAGGGTATAGACCCCCATTTCCCCAATTCTAATGATAGCCTAATGATGTCTAATGATAGCCAGAAGTTCTCCAGCCAGCAGCCACAGCATCAGGTACAACATAACACTGGTCTATCCCCTTTTACCTGTACTCTTGAGCCACTGGATGCAGAAAAAGGGAGATAGAGGTACTGAAACATGTGGACAGTGGACTGGTTCGGTTTAGAGCAGATCCAACTGTCCATACCAAACCTAAAGTGCACAGCTGATCCAGAGTTTTGCTGAAACTTTGGAACATTGCCCAGATTCTCCTAATACATGGTAACACTGAGTTAATTAGTTTTGTCCCCTGTATGGACTGGAAATATCTGAATGTCTAGGTTTGACCTCTACTCAAACTCAAGGTTTAGGACCAATGTAGATCGGTCCTTGGTCAATAACAAGAAAACCTACTAAACCTTTCACCTTATTAGATTGATGCACCCGTTTTCGAAGGCTTCAAATGTTAGACTAGTGTTTGCAACCTGGGGGTGGGGACCCATGGGTGGGGGGTAGTAAAGGCAGTGTCAGAGGGGTCGTTAAAGACAATCAGAAAACACAGTATTTTCTGTTGGTCATGGGGGTTCTGTGTGGAAAGTTTGGCCCAATTCAGAATGCTTTATGATTGCAGGTGAACTACAACTCCCAAATGTCAGGGTCTATTTTCCCCAAACTCCACCAGTGTTCACTTTTGGGCATATGGAGTATTTGTGCCAGGTTTGGTCCACGTCCATCATTGTTTGAGTCCACAGTGCTCTCTGGATGTAGGTGAACTACAACTCCAAAACTCAAGGTCAATGCCCACCAAATCCTTCCAGTATTTTCTGTTTGTCGTGGGAGTTCTGTGTGCCATCATTTCCAAATGAACTTTGATTGTAGGTGAACTATAAACCCCAGCAACTACAACTCCCAAATGACAAAATCAATCCTCCCCCCAACCTCACCAGTATTCAAATTTGGGTGTATGGGTATTTGTGCCCAGTTTGGTGCAGTGAATGAAAATACATCCTGCACATCAGATATTTATATTACGATTCATAACAGTAGCAAAATTACAGTTGTGAAGTAGGAACGAAAATAATTTTATGTGGGGGTCACCACAACATGAGGAACTGTGTTAAGGGGTCACGGCATTAGGAAGGTTGAGAAACACTGTCTTAGACCATTTCTGCAGCCAAAGTAGTTCTTCCTACATTTGCCTGAGGCACATCAGTTGCATTGCAAATGTGCTGAGGGACAAGAACTCAATTGTAACACTGCTGGTGATAAAAAAAACCTATATTGATTGAGTAGCTTTGTAATTAAAAGAAGTAATGAAGAACCTTCTATTTATTGTCTAAATCATAACTGTCACCAACAGAGAAATAGGCAGCTCTTTATTTTTCCGAATTCCTGGCATGCTGTTAGCCTATTATTAATTGTATAGCTCATTTCAAGTCCAATTTCTTTTTTTCTTCTCTCTGTCTTGGTTTGTTATACTCTTTACCTTTCAATGCTATAAATTAAAATAAGAGGGGAAAGAGCAAATAATTAGGAAACCATTATTGGGAGGCAGGCAGAAATGTTTGCGACTCCTACTTCCCTTTCTCTTGTATCTTTTCCTATTGGCTTGAAGTGAACTGATGTTCATGAATTTGCCAAGTTTGTCAAAATGCATTTGCACAAGGAACTTATTCATTTTCCCTGTGAAGTCACTTCCTGTTAAATTTCTGTATCTAGAATGTCAAGAGACCATACAGCCCTGTAAGACTTCGACTCCCACTGTATGTACAAACCGACACAATGAGGAGTTGAAATTCCTATTTTGCTTTCATTTCTCCAACCCTATCTGGAAGTGTATATATGTGGGATATGGGAAACATTAATTTTTTTCAGTGTCAGAAGCAACTTGAGAAACTGCAAGTCACTTCTGGTGTAAGATAATTGGCCATCTGTAAGGACCGGATGTTTTACCATCCTGTGGGAGGCTTCTCTCATTGTCCCCGCATGGGAAGCTGGAGCTGATAGATGGGAGCTCACCTCATCTTGCGGATTCGGACCACTGAGCTTCAGATCAAAAGTTCTGCCAACACAAGGGTTTAACCCAGTGTTTCTCAACCTGGGGGTCAGGACCACTGGGGGGGGGGGTGTCAGAGGGGTCACCAAAGACCATCAGAAAACACTGTATTTTCTGCTGATCATGGGGGTTTTGTTTATTTATTTATTTATTTATTTCTTGGGACTTCTACACCGCCGACTCCCAGGGGCTCGCGGCGGCTCACAAGAACCAATGGCACAGCGCCAGAGGGTTAAAAACAGAACACTTAAAAACATCATTAAAACATGCAACAACAATAATTAAAACAAGAGCAGCAGCAATATAATGGCCCAGTGGATGTATAGACGAGCCTACTCACCGAAGGCCTGCCTAAACAAGTGTGTTTTGCAGGCCCGTCTAAACGGGAGTAGGTCCCTCAGGGCTCTGGCCGGCCGGGAGGGCGTTCCATAGCGTGGGGGCTCTAACGGAGACCGCCCTCCGGCGGGTAGATGTTAAATGAGCCAGCTTCACCGATGGTATTACCAAGAGGTTGGCCTCCTCAGACCGGAGTGATCTCGATGGGCAATATGGAGTGAGACGGTCCCTCAGATACGCTGGCCCCAGGCCGTGAATGGCCTTGAAGGTAAGAACCAACACTTTGTGGGGTTTCTGTTGTTGGTGGGGTTCAGAATGCTCTTTGCTTGTAGGTGAACTAAAAATCCCAGCAAGTACAACTCTCAAATGTCAAGCATATTTTTCCCAGACTCCAACAGTGTTCAAATTCGGGATATTGAGCATTTGTGTCAAGTTTGGTCCAGGTCCATAATTGTTTGAGTCCACAGTGCTCTCTGGATGTAGGTGAACTACAACTCCAAATCTCAAGGACAATGCCCACCAAACCCTTCCAGTATTTTCTATTGGTGATGGGAGTTCTGTGTGCAAATGTTGGTTCAATACCATCATTGGTAAGTTTGGAATGCTCTTTGATTGTAGGTGAACTATAAATCCCAGCAACGACAACTCCTAAATGACAAAAATCAATGCCATCCCAACCCCACCAGTATTCAAATTTAGGCATATTGGGTATTTGTGCCAAATTTACATCCTGCATATCAGATATTTACATTACGACTCATAACAGTTGCAAAATTACAGTTAAGAAGTAGCCAAGAAAATAATTTTATGGTTGAGAGTCACCACCACATGAGGAACTGTATTCAGGGATCATGGCATTAGGAATATTGAGAAACATTGGTTTAACCCATTGCACCACCCAGCTTCTATTGAGGGGACATGATTTTTAAAGACCATATTTTCAACCACATTTAATATTTAATGGCAGTCTAATTCCAAGATACCCTTGTTTTCCTGTATCTCAGCTTTATCCACATGGATCCTTTAAACAACCTGCCTACACACACATACACACGTTGCTGTGGCCCAGTGTGTGTGTGTGTGTGTGTGTGTGTTATGTGTGTGTGTATTTATTTATTTATTTACTTAATTTATATTCCGCCCTTCTCACCCTGCAGGGAACTCAGGGTGGATTACAATGTACACATTACATTTAGACACACAAATACACAAGACAGAGAGAGGCAATTTAACACCTGGCCACCAGGGGGAGCTGTCGCACTCCTTCATTCCTCAGCATGTTTTCTGGAGAACTTTTTATGGCCTCGTAAATAAGTTAAATTTAGCCTCCCCACTAAGTGGTACCTTAATTTCCTACTTGACAGATGCAACTGCCTTTCGGGTAGCAAAAGTCGAAAACAGGTTACACAATAGGTCAAGAGCCCACCTTGACCCAGGCAGGCCTCAAACTCATGACCTTCTGGTCAGTAGAGATCTTATGCAGCTGACACCCAGCCAGCTGCGCCACATTTGTATATGTGTGTGTTTACGTATATTTGCGTGGTTTTGCACATGCGTTGTAATGTCATTTTTGGTTTTGGACTTTTTAAGTCCCTTCTGCTATGTTTTTCAGTGTTTTTATGAGTGATGGCCACTTGCTGGCCTGATAGATGAATAGTGCCCAAATTTGGTCTCAATTCGTCCAGTGGTTTTTGAGTTATGTTAACGAACATTACATTTTTATTTATATGGATTTGCTCGCATCTCCCTCCTCCCTCCTTGCTTCCCTCGGTGTTCTAATTTCATTCCTCATTTCTTGGTAATTGTATTCAAAACTCTCGCTTTGTTCTTTGTTTGTTAACCTCCACTTCTATTTTTTCCCAGTCAGCTTATCTCTTCTTTACTCCTTTTGATTAAAGTTCTCAATTCATTTAGTATCTTTCTGTTTCTCCACAGTTGTTCTAAAGTAAGAGCTGTAATGCACTGCGGGGAATATCTGTATTTACTTCGTGGTGCTCCCAGCCAAGGAAGCTTTCAAACTGACTTCTGTGCTACATAATACTTGTTAGTGTGTGTGTAGGGAACTTCCACACACACACACAAGCATTTCACTCTCCCTTCCTATTCCTTTCTGATAATAGGCAGCAACCTTTCTTCCTTGGCCCCATGAGGATCTTCAGAACTTGCATCTCCTTCGGCTGGGCTGGTTTTGTGATGATTAGATAAATGGTGGAGCTCCCTCACTTCAGGAGGTTTTCCTCCCCTACTATAGATATATTTTAACATTAACCACGGAGGGAAAGTAATGGGATGTGTGCACTGAGGGTAAATCCATAGCTTTTTACATCTTGGATGGTTTTCACATGCCACATAACAGGGCGGTTATTTGGTACAGGTCAGCTGGAAATTGCAGAGGCAGGAGGGGTTATGATCTTTGCTTTGCAATTCTACTGTGAATTTGCTTTTTCCTTGGAGCGAAAAACACAATGAAACAGAAATCCCCCCCCCCCCCCCAGGACAACGAGCAAACGAAAAAGTCTTCAGCAGGTGCCCATGTTTTCTTAGCTTGTGCACACTGGTCTTCTCTTGCTTTGCCAATCCCCCTCAAGATCATTTTCACAGCTGGGTTTACTTTATCGTGTTTCTCTCACTCAGGCTTGTTAATGGTGCAAGGTTCATGCTTCCTTTTTTGTGTGTGATTATGTTATGCTCCAAGAGCATGGAAGCACTAGTTCCAAAATGTATCAGTACTAAAACTCAGTATTAATTAAAAGACATACAGCTAAATCCAGATTGCCATCCCAACTACAGTAGATCCACGAATGAATGAGATTTTTTGGAATTTATGGTGATCCATTGGATATAGAGTCTATTCGTTCAGTCGCTTCCGACTCTTCGTGACCTCCTGGACCAGACAAGCCAGAGCTCCCTGTTGGCCATCGCCACCCCCATCTCCTTCAATGTCAAGCCAGTCACTTCAAGGATACCATCCATCTTGCTCTTGGTCGGCCCTACTTCCTTTTTCCTTCCATTTTCCTCAGCATCATTGTGTTCTCCAAGGTCTCCTGCAGGGCCGGTCTCACATGGAAGCCAAGTACGCCATCGTGTAGGGCGTCATCAGTGGGAAGGGGCGAATTTCCTGCCCCCCGGGTGCCAGCGTCCTGGCCCTGCCGATTCCCTCCGAAGGTGACCTCTGCCTCCCACTCTCCTGGTTCTCAGGTGGCCGCGCCCCATCACGTGGCTCTGGGCACCTGGCGGAGAGGCTGAGGTGCGAACAGGTGCCGCTCCACGCCCCCTCCACTCCAGGCGTAGAAGCGTAGTGGGTGGAGGGGGCGGGGCCTGCGTGCGGTTCCCATGGTGGCGGGCGCCTGTTGCCTGGCGACGGGGGCGGGCCTCTACACGGGAGCCAATGGCGTGCGAGCGTGGCCTGTGAGTGGCAGGAGGAGCAGCGGAGGAGGCGTCCCGGAGGAGTCAAGAGGCTGAGAGAAAACTAAGCTGGGCCTATGCGCAGAACTTTGGGGAAGATGACCTTCTAAAGGATGACTGTGGGAGGAAGAAAGGGAGCGCCGTTCAGGTGGGGTCAGGGTGGATGGGCCACCAGGGAGCAGCAGGCCTGCGTTGCCTTTGTTTGCTTGGCAATAGGCTCCCTCACCCTCTCTGGAGGCCTGGAAACAGAGGCGGGATGGCCATCTGTCGGGAGGGATCGGAGGGTGCCGAAGAGGCCTGGGCAGGGTGGCCCCTGGGAGCCCCTTCCAGCTGGACCATAGAGATGGATGGAAGAGGCCCCCAAGGGCCACCCAGCCCAATCCCAATCTGCCATGCAGGGGGAAAGCACCACCAAAACACCCTCAATCTAATAATAATAATTTATCACTCCCTGCAATAATAATAATATATTAACTGACTCTCCCCTCTAATATTAATAATAATAAATTATCCCTGTCCCTTTAATAATAATAATATTCGCCTCTGCCCTCTAATAATAATAGTTTATTACTTGCCCCTCCCAACCTAATAATAATAATTTATTATAATTTATTATAATAATAATTTGGGGGGCGCCAAAATAATGTTCGCTTACCATTTAAAATTACTTTGGACCACCCCTGGTCTCCTGTCTTCTCCTGATGTGTCCAAAGGTCTTCATCTTTGCCTCTAATATCCTTCCCTCCAGTGAGCAGTTGGGCTTTATATCCTGGAGTTATGGACTGGTTGGATCTTCTCGCGGTCCAAGGCACTCTCAGAATTTTCCTCCAACACCACAGTTCAAAAGCGTCTCTCTTCCTTCACTCAGCCTCTTTATGGTCCAGCTCTCACATCCATAGGTTATTACCATTGCTTTAATTATGCTAACCTTCACTGCCAGTGTGATGTTATCTTTCCTCCCTTCTCTCACTCTCACTCGCGCGGCTCTGAATGACCAGGCTCCTACAGCTGGAGTAAAGAGGGTGGCTAGTGACTCGAGCATTAATGAAGACAATGAACGAAGGAGGAAAATCCAGCATTTACTTAGGGAGCCTTCTGAGTCTGGCTCTTTTGAGGGTTTCACAGGGAATGCAGAATTGCAGTCAGAGGAAAGTGATACCAATCTGGATTCGGCCTTGGTGCAGGAGGTCAGGGATGTATGTAATGCAGACTCTGGGACCAGCACATTTCTGGGGTTCCAGACGGACCGGGACTGGCCGTCTTCGCATTCTGAGGCTGAGGGGGTCCCTTTAAGCCAAGAAGAGCTTTGGCTGGCTTGGAGATCTGGGCCTGATGCTACAGCTGCAAGGAATAGGAATGCTGAGACTTTGGAGCTGGGTGGGGTCTCTGAGGACTCTGATTGAAAGTCCTATAAGAATTATGAGTATTTGGCTTGATCCCTGCGGTGGTCAAGGAGTTATTATTGTTCTAGCTCATGCATCCTGGTTCCTGGTATTCTTGTTCCTGATTTCCAAGTCTACTCGTGAGTTATTGGGTTCTTTATTCATTTTGTGTTCTTGGGAGAGCTGCTATGGCAGCTCTAGCTGATTGGGGGAAAGGTGGGGGGTTTCTGGATTTATGTCTACTCTTTTGTTTAGCTACTGCCGTGTGCCTCTTGATCCTCGTGTGAATACTGTGAGTGGCTGCTACTGAACTGGGTATAGTATTACTTGGAGGGAGACAGATGCTGGGTGGTATGGGGGGCTGCAAGTTATGTGTTTGTTAATATACTTAGCTCCTGTTCGACCCGGTGACGTCTCCTCCTTATCCTGATTGATTTTCTCCTACCTGACGACCTCGGACCGGTGACTGACTTTGCTTCTTGAACATTCCTCTACTGGAGATGACAGATGGACGTCTGCTATTTGCTTTGAAGTTCTTTTATCTCCAGCATTTTTTTTGGTTTGGGGGTCCTGGGTTTAGTGTGGGTTTTTCTCCAGCCGAAGAAAGGCTATTTTTTGTTAGCCCAACTCCCATGTCTTGTTAAATAAACATTTGTTATCCTTTTCTACTCCCGGACTTTATTGCTGCCATAGCTGGGTCACAACATATTGACCACTCCCCAGACGAAGGGAGTATAGCTTAGCATTTTTGTTTTTTGACCATGGAAGAAGTATTGGCTGAATTGGCTCAAGTAAGGGGCCAGCTGGCAGGTTTGCAGGCTGCCAATGGGAATGTTGCAAGGACTACTCCCAAGATTAAGTTAATTACTCCTGAACGCTACAATGGAGATAGACAGAAGCTGCAGGCTTTTTTTGCTCAAATTGATTTATTTTTTGCCCAAACTTCAGCTGTGGATTTTCCATCGGACTCTACAAAGATAGCTTTTATCATGGGACTTTTGTCAGGGCCAGCAGCTGAATGGGCTGTGAATATCATGTTGGGGCAAGACCCAATCAAAGACAATTTGGGGGATTTCAAGAAAGCTATGGAGGCTGTTTTTGGGGATCCTTTGAGGGTACAGTCTGCAGAATGGGAATTGTTTCATTTGAGTCAAAGGCAGGACTCTCTTCTTGTTTATTTGAACAAGTTTAAATCTTTACAGACCCAAGTAAGATGGGATGACAGACCCCTTATGGTTAGTTTTATTTTCGGGTTGGGTGCTGAGTTACAGAAGGAATTAGCCAGGCTACAACCAGCTACTTCTCTGAAGGAACTCATTGAGAATGCCTTAAGAATTGATGCTATGCTTGATTTTCAAAAGAAAGGACATTTTGGTAAGAAGCTTTTGTTGAGTACCAGTGAGTCTGTTTTCTCTAAGAATAAAGAAGACGAGCCCATGCAAATAGGGGCTTTTCGGAAGTTATCTGTGGAGGAAAAGGAAAGGAGGAGACGATTGCGTTTGTGTCTATATTGTGGAGAAGATTGACATTTTGCCCAAAGATGTGGCAAAAAGCCTAGCAAGGCTCAGGGTAACGACCCGCCCCAAGCGTGTTTGAAGCCCAGCACGCTGGGGCTAGCTGCGAAATTCCCTAGAAGATGTGACCATGTCTTTGTACATATCAAGATTATCAAGGACAATGGGGAATTTTTTTGGACTTGGGCTCTGGTTGATTCTGGTGCGACTGGTTCATATATGGACATTGACTTTGTAAAAAATACCAAGATATCTATGGTGGACAAGAAGACATCTGTTTGGGTGGAAGGCGCAGATGGGGAACTGTTGGGCACGGGTGTAATTAACCAAGAGACTGTGGGGGTATCTTGGGAGTTGCAAGGGGTCACTAAACGTTTCACGTGTGATGTGACTCGATTACCAAGGTACACTGTGATTTTGGGGATGAGTTGGCTGAGGGAGGTTAATCCAAGTATAGATTGGCGAAAGAAGGTTGTAATCTTACCTAAGCAAACCTGTTTAGCACTGTGAGGGCTCAAACTTTCCAACGAATTCAGGACGCACACGCAGGATGATGCTGGTAATGGACCTTCATTTATTGCAAAGGACAACAACACTTTTGATGTCAGAGTTGGCCACACACTGCAACAAACACACCTTTTATACTCAGCCCACACACCCCTTCACCTGCAATGTCCAGGAAAGGTTGCATCATATCCCCTCTGACTCAGCAGTCCCAATGTCCAGAGGATATTTCATCATATCCTTCCTGAGTCAGCAATATGCAAGCCTCATGTTAGTGTGGTGTGACCTAAGGCTACCCAAGGCCAACACCTGGAGCTTATCTTATGAGCCGAGTCAAGAGACCAAAGCAATGCAGGCAGGCCAGGAGATCAGAGCAATGCAGGCAGGTCAGGAGATCAGAGCAATACCAGCTCAGATCTTCACTGATCCTGACAGAATGGTTTCCCCCCTTCCTATTCCTCCCCCTCCCCCCAGGGGAACATGACTGAAGCCCAACAACAACTGACTCAACTGGTTTTCTCCAGCCCTAATACACACACTGAGAACCAAGCCATACCACTCTGACATGTGTGCTAAACGCGCATTTCAACCTTGCATTCACACACGTTCAGTTAACCAAACATTTCCGCTCCTCTCGAGAAACAAAACCTATTCGCACACAAACATACCCTCCGGTTCATTCCCATCTCATCAATGCCTTGCTCGCCCAAGGCCAATCCTACAACCATTTCCAAGCATTCTCCATACGCTTCCATTTCTACTACCATGCCCATCATTCTCACAACTGCATGGTTCCAAAACTACAAATCTCCATCTGAACCCCTTTGAACATGACAAAACCATTTGCTTCGCACTCACCGTCAACCAGGACACACTCGACCTCCATACTCAACCTCCTAACCATGTGTGCTAGGCATGGTTTCGAACCAAAAAATAGGGAATCGAAAATCTAATGGGGGAGGGGGGTTGCTTAGTAATAGAAAGACTTACAAAAAAAATCCAAAAATTTCTAAAATGTAACATAATTACTTACGAAATTCGTTAGTAGTTCTAAAGTAGGCAAAGCAGGGAAACAGGACTGATACTGTTTTAAGCACAGGCAAATCAAGGGGCAACATTTCCCTTGGTTTCCTTGCAGGGAGATATAATGCATTAATATATTATTATTAATATTATTAAATACCTCTGGTGCAGGCCTTGCTAATCTGTAGAGTTCTCCTCACTCCAGCTTTTTCCCATTCAGTTTTACCATAGCAGTCTAGGACCCCCGTTTGAACTCTATGGCTTTTCTTGATTCTGAACTCTTCCTTCTCCTCTCCATGCTCTTTTCACTCCCGCTGCCCTTCTCTCAGCAGTTCTTATGTCCTTCTACTCTGTCCTTCTATCTAAACCCCCTTCCTGGGTGTTTAAATCGCTTTTTTCGTCAGTCCTCCAGCCCCTCTAGGAGTCCCGATCTGGATCTCTCTATCGTTTCCGGCTCCTTTTTCACTTCCTGGAAGAGGCCTTTCACTCTAATTAGGCTTCAAGCATGGAAAGGCCCCGATTTCACTGTGAGTTATGTCTGCAAAGCTATTTTGGAGGGGGAAATTTTCCTGTTGGGGGGGCATCCGAAATATTTAATAATCTAACGAAATTTTGGGCCCAGGGGGTGCGAAAAAGAAAGTCCACTTCCGGGATTGGCCTTGCAATCCGTATAAACTTGAAAGTCCCATACATACGAATCCCTTCCGATTTCTTTTCATTTTCATAACTTTTTTCTCATGCCTAATGTGTGCCTTGTGCACCCTAATCTCTCAATGCACCCTCACGCAGCCTTCCACTACAGGCCACAAATCACTTTCTCACAAGCCAAAATGAATTCCACTATCTTCCACCACAACCTAATTCCCAAGACTCTATAACCTCTCACATCTTAACTCCAATAACAATACCTTACCAATCCTTTTCTACACTTATCTTTAACCACTACCAACAAACCCCTAAACAACTTCATCCCTCTACTGCAATGGCAGGAGGTACACCAACCTAATTTATCCAAACTAATAAACCATCGCACAGGAATAAATCATCTGTGCATCTTCACAGCACAAACCAAAACCACACTTCCACAGCTTAAGGAATCTCCCCACTACCATTCACACAATCAAGATTCCAAGCCCCTATAACTTCCAAAACCTCCCACTGCAAAAGCAGGAAGTACAAGTACAAAACTACAATTCTCTAAACAGCCAAAACACATCTGTGCCTTATCAAACCACAACTCAACCTAAATCTCTAAACAACCTTATCCCTCTCACTGCAATGGCAGGAGGTACTAACCAAAACTATAATTCTCTATACAGCCATTGACCACTACACAATCCATCAAGACACACATCAACCTTAACTTCATCAACAAGCTGAACCCATTGCACAGGACTAAGTCAACTGTGCCAAGCTAACCACACTCCAAATTTATCTAAACTAACAAATCGCCGCTGAAACGCAGGTATAAGCATCTGCGTTATTGTAACATGCACACATCAAATCTTAACTTACACTATCCCAAACCAGCTCTCTCCTGGCAAGCTCAACAGGAGACATCATTTCTAAACTGACTCTGAAGCCTATCTTCTAACCAGAGCACTCCAACAGTCTCTTAAATTCCTGCTTCCCCCAATATCCAACAAGCCATCACTCCATGTGACATGTATCTCCTCTCAAACCTACATGAAAACTATCATCCTCAACTAAACAGGGGCAACCCTAACATTTCTAACAATAAATGCAGTCTATACAAATCAATATGTAAACACAACTTATACATTTAAAGAAAACTAAAGACAGGTTTGTAACACAATGCAATATATGAACTTGACAAACCCCCACCATTCTTTAAACTCTAAACTATCTAAGCATATAATAACCATGTTACACATATGCAATAAACATCCTGCATTCTCCAATTAATGAATGTCTAAGCATGTAAACACCTTTTACATACATGGATTAATCAGCTTACATGTTCAAATCTGCAATTTACCTAACACATGGAAGATCAGAAGCATACATAGAAGTTTCATTAGACACATGACTCCACATTATATAAATGAAATCATCTTGAATATTACAAAAACCCAGCGTCATACAATCCCAGTTTCTGCACCATCAAATCCTGTCCCACCTAAGCATAGGATTTCTTTCAAGTCACATCTGACTCCCAGAACACCTTCTTTCCCCAAGAAAACACAATCAGGCAGGGCATATACATTCCTTTTACCTTGCCACCCCCAAAGTCAAACCCAACTCGGCTATCACCAAAATGCTGGAACGCAGTTCAACTTTCAGAGGCCCCAAGTTCAGCATGTTGCCAAGTCTGCCCTTCAACTCAGCAGGGGTTTGCGCCCACAGTTCGGCCATCTTCTTCGAAGAACCTGGTTCAAACCCAAACAAATTCCAACCCCCCCGAAACACTGCCGCCCGACTCCTGTCTGGGACACCAGCAGGCAGTCACATAACACCTGTTTTGCAGGATCTGCACTGGCTGCCAATTGAGCACCGGATCACCTTCAAAGTGTTGGTTCTCACCTTCAAGGCCTTACACGGCATGGGGCCAGCGTACCTGAAGGACCGTCTCTCCCCTTATTGCCCATTGAGATCACTGCGGTCAGAGGGAGCTTTCCTCTTAGATGTCCCCTCGGCACGTCTCGCACGCCTAACCTCAACCCGCAGGAGGGCGTTCTCTGTTATTGCGCCCACACTGTGGAACGCCCTCCCGGTAGAAACGCGTGCGATCCAGGACCTGCTTGGATTCAGACGGGCCTGCAAGACCCATCTTTTTCGCCAGGCCTTCCATCTGTAGGTCCTACCTGTACAGCCGCCTTCTTAAATGTCTTCGGTGGTAGCGTGTTGCACCACAGTTTTATATGATTGAGTGTATTGTTTTTAATTAACTTGCTATCCAAACTTAAGTTGAAGGTTATTGTGTTGTGGTCACTGGTACCTATGGGCTCAGTTACAAGGACATCTTGAACGAGATCTTGTTCATTTGTTAGCACCAAGTCCAGGATCCCCTTTCCCCTGGTTGGTTCCATGACCATCTGCTCAAGGGAATAATCAGCTAGCATGTCGAGGAACCTTGTCTCTCTTTCATGCGTAGAACAAGAATTTAGCCAATCTATTCGGGGATAGTTGAAGTACCCCATTATGACTAAAGTTTTCCGGCACTGACGACATCCCTGGATCGAGCTTAAACAGCAGCTGTGCGTCGTCGGCGTATTGGTAGCAGGAGCCATGGTTTCAGCTGCTACCAATACGCCGACGACGCACAGCTGCTGTTTAAGCTCGATCCAGGGATGTCGTCAGTGCCGGAAAACTTTAGTCAAGGACTGAGGGCGGTGACTAGCTGGCTCAGAGCACACAGGCTAAAGATCAACCCGGCAAAAACGGAGATCCTCTGGCCTGGCCGACCGCCCCTCACTCACCATTACCACTCTTTGAAGGCGTGCCCCTGTCCGCGGCTCCGGCGGTGAAGAGCCTGGGAGTGATTCTGGACGAGAGACTGACGATGGAGGCCCAGATCCAGGCCGCAGCCAAGGGTGCCTTCTTCCACCTTCGCAGGGCCGTCGGTTGGCCCCCTACCTACCATCAGAGGCGCTGAAGACCGTGATTCATGCCACCGTGGTCTCCCGACTTGACTACTGCAATGCCCTGTATGCGGGCCTACCATTGTCCACGACTCGGAGGTTGAGACTCGTCCAGAACGCAGCGGCCAGACTCATCTCTGGGGCACCGGCGAGAAACCACATCTCACCAATCTTGAAAGACCTTCATTGGTTGCCCACAGAGTGCAGAGTGATCTACAAACTCATGGTGCTAACCTTTAAAGCACGGCAAAGAATCGGACCTGCCTATTTGAGCGACCGGCTGATAGACCAACGCAGCGAAAGACCTGTGCGTGCTATAAACGGTGACTGTATAGCCATCCCAGGGGTGAGAGAGGCCCGGCTGACAGAGACCCGACGGAGAGCCTTCTCTGTGGTGGCTCCTATGATCTGGAACACGCTCCCACCTGCTCTCAGGGCCACATTGGCCCCTACCAGATTTCTGTCTGACCTGAAAACCTGGCTTTTCGGCCGGGCGTTTGGGGATTGACTGGATGGTCTGGAAGCTGAGCCTCTCATGGCTCTCTATATCTATACCTATACCTGTGCTTTTAACTGTTGTACCTGTGGTTTTAAAACAATGTAAGTCGCCCGGAGCACCAGTGGTGGAGGGCGACTCACAAGAAATAAAGTTATTATTATTATTATTATTAATTTATTCCTTTTTGAGGCCTGTTTAATTTCATTTTCCAGATAGCAGTCTGCCTCTGGAGTTTGGTTGGGAGGGCGATAGCAGATCCCTAATGCTAGATTAGTTTTTTGTCCTGGGATTTTTACCCACAATGTTTCTGTAGGTGAGTTTGAATTTTCTTGAAATTCTAATTCATGAGATTCTAGCTCTTCATTTATGTACAAGGCCACACCGCCACCGTTTTCCCCTCTCCTGTCTTTCCTGTACAGTTTATAACCTGGAATTTTTGTGTCCCAATTGTTTTCCTCTGTCCACCAGGTTTCTGTTATGCCAATAATATCAATATTTTTTTCTTTTGCCAAACATTCCAACTCCCCTATTTTTGTTCGAAGGCTTCTAGCGTTTGCGTACAGACATTTATATTTATTGCTCTGATGCCCTTACAACTTTGGCTGTTTATGAGAATTTGTAGAAGGCCTACCATGTCCTACCTCTTGACGTCCAAGAAGGATGTCCAAAGGTTTCTGGGGTTCACTAACTACTATCGTGAGTTCATACCACATTATGCTAAGATTACCATACCTTTGACCCGTTTATTACAAAAGGGACAATGTTTTGTTTGGTCTCAGAGAGAACGGGACGCATTTACTGTGGTAAAGAGTAGTTTTCAAAAAAATAACATCTTGATATTACCAGACGTGAACAAACCTTTTATAGTGGAGGCGGATGCCTCTAACTTTGCATTAGGGGCGGTTTTGTCACAGGAAGACAGTGTGGGTAGATTAAGACCATGTGCGTTTTACTCTAGACAACTCTCTACGTATGAGCAGAATTACACCATATGGGAGATGGAGCTGTTAGCGATTAAGGCATCTTTCGAGATTTGGAGGCATTGGCTGGAGGGGGCACAACATCAGATAATCGTGTGGTCTGACCATAAGAATTTGGAACATCTTCTGACTGCCCGTAAATTGAATCAGAGACAGATTAGGTGGGCTTTATTTTTACACGGTTTAATTTTGTTGTCAAGTTTATTGATGGGAAAGCAAACGTCAGAGCAGATGCTCTGTCTAGGAAGCCTGAATACAGGACTAGTGATGAGGTGGCGCTACAAACGGTTCTCCCCGTCTCCATGTTGCATGCTATAGGGGAGGGTACTCCTGATCTGTTTGATCAAGTGGTTGCCAGTCAGGCAACTGATAGGTGGACTCAGGAGCAGTTAATGTTGCTGGAAAGTGAAACTAGAACCACTATACCAAATCTGAAGGGTGTGGATAATAAATTATGGCGTGCGGATCAGTTATATGTACCAGCAGGACCTTTGAGATTGGAGGTGATACGGGCTCATCATGACGAGCCTACGGCGGGTCATTTTGGTCGGTTTAAAACGGTTCAGTCTATCACCCGCAGTTATTGGTGGCCGAAAATGCGTCAAGATATCTTGCGTTTCTGTGATACTTGTGCTATTTGCCTGCAGTGTAAGCAAGCAGTGGGGAAACCTAAGGGTTTATTGTCTCCATTACCAGTTCCTACTCGACCATGGCAGATTATCGCAATGGATTTTATTTCGGATTTGCCTCGGACCCGTGGGTATACTTGTATTTGGGTGGTGGTGGACCTTTTCACAAAGTTGGCTCATTTTATCCCGTGTGCTCGGGTTCCTACAGCGGTGGCATTGGCTAGGTTGTATACCAAGCATGTTTTTCATTTACATGGCGCCGCCGAGGTTATAGTTTCCGATCGCGCACCGCAGTTTGCGTCCCAGTTCTGGAAGCAGTTCCATAAGGAGTTGGGTACCATGCTCAATATTTCGACTGCGTTTCATCCGCAAATTGATGGGCAGGCAGAACGGGTGAATGGGTTCTTGAAACAGTATTTGCGTTATTTCTGTTTGCAGCAATCTGGGAACTGGGCTCAGTGGTTGCTAGTGGCTGAGTTTTCTTATAATAATGCTACGCATTCCGTCAGTCAGCATTCGCCGTTTGAATTAATGTATGGTTTTCATCCAGGCTGGGGGGCGGCGCCGGCTCAAAACGTAGTAACCTCTGATGTTACCTATCGCTCCAGTGAGCTTCGGGCATTACACGAGGTGGCCCGTAAGATTTTGGTGGAAGCCAAGGCTTCTCAAAAGAAAAGTGTGGATCGTCTTCGCCAATCGGGGGAGGACTTGCATGTGGGGGATTCTGTTTGGTTGTTCTCAAAGAATTTGAAGCCGGCAGGCAGTAAGTTTGCCGCTCGGTTTTGGGGGCCTTATCCTATTATTTCTCCGATCTCCCCGGTTGCGTTTCGTTTACGTTTACCTCCTTCTTTGAAGGTAGATCCTGTGTTTCATCGTTCTTTGTTAAAATTGGACATTTCCTCCCACCGTTCCGTTCTGGCTTCGCGCCTCTCGGCTCCTGCAAGTTCTTCAGGAGGGGGCCTTCATCGGGGGAAAGTGTTGTTAATGAGCCTCTAGTTGCTACAGGTAGTAACATGGGGGGAGGTGTAGAGACAGTAACATCAAGCAATGGCTCAGTTTGGGGCGCGGCTCTGAATGACCAGGCTCCTACAGCTGGAGTAAAGAGGGTGGCTAGTGACTCGAGCATTAATGAAGACAATGAACAAAGGAGGAAAATCCAGCATTTACTTAGGGAGCCTTCTGAGTCTGGCTCTTTTGAGGGTTTCATTGCAGTCAGAGGAAAGTGATACCGATCTGGATTCGGCCTTGGTGCAGGAGGTGAGGGATGTATGTAATGCGGACTCGGGGACCAGCACGTTTCTGGGGTTCCAGACGGACCGGGACTGGCCGTCTTCGCATTCTGAGGCTGAGGGGGTCCCTTTAAGCCAAGAAGAGCTTTGTCTGGCTTGGAGATCTGGGCCTGATGCTACAGCTGCAGGAAATAGGAATGCTGAGGCTTTGGAGCTGGGTGGGGTCTCCAAGGACTCTGATTGAAAGTCCTATAAGAATTATGAGTATTTGGCTTGATCCCTGCGGTGGTCAATGAGTTATTATTGTTCTAGCTCATGCATCCTGGTTCCTGTTCCTGATTTCCAAGACTACTCGTGAGTTATTGGGTTCTTTATTCATTTTGTGTTCTTGGGAGAGCTGCTATGGCAGCTCTAGCTGATTTGGGGAAAAGGTGGGGGGTTTCTGGATTTATGTCTACTCTTTTGTTTAGCTACTGCCGTGTGCCTCTTGATCCTCATGTGAATACTGTGAGTGGCTGCTACTGAACTGGGTATAGTATTACTTGGAGGGAGACAGATGCTGGGTGGTATGGGGGGCTGCAAGTTATGTGTTTGTTAATATACTTAGCTCCTGTTCGACCCAGTGACGTCTCCTCCTTATCCTGATTGATTTTCTCCTACCTGACGACCTCGGACCGGTGACTGACTTCACTTCTTGAACATTCCTCTACTGGAGACGACAGACGGACGTCTGCTATTTGCTTTGAAGTTCTTTTATCTCCAGCATTTTTTTTTGGTTTGGGGGTCCTGGGTTTAGTGTGGGTTTTTCTCCAGCCAACGAAAGGCTATTTTTTGTTAGCCCAACTCCCATGTCTTGTTAAATAAACATTTGTTATCCTTTTCTACTACTGGACTTTATTGCTGCCATAGCTGGGTCACAACATCAACACCTTCAATGGACGTCTGTTTCCTATATTTATTTATCATGTCAGAAGTAAATTGAGAATACAGTTATAATGTATAGAAAAACCACAAATAAAATTTTAAAACTTGCCATTATACTAACTTTTCTTTGACCAGAAGCTGGCCCCTTGGAATGCCTCTGGTATCACTGTAAGGAGGTCCTCCATCGTGCATGTGGCAGGGTTCAAGCCGCATTGCAGTAAGTGGTCTGTGGTTTGCTCTTCTCCATACTGGCATGTCATGGACTCCATTTTATGACTCCATTTCTTAAGATTGGCTTCATCTTGTGATGCCAGAGCGCAATCTGTTTAGCATCTTCCAAGTCACCCCATCTTCTGTGTGCCCAGGAGAAAGTTTCTCATCTGGTATCAGCCACTGATTGGGTTTTAACCTGCCAGTGTTGGCCTCTTGCTAGCTGAGGTGTTCGTGATAGTATCTCTGATCTTAGGAAGCTAATTTCTTTATTTAAGACATTGGCTTGCTGGCTGAAATCCAAACAGGATGGGCCAGAGATGTCAATTTTTCCTATGTTTCCTATGAAGATTATAGGTATGTGGGGCCCTTAAATTTTGTATTGATTATCAATATAAAATTGATAATCAATTTTGTAGGAATTTTGTGGGACTTTAGTGGAGCCCACGAGTTTAATTTCCCCTATTCTTATTATTTATTTTATTTATTATTCGGGTTTCTATGCCGCCGACTCCCTGAGGCTCGCGGCGGCTCACAGGAACCGAAGGTACAACTACACACAAGCAATGCGATAAAACATCTAAGACAATTAAACAGTTAAAACAGCAAAATACAAAACCCCCAGGTACAGTTCAGAAATTAGATAGCGTGAGACCCCAGGACAGCGGCTAAAGCGGAATTCTGATTCTAGGATGCCAATCAAGAATGTTTACTACTGAGGCGCCTTCTACATTGTCATATAATCCATATTACCAAAGGAGCTGATCTACATTATTTGATTTGAATTGAATTATCTGAGTCTACACTGCCATATAATCCAGTTCAAAGCAGATAATCCGGATTTTATATGGCAGTGTAGAAGGGGCCTGAGAGGCAAATTAAAACAGGCAAAGCTGTTAAGCCCAATATCCGAAGCAATATCTGATGCTTGGGAGAGCTCACAAAAATCTGCCTGGGATATACCATTTCAAGTTGCAGGGGAGAATCACATATAAAATCCTCCTGTATTGTTCCTTTTCCCTTGACAGCTATTGTTTACGTGACGTGAATATGGAAAGGCATTTAATCATGTGATCTGCCAGCCTGCAGTTTGAATTAATATAGACCAGACGCCAGTCCTTGGTGAAACCGAGACTCAATAATATTACACATAGAGAATACAAATTCAGCTTATATTTAGCACATTCAATGATCTGTGTGTCTGCATATGAGGCAGGCAGAGGAAATTGCCTTATAATGGACCAGTTACCAGTAATTCAGCTAATAAGCTCAGGCAAATACCAGATACGAGTGTGCTGGTCTGATGGCAAAGTGATAACTGCTTTGTCCAATAGAGTTTGTTTAGCAGAAGCTGTTCCTATTACCTGCTACATAAACGTTTCATAAGGAATTGGACCAAGAACCTTCCAGAGGAGGTTGTGACAGCTGTCAGCCTGGACAGCTTCAAGGCAGGATTAGACAGATTCATGGACACCAAGGGAATCAGTAGTTACTGAAATGAACATCCAAGTGCCACCTCTGTGTTGATGGAGGCAGGCAGGATTTTCCCCGGGTACTGGTTGTGGGGGGTCGGGAGCAGGTGAGAGTTTTGCCCTCCTTTCTGCTAGAGATCCTTGTGTACAACTAGTGGGCCACTGTGTGACACAGAATGCTGGACTAGATGGGCTGAGGCCCGATTCAGCATGGCTCTTCTTATGTTCTTATGTTCTTAACCTTCAGCTTCAGCACAATTTAAGTTCTGCCACGAAGCAGTGGTCTACCCCCAGATCCATGTGTGATTCTTTGCAGAAAGTGCATATCTATACAATCTGTACAGATATGGGCTCTGGCCATACCTTGAATTAACCTGGATTCCAGATGTTGGATTCTACATCTGAATGGAAACATAGTAGAGTCTCGCTTATCCAATATAAATGGGTTGGGAGAATGCCGAATAAAAGAAAATGTCAGATAATACAGAGTCTCCTACTGTTACCCATCTGACACGGTACAAGACTCCTAGAATACTAACAACAGGGACTCAAAGAGTACAGACAAGGCAATGCCCCAGGGCTAGAGTAGCCCAGCAGGAAGTACCCAGATGCGGAAAAGGAGCACGGAAATCACAGAAGGAAGGAGGGGGTACACTTCTACTTCCAGTCCTGCTTCTTTTCCTGCTTTGCTCCTCCCTCCTCCTCTTCCTCTTCCTCCTCCTCGTCTTGCCTTTTTCACTTATTGGGAATGGAGAGAGAGTTGGGGAGCGCTCCTTTAATCGAAGGGGAAATGCTGGAGGAAAGAGCGGGCATTGAATAAGAGTATTGGATAAGATGGAATGTCAGATAAGCGAAGATCAGATAAGCGAGACTCTGGTATGGTAGTCAGGGTAGGTTGGAAACCCTGGGAAAGGGATTAACTCAGAAGGTGTTGTGGCATTTCCAGTCTGCCAGGATTCCCTTAGTGCAAAACATAGTACAACCCAAAAATTACCAACTCGATACTCACATATCACATTACGTAACCACACTCTAAAAATATTTCCCCATCCAAGTATTCATGGCTCTTTCTTGGTCCTCAAATGTCATTATTTTTGTTATGCTTCCTGCCCAAATATCCAGCTATCCACTGTTATCTGCAGTTTCAAGTATCAGTGGAAGTCTTGGAACACAGCCGTTGCAGATACAGGTATTGTACTATATCTGCCGTATATTTTCCAAATCTGTGAACAGGTGTTGTAATGTAGTCTAGGCCTTTCCATTAATCTCTATTCAATACATGCAGTCTCAGTTTCCAGTAGGGTTCCCATGGCTTGACTCCTCATTCCTTAGACCGTACCCAAATAATGCATTAATCTATTATAAATGACAAAATATGCTGTGTTTTGCTTTTGTCTTTTAATATTGGACTGATTCCCAATTTATTCACGCCATGTTTCTGAACAGCTTCTAGTTTTTGTTTCTGCAGTTAAGTGTGTCTCAAGTGGGAAACCTCATAAATTGCATTTTGCGTTCGGTTCCTGTTCCTATGATGCTCCCAAGTGAAGCATTCTTTCCCTATTGCTATTTCTGTCACTGAGTAAGAATGGTAAACTCTGCTATACTAAATACAAATATTCCACAGGTGTGGCAGATGAATTTGGCTCTCCAGAAGCTGTGGAATGCAACTCCCACCAGCCCTAGCCAGGTGAGAAGAGAGGATGGGATATGTAGTCCAATGACATCTGGAAGAATGTATTCCCATCTCTGTAGTCATTTGTTTCTGTTTACTTATTAATTTTTTGGCATAGCCTTATTATCAATTGTGTGACCGATCACTAGCAATCCTACTGTTAAAGGACTGGGGAGTTTATTTATCTCAAGTAAATGAGATACATTTTTAGCCAATCTTCAATGAGATGTATAGGGATGTTTGAGAAAGAGAAACATTGCTTTATAATACTTTTTTTTAAAAAAATCTTCACCATTCCATATATATTATCAAAATAGGACCTATCATATTCCTGTTATTTATTTGTGTGTTAGCAGGGAAGTGAGAGGCAACTCTCAAAGAAGGTTGAGCCAAATGTTCATCTAGTTGGATTTTTAAAAGAGCTACTTAGTAATGTGTTACTTATGGGTGGGTGGGTGAGAAAGAGATTACCCTCAATATTTCTGTGTCTTTTCACAACTATTTTCAGCCATTGTTTCCCTTATTATAGTATTATATTATACATTTTCTTTTCTTCTACAATTGTTTGCACTGTTGGATAATCTCTCCCTCCCTCCCTCCTCCTATGTAATAACAGCTCATCAGCTTCATAGAACATGGCAAGTAATGGAAATGGGAAAGTTTTGGATGAGGCTCAAAGGACTAGGTAATAACTCTTGCCCCCATTCAAAACAGGACATGAAAATACATAAGAGCCCGCATAGTGTGGTGGGTTGATCATGACACCAGAACTCTGGATGCTGGGGTTCGAACCCTTGCTTGGTCATGGAAAATCACTGGGTGACTTTGAGCAAGTCATAATCTCTCAGCCTGAGATGGAGGAAAAGGCAAACTCCATCTGAAAACACCTTGTTAAAACTATCTTAGTTCTGACTTTGGGTCAGAAACAACTTGAAGACACACAACACTAGGATCGTTAGAGTTAGAGGAAACCACAAGAGGCATCCAGTCCAATGCCCCGCTGTGTAGTAGGCTTGTGCATTTTGGTTCAATCGCTATCCATTTCTGATTGCCATATACCAGAATACCCCCATATCTGTTTTCAAGCACCTCCCCAAAACAGGTGCACTGCTGAATGGGCATTTTTGTTTGGCATCCAAAAAAACTGTTTGTAGAGGAGGCAGGGTTTAAAGCTTCTTAAAGCTGTTTCTACTCTAGAGGAGAGGCAGGCATGTGTGCTTTCTTTCCACAACATACCACACAGCTTTCCAAGGTATTTTAAGGAGACCCAGGGAAGGAAGAGTGATGACCTGTAGCTCAGTGGAGTGAGCTATCCTCCATGGACTACCTAAAAAATCCCCTCTGTTTACTGCATGCCTGCAATCTCCTTTCTGCTTGCTAGTTTTGCTTCCTTAAAGCTGCTTCTACTTTCTACTCTAGACAAGAGGTAGGCTTCTCTCTCTCTCTCTCTCTCTCTCTCTCTCTCTCTCTCTCTCTCTCTCTCTCTCTCTGTTGGGATTACTATTAATTATTATTAATAATTATTATTGCTTAGAAGTATTTTCTGAAGGAGATAAAAGAAAGTAGAAAAAGTAGCTAAAAGGGTGACTCTCTAAGCCCCCGAACACGTGCACACCCCACCCACCATCCTTCAGGTCCCCAACTCCCAGTCAGTCCCACAAAATAAAAAGAATCAGGAAAATAAAGGAAAATCAAAAAGATTCAAAAAGATGCCAAGATCAACTTCCGCTTGCTTTTGTGTCAGGCGAGTTTTCGTACCAGGAGGGCCCTTCCCGTTTCGAGCACCCATAACAAAACAGATAAGCTAAATGGCTGAAGGGACCAGCTAAAATGGATCCTTGCACATGTCTACTGTGTAGGAAAACATAATCAAAGCATTCAATGCAACAGTAATGTCATTGACAGGATTCTAACCATAAAATGACAATACATAACTAATTAGATTTGGTTATGTTGTCACAAGTGCAAATAAAGTACATTCATTTCGAGAAATGGGCTTGTAGTTTTATGGGTGATTCTAGTCAATAAAAGTGTGTTGCAACAGTGAATTCTTTGGTAGCCTGTGCACAATAACCTTCCAAATTCTTCAAAGGATGAACCTATCTTAATATTGTTGTCTTTCTTCATGTGGGCTTATTCTTTTCGTTGTAGTTCACCAGGTGATATGGTAAATAAATATATGTGTCTTATCTAGTGACATTTGTTGGACTCTGGTTTGAAAATGGCCTTTCCAGATGGTTGTGTGTCCACCACGCAGCATCGTCTCTCAATGTCGAGTGTTTCTGAAACCAGTTAAAGCATTTCTCATTCAGACATTTTTCGGATCACTGATCTGGCCAGATATGCCTGGTGATTTTAATTGTTTTACTGTTTTATGGTTTATTACTTGATTTTATTGTATTTTGTGAGGCTGAACATTGCAATATGCACACGTTTTGGGATTTTTAATATGAAGAGTAGATGGAAGCACCTTAAGGAATTAATAAGAAGCAACAAAGTACTCCTGGAGTAGCTTGACTGCTGATCAACTTTTATATGGAAACTTTCTATCATCTGATATCTTGTTACCTAACTTATCTGACTCCTGTTAAGAAATATTTAGTTAATTTTGCTCCATATATGATTATGAAACAATATCAAAGTCAGAAGAGCATGTGTGAGAGTTACCTAGGGGAAAAGGGCTTGTTGCCACATCTGTGCATCATTAGTCATCTAGCATCCTGAGATCCCTAAGGCATGTTTGTGTCACTAAAGTCTGGCAAGGTATGGCGAAAAACTAGCTAGTGGGTTCCAGATCCCAATTATGCATGGGCTTTTGAAAAGCTGAAAGTGGGAAATCAAAGCCAAATGTTGATATTTTCCATGAATATTGAGTTGGCCTTGGGTGTTCAGACACTGAGGTATAAACAGAGAGATCGAACCCCCTAATCATGTTTACTTGGAGTTAAGCCCCATTGCTTCCCCAAAGTTAAAAGCCTTATTGTTGCAAAGGTAAACCTTAAGTGTTTGTGTTCCATCTATCAAACATTCCCCCGTATTTTTTTTGGTAATTTTGTGTTTTTAACAGCAGCCATATATATAAAAGGAAGAAACAGATTGCAAAAAATGGTATTGGTTTATATAACCATTAAAAAAAGAAATGTAGAGGAGAAATGATTCATTTGCTTCCCAAAGACAAACCTTTGGGGCTGTCTATTCAAATGGGTAGGCAGCAGGCTTAAGATAAATAGAAGCCCTTACCTCTTTACACTATGCAGACTGTGCAATTCTCATGGCATTTGTTTATTTTCAAGCACTCCATGCCATCTTTCTTCCCCTACGGCAAAACATGAAATAATCCTGTTAAAAGCAGCAAACATAATTAATTCAGTAAATAATTTGCAAAAAAATAAGTTCAACAACACATCCCTTCTTAATATGAAAAGTACCAGAACTTTTTTCCACAGCCATCAGGAATCAATGGAGCAGGTGTCTATAATACATAAGGCGATGATGATGCCTCTTGCTTCTAAAATGGCAGAGGAATAATCATCCCTGCAGACTGGTGAACAATGCTTCCTCATCTTTCTCTGCTAGCTGGCTCCTGAATTATGATCCATTGTACTGCATATCACTCTGCAAATTCACAGGTATAATAAAAAGAACTAGACCATTTCCCTGTGCTGATGGAATGATGGAAGGAGGGAGAGAAAGCTAGAGAACAATAAAATGCCATCTTGGAATTTTAGTTCCTTTTGGTTTTTCTCTGATCAACCCGCCTTTCCCACTGTTTGCTGTTTGTGTACATTATAAACAGAGGAAGCCATGACTTATTCATCATATTTGCCATTTGCGAAATCTTTTGAAATCTTTCATATTTATACTGATAGGTTTGTTCACTAGGGTGGTGCATGGGAATTAGATTCTAATTATGTATATTCATTAGTATGTAACTAATTAAAATGTATTTCATTACAATTGTTGGAAGGGGGGTGGAAGTTAGCAGGAAATGGGCATATAGAGTAAAGAACCCGAAGGATATGGAGCTACTTCGACAAAAGAATTGTTCTAGCCCAGTGGTTCTCGATCTTCCTAATGCCATAACCCTTTAATACGGTTCTTTATGTTGTGGTGACCCCCAAGCATACATAAATTTCATTGTTACTTTATAACTGTAATTTTGCTACTGTTATGAATCCACGTGTAAATATCTGATATGCAGAATGTATTTTCATTCACTGGACCAAATTTGGCACAAATACTAAATACATCCAAGTTTGAATACTAGTGAGGTGGGGGGGGGTTGATTTTGTCATTTTGGAGTTGTAGTTGCTGGGATTTATAGTTCACCTACAATCAAAGAGCATTCTTAACTCCACCAACAATGGAATGGAGCCAAACTTGGCACACAGAACTCCCATGGCCAACAGAAAATACTGGAAGGGTTTGGTGGGCATCCACCTTGAGTTTTGGAGATGTAGTTGACCTCCATCCAGAGAGCACCATGGACCCAAACAATGATGGATCTGGACCAAACTTGGAATGAATACTCAATATGCCCAAATGTGAATTCTGGTGGATTTGAGGGGGAAAGACCTGGACATTTGTGAGTTGTAGTTCCTGGGATTCATAGTTCACCTATAATCAAAGAGCATTCTGAACCCCACCAATGATAGAATTGGGTCAAACTTCCCTCACAAAACCCCCATGATTCACAAAAATACTGTATTTTATGATGGCCTTTGGTGACTCTTCTGACACCACCTTGTGACCCCCCCCCCCCAGGGGTCCCAATCCTCATGCTGAGAAACACTGTACTAGCTAATGTAGGCAATGAGTGTGACGAATGCAAGCAATGGGTACTGCTTTTTGCAGAGTTGAAAACAAATTCTGGATGCTGGATCTAGCAGGTGGTTTTTATAGGCAACAACCTTGTTTTGACTATCCACTGCCAGGAATAAAAGGGTACATTCAATATTCAATTTGTCTGCCTTTTAACTCCTGGGATGTTTTGCTCAATGTTTCTTTGATGGCATCTTTTAGCCCCAGATTGCATAGAACAATATGGACCCCTTCCATTTTTATGCCAAAATGCAGCTCTTATTGATCTCCTCTTAGGCCAAGGAGAGAGGTGCTCATCCAGTTGAATAATTAGTTAGAACTGGATGACAGATCTATGTCATTTTGCATTCCAGTTCCAAGTTGTGTTATGTGCTGATGTGGAAGGGCCCAATGACACACCTAATTGCCTGATAGAATTCCACCACTAAAGCATCCTTTAGAAGCAGTCATCTAACCTGTTTAGATCACAAACCTTCAAAGAATCTGCCACCTTTCAAGGACATCTGCTCTACTATCAGGCAACTGTTACCATCAGGCGATTTCTCCTAATTTTTACTGTGCACCCCCTTTCTTGTATTTTACATCTATTGATGTTGGGGTCTGCAGAAAACAAGGTCACCTCATCTTCTACATGAGAGTCATCCAAGTATTTAAAGATGCCTATCAGACCTCAAGTTTCTCTTCCCTAAAAGCTCAGTATAATTAATTCCCTCAGGAAGCCTGGACCCCTGCCAATCGGGTTTCCGCGCCGGACACGGGACCGAGACCGTTCTGGTGGCCATTACGGACGACATCCGCCGCCAATTGGAGAAGGGAGGTTCAGCTATCCTGGTGCTGCTTGACCTCACCGCGGCGTTCGACACGGTGGACCATGACTTGCTGTTGCGGCGACTATCAGCCATTGGGATTCAAGGCACAGCTTTGGCCTGGTTCGATTCCTTCCTGCGGGCCGCTCGCAGCGTGTTGAGTGGCGAGGCCAAGTGTCCAAGAAATCCACCCTGGACTGTGGAGTCCCCCAAGGCGCCATTTTGTCACCAACGCTTTTTAACATCTACGTCCAACCCTTGGCAAGCATAGCCAGAAGTTTTGGATTTGGGTGCTACCAATATGCAGATGACATCCAGCTTCTGCTGAAGCTTGAGCCAGGTGTAACATCGGTGCCTGAGAATTTCAGACAAGGACTAGAGGCAGTGACCAGATGGCTCCGCTTATACAAACTCAAGATCAATCCATCAAAGACAGAGATTCTATGGCCGGGACGCCCAGAGCCACCCATTCCACTGCCTCTCTTTGAGGAAGAGCCGCTGATCCCGGCCCCGTCGGTGAAGAGTCTCGGTGTGATACTAGACTCGAGACTCTCACTGGAGGCCCAGGTTGCTGCGACAAGTAAGGGAGCTTTCTTCCACCTACGCCAGGCACGTCAACTGGCACCTTACCTTCCATCAGATGCGCTGGCTACGGTGGTCCATGCCACAGTGACATCACGGCTGGACTACTGTAATGCCTTGTACGTGGGGTTGCCGCAGTCAACCACTCGTAAAATCCAGCTAGTGCAGAATGCAGCTGCCAGACTCCTCACCGGGACACCACCGAGATGCCATATCGCGTCATCTCTACAGCGCCTGCACTGGCTGCCAGTCGAGCTCAGAGCCATCCACAAGATCTTATCGCTTACCTTTAAGGCCCTCCATGGCGCCGGCCCAGCTTATTTAAAAGACCGCTTGTCCGAACCAGCTCATTTAAGGTCACCGCGTTCAGGAAACAGGGACCTTCTCTGCATCCCAGGTGTGAGTGAGGCCCGCCTCGACACCACGAGACGGAGAGCCTTTTCCATTGCGGCCCCTGTTCTTTGGAACTTGATGCCGGCGGATCAGAGAGCTATCCGGGACATGCCCCAGTTCCTGACCGCACTGAAGACCTGGCTCTTCCGAAAGGCTTACGGCTAAGGACACCCTCCAGACTTAGCCTGAGTTACTGGAACTATTTTAATTAATTTTCCTATTCTTTTAGCTTTTAACTATTGAACTCTTTTTATGTGTTTTATGTGTAAGTTGCCCGGAGCACTGACGTGGAGGGCGACTCATAAATAATAAAATCAATCAATCAATCAATCAATCATCCATTCCTCATAGGTCTTGGTTTCTAGACCTTTTAACTTCTTGGTCACATGTCTTAGTTCATCATATTCTGATGAGCTTTTAAAACTGTTGCATCAAGAATGGACAGTTCAGGTGAGGTTTGCCAAAAGCTGCATTTGGTGACATTGGCGTTTTAATATTTGTCTTATGTGTTTTAATGTGTTTTAACAGTGTGTCTTAACTATGCTGTACCCTACATTGAGTCATGAGGAGAGGGAGGAAACAAAATGGTTGTTGTTATTGTTATTGCTCTCCTTGATCTATCCATATATAGTTCTAGAATTATAAATTGAATGTTTATAACTGTTTTAACTGTGTTAATTGTAACTATTATTTTAATGTATTGTGTTGGCATCTAATGGCTGCTTGTTGTAAGCCATCCTGAGTCCCTCTTTGGAGGTGAGAAGGACGGGATATAAATGCTCAAATAAATAAATAGATTTGTATCATTTCGTTTATTAGAGTTTTTTGTTTTTGTTTTGTTTATGCTGCATCTCTTGTGGTTCAGCCAGAGGCTGAAGATGAGGGGATTGTTCAGTCAGAGGTGGTGAGATATGATGGGTTTTCCAGTGTGGGAAATGAGGGGATTTTGGATCATGAATCTGTCCGGGAGGATGGGTCTGTGTCTGGTCAGAAAGAAACAGCTTTGGAGCAGAGAGGAGATGGAGATGTTTTGGCACTGGAAGATAGGGAAGACCTTTCCCCTGGTTGTTCCTTGTCAATGGAAGATAAGGAGCTGGAAGGGAAAGATCATTCCCCTGGGAAAACACCCGAGGTCAGTAGGAGACTTGATCTCCGGGAGGAGGGAATCAGATTACAGAGATCACAAAGACTTTATGAGAAATCCTTAAAACAGACCAGATGTCAAAGACATGACTTCATGACTTGTGGTCCTTAAATTAAAGTGTTTACTGAAAGCGTTAGAGCAGGCAACACTGTGTTACTGTGTAGACCTTGGGTCTTGTTTCACGTTCAAGCCTATGTCTAAGATCTTTGGGAAAGTCTTGTGCTCATGTTCATTGATTTATGTCTTGGAATAAGTTCTTGGTTATGGATTTATGCCTATGTTTTGATTCCTGCTTTTTTCATGTACCTTGTCACTTTTGAACAGAACTTTTGCAACTGATAGTTATCATAGAGCTCATTGGTTGTTGGTTGATGTTTTGCTTTTATATTTTGTTATAATGTTGTTTTATTTTGTTTTATGTTACCATTATATATTTTAATGTGCTGTTTTAATTATGCTGTTCATTCTCATCTCCATGTAAGCTGCCCCGAGTCCCTTTGGGGAGATGGAGGCGGGGTATAAAAAAAAGTTATTATTGCTTTTTGGGCTTTGCTTTTTATAATGTTCTTTTGTCTTTTAATACTGGCTTTCTTCAATAAACTGTTTAGTTAGTACTACTGGACTCTTGTGTGGTGCTGGGTGCAAAGGTGAATTCAGGCCAGAGTGCAACAGCATCATAATATTAGCTCAGGTTATGATGTCCCAAGATCCTTTCCATTACTGTCAATACAGGTGTCATTTGTCATAGATTTATTTATCAAATTTTCTCTCCTCCTCCTCTATCTTTACCTCCACCACCACCTCCTCCTGTTTATTTATACCCTACTTTTTCTCTCTACAAGGAGACTCAAAGCAACTTGAACATGTAGTCACATGTTTATTCCTGTTTGAAATGTATTTGTTAGTCTTGATCCAACATTCCAGTTTGTTGTGATCGTTCTGTCTTCTGTGCCACCAGTTCTAATTTTGGTGTTATGTTCCAATTTGTAAGCATGGCCTCTATTCCATCACCCATTCAAGCCATTTATAAATACATTGAGCAGAACCTTATGCCACTCCACTTGTCATTTCTCTCTTGGATAATGAGAAATCATTCATGAGCACTCTTTGGGTTTGTTTACAAATCACTTACAAATTCATTGTCTAGACCAATGGTCCTCAGTGTTGTGTTCCATGGACCACTGCCAGTCCACGAGCCATCAACTGCTCATCCATGGAGAATGTCATAGAAAAAAAAGAAGCAGTAGTCAATGAGCACAATGACTACTGTTTCCTGATGAATTGGAAAAAAGTTCCCCACTTTAGATAGCTTAAGAAGCATTGTTCTATATCTATCAGCATTTCTGCAAAAATAGAATGGAAGAAAAGCCTTAGTGGAATCAAGATAATACCACAGAACCCTTTGCAGTGTAAACCCACATCCATTTAAGGGTGTTTTTAATTGGACAACAACGGAATTTAGTAAATAGCTGTGTGGCTTAACTTGATGAACATTGTTTTCATGTCATCAAAGCAGCAATGTCAATGGCAGACAGAGAGGCATGTGTCCTATCTTTAGACTGTGCCTGAATCAGAGTACTCAACCAGTAACATTAGAGTTGAGGCTGAGGGAGCATAAATACATCAAGCTTTAACAACCCGTCTTGCAGCTAGAGATAACAGTGGATTAAGTCAAAGGATTGTCTTGCACAAATAATCTGGAGCTTTTCCTAAGAGGCATGAGAGTCATGTGAAGACACACACTAGAAGACAAATCCAATTGTTCTCCTTCATAGATGACCATTCTGGAAGCGGTAAAGGATTTCTCTACAGAATGCTACAGAATTATCCAAGTTAACAAACAAATGTTCTTAATGGCTAGTGGAATCCTACATTTCATTCAAATCTACAATTAAATTTTTATTACTTTTTCATCAAAGTTTAACTGTATTTCTAGAATGGGTAATTTGTGTTTTCATTATTTCTGTGGGCTTTGTATATTATTTCTTTGTACTCTGAAATATTAATGATTTGATGTTTGTGTTTACTTTCCACCCTTTCTTTGATCCTTTTAAATGTGTATTCACTTGAAAAGTTCTATTAAAATAATTTAATTATAGCCAGTCTTTCCTTTTTAAGAAAGAAGAAAAAAAAATTGACAACCTTTTATTTATTACTCATTTTATTAGAAACTTTGCAAATATGCCGTGAATGCAACTTTTACTCTTTTATCATGTATTGTAGATTCAAACGCACAGTGATCCAAAGTCTGCAGCATCTTCTCAGGAATCAAATGCTCTTAGTTAAAAAATGCATGTGGTCATTAATGGTGAGGTGATCCAATGTGCTCCCACAGCTAGAATAATGACATCAGCCATCTACTTGGATGATTGGGCTCAATCATGATGGATGTTTAAATCCATCAGATTTTGCAAGTTAATGCTTGAATGGGAGACTACCAATAAATGCAAGGTATTTTAGATCTCACTGGAGCCCCCGGTGGCACAATGGGTTAAACCCTTGTGTCGGCAGTACTGAAGACCAACAGGTTGGAGGTTCAAATCCGGGGAGAGCATGGATAAGCTCCCTCTGTCAGTTCCAGCTCCCTAAGCGGGGACAGGAGAGAAGCCTCCCACAAGGATGGTAAAACATCAAAACATCTCAGTGTTCCCTGAGCAACATCCTTGCAGATGGCCAATTCTCTCACACCAGAAGCGACTTGCAGTTACTCAAGTCGCTAATCTTAGTTTACACCAGTGTTCTTAACCTGTGGATCCTGTCACGATGCAAGGACTCGGCCGACCCCTTAATCACACACACAGAGACGGTAATCAGCTAACTACTTTATTGAAGAATAAGAAACAGTTGAAAAGGTAATTGTCCATAAAAATATCAAAGGTAATCCAAAAGCATAAGGTAATGTCCAACAGCAAACTTGGCATGGAAGTTTCCAAAGACTTGGCAGGGCTCCGCTCAGCAAAAGCGGATCAGGGAACAAAGCAAAGTTGCAAGATCCAAGATACTCCTTGGCAGGCCACTAGCCCAAACTTAGCTACGTGGTCTTGGCTTGCTACACGTCTGCATAGGATAGACGTGGCCGAGGTACTGAGGATCCGTTCCCACGGATAAGAACATAAGAACATAAGAACATAAGAAGAGCCATGCTGAATCGGGCCTCAGCCCATCTAGTCCAGCATTCTGTGTCACACAGTGGCCCACTAGTTGTACACGGGGATCTCTAGCAGAAAGGAGGGCAAAACCCTCACCTGCTCCCGACCCCCCACAACCAGTACCCGGGGAAAATCCTGCCTGCCTCCATCAACACAGAGGTGGCACTTGGATGTCCATTTCAGTAGCTACTGATTCCCTTGGTCTCCATGAATCTGTCTAATCCTGCCTTGAAGCTGTCCAGGCTGACAGCTGTCACAACCTCCTCTGGAAGTGAGTTCCATAACCCAATGACCCTCTGGGTGAAGAAATATTTCCCTTTATTAGTCCTAACTTTCCTACCTTGGAGCTTTAGGGAGTGCCCCCTAGTCCTAGTGTTGGGTGACAGAGAAAATATTTTTTCTTTGTTCACCTTTTCTATGCCATGCATGATTTTATACACTTCGATCAAGTCACCTCTTAAACGCCGTCTTTCAAGGCTGAAAAGACCAAGGCGTTGCAACCTGATTTCATAAGGGAGCTGCTCCATCCCTTGGATCATATTTGTTGCCCTTCTTTGTACCTTTTCCAGTTCCGTTATATCCTTTTTGAGGTGCGGTGACCAGAATTGGTACTCCAGATGTGGCCTCACCATAGATTTGTAGAGAGGCAATACAACATTTGCCGACCTATTTTCGATTCCCTTCCTGATCATGCCAAGCATAGAATTTGCTTTTTTCACTGCTGCAGCGCACTGGGTTGACATCTTCATTGAGCTGTCCACCAAAACCCCAAGATCCCTTTCCTGGTTTGTCTCAGAAAGCTTTGATCCCATCAGTTGATAAGTGTATTTGGGGTTCTTTGCCCCGATGTGCATGACTTTACACTTGTTTAGGTTAAAATGCATTTGCCACTTTGTTGCCCATTCACTCAATTTCGAGAGATCTTTCTGGAGCTCTTTACAGTCAGTTTCATTTTTAACTACCCTGAACAGTTTAGTGTCATCTCCTCTACTTAAACTGAACAGTTTAGTGTCGGATCCTCTACTTAATCCCCTTGGAGAGACCCCCGATGCTCTAGGCTTCTCCTCCTCCAATCTGTGCTGCGGGACCTCGGCCTGTCTAGGCTGTGGAACCAGCCCCTCCTGCTAGCCTCAATGCTCCGTCTCCTATCAAAGGTTCGACCTTGCCTCCCAGCACCTGGTTCCCTATCTTCGTGAGAGCCGAACTCCCCATCTGCTTCCTGGGCCTCTCCCTCCATTGTTTCCCACATTCTTTCCTGTGATCCTCCCCCCCCCCCCCCCGGCCGTTCATAATCTTCACTATCACTGCTTTCGAAATCCGTCTGGCCTTCCTGCATCTCATAAGGATCAGGCCAGCCGTCATCCCAGGCCAGGCTTTCTGTGGGGAAGAAGGCCCAGCTATCTCAAAATCCCCTTCTGCCAGTCCCTCCAAAGCCTCCTCAGAATCAGCGGGCTCCAATGCAAGTGGGACCCCCGGTGCTGCCCCCTGCCCCCCAGGCACGAAAGAGAACTGGGGTGCTACAGATCCCCAGGTATTTTGGCCTACAACTCCCAGAAATCCCAGCCAGTTTAACAGCTGTTAGCATTTCTGGGAGTTGAAGGCCAAAACATCTGGAGACCCACAGGTTGAGACTTTCAAAAGAGGTTCTCAGACTTTTTCAGCCACTGAGCCCCTTTTGAAGAAAAAAATTCTCACAGAGCCCCAAGACATGTTCATATATGATAGTATAGTATAGTATAGTATAGTACATATAATGTACAACAGTGTTTCCCAACCTTTTTTGAGCCGCGGCACACTTTTTACATTTGCAAAATCCTGGGGCACACCACCAACCAAAATGACACAAAATGACACTCTTAACACAGCAATAGTTAATATGTTTTTAAAATATATGTATACACTCAGTGTGAAACCTGGGCCTGTTTCGATGAACACAACATAGATATCCTGGCAGGAATGGCAGAAAGGCACAAACTTCCCACACAGAACTCCCATAATCAAGAGAAAATGCTTTAAGAATTTGGTGGGCATTGACCTTGAGTTTTGGAGTTGTAGTTCACCTATATCCAGAGAGCACTGTGGACTGAAACAATGTTGGATCAGGACCAAACTTGGCATGAATACTCAATATGCCCAAATATGATCGCAGATAGAGTTCAGGGGAAATAGACCTTGACATTTGGGAGTTGTAGTTGCTGGGATTTATAGTTCCCCTGCAATCAAAGAGCATTCCGAACCCCACCAATGATAGAACTGGGCCAAACTTGCCACACAGAACCCCCAGGAGGCAAGAGGAGGTCTCTACTTGGGGAAAGGGAGGCGGGTCTTCCCAATGCATGGAGAGGGAGAGACCAAGTAGACAACGGGTGGGGAGGGGGGTGTTTGTAATTTTGTGCCTTTATCGAGGTAGGTTTCTTAGGGTTTTTATGCTTCAACACACTAGACTCTTCCCCCCTCCCCTCCTGGAGGTTCCAATTTCCCACGGCACACCTGATGATTGCTCACGGCACCTTAATGTGCCCCGGCACACTGGTTGGGAAACACTGATGTACAACATATATGTGGCATGTCCAGACTTGTGGCAGTTGGATGGAGAATGATTGAGTGAACTAATTTACACAGTGCAATAAATAAATAAATAAAAGAAAAGAAAGAACAATGCAATATTTAAAATGAAAACCTGAAAACCTGGCTCTTCCGCCTAGCGTTTGGGGCCTGATCGGTACCTTGAATGACTGAGCCTCTCCTTGCCGTCTGTATCTATGTTTTTAAATTGATGTACATTGATGTATTTTGGGGTTTTTAAATGATGTAAGTCGCCCGGAGCACCGGTGGTGGAGGGCGACTCACAAATATTAAAGTATTATTATTATTATTATTATTAAAATGAAGAACAATTTTAACTTTGCAGTATTTCAGTGGAAGGCCCGAGGGGCCATCCAGTCCAACCCCCCTCTGCCATTCAGTAAAAGCGCAATTAAAGAACCCCCAAAAGATGACCATCCAGCCTTTGTAATAATAATCGTAATCATCATCATCATCATCATCAACCTCAGAGGTAATGCAGTCCAACCCCCTTCTGCCATGCAGGAAAAATACAATCAAAGCACCTCCGAATGGTGGAAGGGAAATAGGGTTTTGGAAGCAATGAAGGTAAGGGGGAAAGGATCTGGGTGGTGAAGAAGGCAAGGAAAGAAGTTTTTAGGCAGCAAGGTGAGGGGAAGGTTTTTGTTAGCAAGCAGTCCAAGGAAAAAAGGCTTTAAGTGTCAACAGATACAGGGGAAGAATCAGGAAAGAAGAGGAAAGCTTGGATGGGGAGGAGGACAAGGGAGGAGATGGATGGACACTGTAAGTGAAATAATAGTCCAATAATAGAGAAAAGGAAAGCCTGGATGATGGCCATAGAGAGGGACAATCCTTTACACAAAGGCAGGAGGGAAGTGCTGAGCCCCTCAGTAGGCTTCATGGAACCCCAAGGGCTCCACGGAGCACAGTTTCAGAACTGCTGCTTTAGACATTCAGCAGTGGAAGTGTTTCCATTCAATGCAGAGCTGCTGTGGGAGGAACCACAGGCATATTTGCCACTCTGTGGCAGTACTTCCTCTGGCCACCCTATGATTTATCTAATGCACTGTGGATTAATCATGGGGTTAATTTACAAGCAAATATGAATTGTTTGCCTCATTTGTTTTTGCTGTTAAAAGGGTAATTGAGTAACCCGTAACAAGATGCCAGCTAAGCCTTGCACCCTACACAATTATTCAGCATCCATAAATCCAGCTCTAGTGCCTTTGCATAACATGGAAATGTGTAATAAGAAGACCTTCAATAGCATCTTAACCCCAAGCTCTAGATAATTCCATGTGGTGGAATGTAATCCGTGTCCACTGTCCAGTTTATCTTGTGCCGCCTACATGCTCACAGCACCATGCATTCATTCTCAATAAAATAATCACATGTATCCATCCATGTATTCCAAAAGTTATCTCTTTGTCATCTAAATATCATGAAGCTTGGAACACTATGTATTGGGGAAAAACATTTTTCTACTCACACCCAAAATATTGCACTTCAACTTGTTGAATTGGCATCAGATATTCTTCGTTATTACTTTGTTATCAACTTGAGTGGAAGCACATGTATGGATTCACATCACATACTTTACATTGAAAAAGATCACTTGCTATTCACTTCTTGGAGAAAGAGATACTGTTATTCTCCACTTGGTGGAAGGAACAAAGTTAAGTGTTTTGTAAAGTCCTTCATGTGATAACATTGGTTGTGCCTGTGGAGGTGAAGTGCCGGCAGCTCCCACTTCACATAGTGTGATGCTTTCTGTAGAACCCCTAATATCAAGCCCTTCACATGGAAGGAGTCTCTCTACTTACTTTTATTTACTGGCAGCTGAATGTAGGGTATTGTGGAGGACCTGTTCCCACTCCACATACACAGATGCCTCCATTGACATCTCACTATAATCACATCACAACAGCAGACTGGGAAAGTTGACAACCTGCTATTGATTTCTCTGTATCTTTCAAAGCACTTTGTTGCAAACAAAAGAAGATGAATGCTTAACTGTATGCCACAAAAGAGGCCATACTGCTTAAAGTGAGGGCGAGTTGCCCTGCTTAGAAAAACTGGCCACACTGTGTGGGTTCATCGATACCTTTAGTATGCTGAGTTTAGTTTTGATCCATGGCAGTTAAAATAGTTTCAGTGTAGATGAAGCTAAGTTATGTTGGAACATGTGTGTTGATGGGGCAGAGTGCAGTCACAGTATTTCAATGCAATCAATTAAATAAGGAAACATGTTTAAAAGTGTGGTTTTATCTTTTTTTTCAATTATATTTAAAATGTGTTTTGTACTTTAAAATAGAATTGTTTTTAATTGCTTTTTATTTTCGCATTGACACAACATGGAGCAAGAGCCTAGTCACCTTCACACCTGCCAATATAGATGTTCCCAAAGGAGGGCATCTGCTCTTGGAGGCAGATCCAAAAGGATGGGTAGGTTGATGTCGATATAGGTATGCTTCCTCCCCTTGAAAAAACGGAGGGCCCAAAGTGCTAAATTAGAATTTAACAATCTCTTTATACTGGACAATCTTCTTATTTGATTTATGCTTCTTTTCTTCCTAAAGAAAGCCTAGCAGGTAGACTTGTGCACAGATTTGTTTTCTTCCGGTACCCTTGGTAGCTCATAATGGTAAGGATCCTCCCGGTAAGAAAACCTGCCTGCAACATAAGCAAGTGGGAGCTGATCTCAGCTCCTTCTCCCCTATTTGGCATCACAGTTTACTCTTTTTTGATTTTCATTCTCTTCATTCTTTTTATTTAGTGAGACTGTCTAGGAGTTTAGGGCACTTGTGCCCGCTTTGTGCTGGTCTGTGACCGTAATAAAGTTTTTGATTGATTGATTGCCTAGGAGTTGGGGAAGGACCTGAGTGATGGTGGGTGGGACGTTCATATGTGTTTGGGGGCTTGGAGACAGAGAGCAAGCTAGCAATCAGTAGACTAGTGTGTGGATTTCATTTCCTCCATTTCCTTCAGTGCCTTCAATACTTTGGGAGCCCGGTAAGAGTTCTCCCGGTACGAAAACCCTCCTGCAATCTCGACTTCTCCCCTGTTCAGCATCGCAGTTGAATCTTTGTGATTTTCCTTTATTTTTCTAATTCTTTCTATTTATTGAGAATGACTGGGAGTTGGGGACTTGGGGGACAATGGGTGGGCAAGTGTGTGCATTCACCCTTTCACACTTTTAGCTTCTTTTTCTCCTTTCCTTTCTCTCATTCAGAAAATACTTCTAAAAGATTATTATTATTAATAATAATAATAGTAATCCCAGCAAACAAATAGAGAATCCTACCTCTCCTCTAGAGTAGAAAGTAGAAACAGATTTAAGGAAGCAAAAACCCAACCAGAAAGGAGATTGCAGGCAAGAGAGGGGATTTATAAGGTAGTCCAAGGAGGATAACTCCACTGAGCTCCAGGTCATCACTCTTCCTTCCCTGGGCCTCCTTAAAATGCCTTGGAAAGCTATCTGGCATGGTACTGGTGCTGGGAGAGAAAATGTGCGTGCCTGCCTCTCCTCTAGAGTAGAACAGCTTTAAGAAGCATTAAACTCTGTTTCCTCCTCTACAAAGGAAAAGGATCCAGAAAGATTGATAACTATGATGCTTTAAAAAAATCTTAATGAAGGATATTGAATCTGTGGGAAGTCCCCCGCCCCATAATGGGCTGGATAGGATATGTTCTTAACCCCATTACTGATACCCAGGCTCCCCTGACAAAAGGGGAGCCTCGTAAGTTCCTCATTGCCATCAATGGGTCAAAACTAACAATGTTTTATGGATGCGGAATGAAAATGCCCATTCGGCAGTGCGCCTGTTTTCAAGGGCTGCTGAAAAATAAATATTGGGGGCTTTCGGTAACAGGCAAGCAGAAATAGATGGCAATTCACCTGAAATTCACAAGCCTACTAGCAAGACATAGTAGTTTCCATATAGTAACTAGCAGCCAACATACCTTCTTTGTATGTAACCAGTGTTACCAGTCACATTTGTATCTCACTGTTCACCTGACATTCTTTGAAAGGGTTTGCCTGAAAAGATAAATATTACATCCTAACTTTGATGTAGGGGAGACAGTCAAGCACATAGGTATTATTCTATTAACCCTCTAAGCTCTACATTGGCAGCATATTTGTGATTTTGACATTTGGCTTAGTGTCTCCTGATACTCCCTTCCCCCAAACATCGTAAAGTATACTGGAACTTATGTTCTGTTGTAAGAATGCCATTTTGACGGATGATGGATGTGCATTGAACTAATACAGGCCAGAAATAGGGTTATAAAAAGAAAATATAATTTCTTGGATCATGATTCAATTGGTTCTCTCACCTAATCCTCTGGAGTTATATAAGCCATCCAGTTCTAGTAGGCTAGCCAAAGCCTGCATATTAATTTTTATTATTTATACAAATAGGCTTCTGTGCAATGGGGTGGGGGACATAAATGCCACTGGCAGAGAACAAAGTAATATTAAATGGAGTAGGAATAGTAAGATGGCCAGCTTACATCCTACAACATAAGAAATTTGATTACTCTTATAATTATCCCAGCTTGCAAGATAGCTACATGCTTTGATGATGGCCATAAAATTACTCAGCCCTTTTCAAAATCCAGCCAGTGTATTTGTCGCTGTGACCTTCTCTCTCCATGACTTCTAAGAGTGCGAGGAAAGAGTGCTCAACATTTTTTCCCTTTTATTGGCTTTAAATTTACTGCCCTTTAGTCTCACTGAATAAATATCGGATCCTGAATTATGGGAATAGTGATGAGGATGGGAATTGAGAGGGAGAGGAAGGAAAAGATGGATCAGTCCAGCCTGGATATAAATCAAATAGTGGTTTTTTTAAAGAGTTACTTGCAAGTGTACTTATTTTTTATGAGAACATGGGATTTGGGTGGACTGGAGAAGCTGTCTGCCTTTTTACAGAATTATGGAAACAGTCATATGGCTTCCTTTATGGAATACTGAACCAAGTGACCCTGTCGTGATTATCCTCAGGTGTGCTGCTCCAGGGACATGCATGTTCAAAGTCCAGGAATGTAGTAGTTGCACTGACACCCTGTTTCGTCAAAGCTGGCAAATGAAAGGACTTGCATTCTAATTGTATCCCAATCTGTTCTGACAAACCATGCAATATTCTTGTGCCAACCCTGTTATATGTCTAGAAAACGTGGACTGTGTACAGATGTCATGTTCAGCTCCTGGAATGATTATATCAGCATTGCCCCTGGAAAATCCTGCAAATCACTTGGGAAGACATGCAGACAAATGTCAGCATGCTGGAAGAAGCAATGACTCCTGTGCCCTCAATTCTGCTGGACTGGCCATGCTGTCCGAATGCCCAATCACCATCTCCCAAAGCAGTTACTATGCTCCCAACTTAAGAATGGAAAACAGAATGTTGGAGGACAGGAAAAGAGATTTAAAGATGGGCTTAAAGCTAATCTTTAAAAATGTGGCATAGACACCGAGAACTGGGAAGCCCTGGCACTTGAGCACTCTAACTGGAGGTCAGCTGTCACCAGCAGTGCTGCAGAATTGGAAGAGTCACGAATGGAGGGTAAAAGGAAGAAATGTGTTAAGAGGAAGGTGCATCAAGTCAACCTGACCAGAACCACCTTCCACCTGGAAACTGATGTCTTCACTGTGGAAAAAACATATGGGTCAAGAATAGGACTCTACAGTCACCTACAAGTCCACTGCATGTGGAAGACCATCATTCTCGGACAATAAGGGATCGCCTAAGTCAGGGCTGTCCAACTTCTAACCGGCCAAAGGGCCGGAATTGAGGTCACTGATGACCTGGGGGGCTGTTCGGCCCCGCCCCCAGGCCCCGCCCCAGGCCCCTTCCCCAGCCCCTCCCCCGCCCCGCCCCCAGCCCCCTCCTAAAACTGTCATTCTCCCTCCTCCTCCTCCTCTTTCCCCGGCGCCGCGGCGCATGGGACACCAGCGGCGCCGGGAAGAAGGAGGAGGCCCACCTCCTTGCACCCTCCCGCCCGTCCCGGCGCAGCCAGTGTCCCATGCGCCACGGCGCCAGGGAAAAAGGAGGAGGAGGGAGAATTCTCCTCCTCCTCCTCTTTCCCCGGCGCTGCGGTGCACGGGACAGCAGCGACGCCGGGGGAAGAGGAGGAGGAGCAGGGAGAACTCTCCCTCCTCCTCCTCCTCTTTCCCGGGTGCCGCAGCGCCCAGAACAGCAGCGGCACCGGTGGAGGAGGAAGGAGAACTCCTTCTCTTTCCCCGGATCCCAGGCGCCAGCGCGTGCGGGGGGAAAGAGGGACGAAGGAGGAGGGAATCAGCTGACGGCCTTCTCCATCGTCCCTCCTCTTTCCCCCTGCCTGCGCCCTTGCCCAGATCCCGAGCGCCGGCGCGGGGAGGGGAAGGAGGAGGGGCGAAGGAGGAAAAAGGCAACCAGCTGACTTCCTCCTCCTTCGCCCCTCCTCCCCCGCGGACGCGCCGCGGCTCCGATGGCGAGCCACGGTGCGGGGAGGGGAAGGAGGAGGGGTGAAGGAGGAGGGGCCATCTCTCTTCCTCCTCCCTGTATCGCCGCCTTGTCCCTCTCTCGGCGCCGCCGATGCGATGCAGTTTGCAGCGGCGCCGCCGAGAGAGGGAGAGAGGGGGTGATACAGGGAGGAGGAAGAGCTGGCTCGTCCTCCCTACACGCCCCTTCTCCCTCTCTCGCTGCCGCCGATGCAAACTGCATCGCATCGGCGGCGCCGAGAGAGGGAGAAGGGGGCGGTGCAGGGAGGACGAGCCAGCTCTCTTCCTCCTCCTTGTACCACCCCTTGTCCCTCTCTCACCGGCGCCGATGCGATCCGGTTTGCATCGGCGGCGTGGAGAGAGGGACGGAGGGGGCGGTGCAGGGAGGAGGACCTGGCTCACTTCCTCCTCCCTGCCCCGCCTCCCCCTACCCCCCGCCGCCTTTTTTTAAAAAAAATTAAAAATGGTGGCCAGGGGCATAGCGGGGGCCGTGGCGAACAGGCTGGGGGCCGTGTACGGCCCCCGGGCCGCCAGTTGGACAGCCCTGGCCTAAGTCAAGCCAAAAATCTTAATTTTCAAGCTTAAAAGAGGCAGATACAAACTCCAACCCATACGACTTCTGCTATTTCCAAATCATCTTTTCCAATTCATATTTATTTATTTATTTATTATTTGCATTTTTCCCGAGGGCTCGTGGCGGGTTACAAGACATACATAGTGATCGGCAGGCAACACTCATGCCGACTCACGAACAAAATAAAACAATGCTATAACCATAAAAATAACAAAAATGATACTAAAAACATCATTAAAACATTGTTAAAATTACACTAAGTGACAAAAACGGTAACACAGAGTCATAAGTCGATTGAAAGCAAGAGGCGTTATATGTCAACCGAAGGCCTGCTTGAAAAGGAAGGTCTTACAGGCCCTGCGGAAGGGGCGAGCTCCCGTATGGCTCTAGCCTCCTCCGGCAGGGCCTTCCAGGCCGTTGGAGCTGCTACTGAGAAGGAGCGCTGCCTAGTTGATGATAGGCGGCAGAGGCGGATCGGTGGAATCTCCAGCAGGTTTTGCTCTGCTGAGCGGAGTGATCTCGGGGATCGTATGGGGCAAGGCGGTCCAAGAGGTACGCAGGCCCTAGACCGTACAAGGCCTTAAAGGTCAACACCAGCACCTTGAAGGTGATTCGGTACTCAATTGGCAGCCAGTGCAGTTGCTGGAGGATGGGCGTAATGTGCTGCCTCACCGGCACTCCGGCCAGCCGGCGAGCAGCGGCATTCTGTACTAGCTTGAGTTTCCGACTCGTCGCCAAGGGAAGGCCAACGAGGGCGTTACAGTAGTCTAGTCTCGAGATGACCGTCGCTTGATCACCGTAGCCAGGTCATTCCTGGACAGGTAGGGGGCCAGTCGCCTAGCCTGACGTAGGTGGTAGAACGCCACCCTGCTGACCGCGGAGACCTGGGTCTCCATGGTCAGCAGGGAGTCGAACTGAACACCCAAGCTCTTAACAATTGACGACGTGCTTAATTGCTCGCCGTCCAGAGTAGGCAACCGGCACTCATCCCGGCCAGGCCGACCAGGCCATAGGATCTCCGTCTTCGACGGATTCACCTTCAGCCGGCTGGCCCGCAGCCAACCAGTCACGGCTTCGAGGCACAGATGGAAGCAATCGGGTACGGTATCCGGCCTGCCGTCCATTCGCAGCAGAAGCTGGGTGTCATCAGCGTACTGATAACACTCCAGACCAAAGTCGCGGGCCAGCTGGGCCAGGGGGCGCATATAAACGTTGAATAATAAGGGGGAGAGAATGGCCCCTGGGGACCCACAGTTAAGTGGGAGCCGCCTGAGACCATCCTCCCCTCCACACGCTGTCCCCGATCCCGGAGAAAGGAGGCCACCCATTTAAGGGCAGTCCCCTGACTCCGGAAGCGGATAGGCGGTGGGTCAACAATGCATGGTCTACTGTATCAAACGCTGCTGTCAGATCTAACAAGACAAGCAGTGCCGATCCACCCTGGTCCAGCTGGCGGGCGGTTGGTCTGTAATGGCGACAAGCACGGTCTCCGTCCCGTGCCCAATACGGAAGCCGGACTGGAAGGGATCAAATCCAGCTGTGTCTTCTAAGAACTGCTGCAGCTGATCCGCTGCTGCCCTCTCAATCACCTTGCCCAGGAAGGGCAAGTTGGAAACAGGCCGGTAATTGAGGGAGCCGAAGGGTCTAAATTCGGCTTCTTCAGCAGCGGTCTTACCATAGCCTCTTTTAATCCCCTGGGAAGACTCCGTGCTCAAGGGAGCTATTTAAGATCGTGCCCAGGGGGCCGCATAACCTCTCCTGGCAAGGTCTAATAAGCCAGGAGGGGCACGGGTCGAGGGAGCAAGTAGTTGGTCTAGCTGCAACAAGTAACTTATCGACAGCTGCTGCGTCCAGCAATTGGAAACGGGTGAAGGTGGCCCGCCGAGTGGCGGCGGAGTCTCGAGTTCGCTAACTGTAGCAAAAGTAGCGGGGATATCCCGGCGGAGCAACGAAATCTTGTCGGTGAAATAGTTCTGAAAAGCCTCAGCTGTCGGAGCCAAACCCCTATCATTTGGGACAGTAGGGATCGCTGTCAGAGACCGAATTATCTTAAAAAGTTGAGCCGGGCGTGAACTAGCCGACTCTATCAAGGAGGAATAATATGACTTTTTTGCTTCCTTGATAGCATGCTCATAAGCCTTTTAAACAGCTTATAAGCTGATTTCGAAGCTTCGTCACGGAGTCTCCGCCACACGTCCTCTAGCTGTCTCTTCCTCCGTTTCATCGCCCGCAGGTCCTCAGAGAACCAAGGCGAGCGATTAGTCCGAGGGATGAGAGAGCGTCTGGGGGCGATTTCATCAAGGGCGGCGGAAAGACTGGCATTCCAGTGTTCCACCTGCCCATCGACGGAATCGCTGGGGGGCTCCCATTCCCTTAGAGCATTCAGGAACCGAATGGGTTCCATAAGTCTCCTCGGGCGAACCATAATAGGTTCGGCACCCTTACCGAGAGGTGAGGCCAGCTCCAGACGGACTTCTAGGACCTTGTGATCCGACCATGGAACCTCTATAATAGAGGCTGGGGTCACACAATTCCGGCAGCGAAAATCAAATCCAAGGTGTGCCCAGCCTGGTGAGTGGGACCGGTCTTACACAGTGAGAGACCTAGTGCCTCCATGGTAGACACTAGATCCAAGGCTACTGTCGAGGCGGTGTCGGCATGGACATTAAAGTCCCCAGAACCATAAGCCTGGGGAACCGCAATGCCCACTCCGCCACCACCTCCAGCAGCCTGGGTAGACTCCCGCCGGTGCGTTGGGTGCACGGTACACCAGCAGGAAGGCCACACTCTCACCAAGGTCCCACACCAGGCCAGAGCACTCCATGCCTGGAATGTTCGCTACCGGAATCGTCCTAGAATTAAAATTGTCTCGACTGAGGATGGCAACACCTCCCCCGCCTCTCTGTCCTCATCTGATAACTAGCCGTAAACCCAGGAGATGCCAGCTCGTGCAAGATGACCCCGTCTCCCTCCTGGAGCCATGTTTCTGTGAGGCAGGCCAGATCGGCCTTCCTCTCCAGCAAGAAATCCCTGATGGTGGCGGATTTATTACGCACGGATCTGGTATTGGCTAGTATCAGAGTTGGAGGAGAGGTAGATGAGAGCTCTCCATCTGCGTGTCTTGGAATAGCACGTAGGTCAGAGGGTGGACGAGCCCTTACATGGTTCGTCCGTCCTCTCTCATAAGACCTACGGCTACCGTCCCAATTGCCCCTGCCCGAGATCACCCGAATAGCCCGCCCCTGCAAAGCCCATCCCTGAATCTCTAAGTGTCCGGCGCCTTGCTCAACCTCTGAAAAGGGGGAGCACGCTGGATCACTCTTTGTGATTTATGACTAGAGTTAGTTTGGGGGCCAGGCAATCTCGTTCGCAACTCCTCTCTAACCCCCCCCAGAGTTTTGCTCAGGTCGGGCTAAAGGAAGTCCAGAGGTCAGATTTGGCGAGCTACTGTTACCAGGGCCCACCTTAGGGCCACAAAGTGGGGAAGTGGGGCAGACTGGGCCCTTCGGCTCCAGTGTTGGTATTCTGCTCCCCAAAAGTCCTGGATCTGAAATTCCCTCTCTCTCGCCTCGTTGGAGAGTTAGGGTGGGCTGCGCTGGGGGCTGCCCTCTCCCACCTCGGATTAGATGGACATCGCTCTTGAGGTAGAAGCTGATGGGGGCTGTCCCTTATGGATAGTCTCTCCTGGCTGGGAGCGGCAGTTTGAGTGTCATCATGGTTGGAGCCTCTCGGTCAGTCATTGCTGCTTGAGGCTCTCCACCCGCCCCTTGGAGTTTCATTTGTTGCCTTCCTGGCAACGAGGGTAATGAGGGGCCTCCGTCCACCAGGTGGCGATGTTGTTCCTCCCCGGATGGGGGAGGGCCTCTCTCTCGGCCTCTCTCTCTTCGGCGTGCTCTTCGCCTACGACACTTCCGGGGGCGCCGCTTCCTGTCTTTTCCCTCCCCTGGGGGACATGGCTGGGAGGACCTCCTGTGTCCCTCCTACCGCTGCATCTGGTGGACTCATCACGACCGGCGGATCCTCCCGCCTCTCCTCCGTCGCCTCATCCGGTGCCGCCTCCATGACCTCAGGCAAAGGGGCTGTCGGAAGAAAGCTTCTTTTCCGGCGCCGCCGCTGGTGTCTGGTGCGCCTGCGCTTTAGTTCCGCACCCCTCATTCCTGAGGGTGGGGAGGCATGCCTTCTCCCAGCGCGTCCTCAAGGTCGGGCGCCATCTTCAGCCTCTCTACCAACTCTCTTCTTATCGAGAGAGAGAGAGACGGGCGCCTCGCCGAAGGCCTGCGCGTCGCTCCAGGACCGAGTCAATATCAAAAGTCTCCATCTCTCCCACCTCCAGCTGACTGGCCGGGCGAGCTCCCTCAGACCCCGGCAGGCGGACCAGGACACTCACCCGGGTTGAGGCCTGCTTGTGCGATTGGACAGTCCTCCCCGAAGACACAACCCAGCGATCGAGGATTAAGATCTTCCGTTGCCTCCTCGGATCACGCCATGGCTCCTGGGGCTGGTCTTTCATTTAGGGTGGCCTGCTGCTCGTCGGTCTGCAAGTCCCAGGAGTGGTCCCACTGTAATTCTCCAGGGTCGGGACTAGAGGTCCGGGTGGTCATGCCCTGGCCCTTTCCTGCATTCGTCCCGTTCATCGGGCAGGCTGACTCCTGGAGGCCTCCACTATCTGGGGTTGGGCCCGGCGCGGGGTCGCCATCCACCGCGTCTGCAGCACCCTCCAAGGTAAGTCTCAGCCTCTCTCCGAAGGTCGTGAACTGCGCCTCTAGTAAGCCAAATTCTGCCCAGAGCTGAGGGAGGGTCAGCGGAAACCTTCCCATGGGCAAGGGGCAGGTGGTTATCTGGGGTCCCGTTGGTGGTCCCGTTGGTGGTCGGGAAGCAAGGGGGGGAGGAGGCGGCGGTGGGGGAGGGAGAGTAGATCTCTCGGGGACCTCGGTGCCTTTTTTCGCCTTCAACTCAGCCTCCAAGCCCAGAAGGAAGAGATAAAAGGCCTCATCATCGTCCACAGGCACCTCTGAGCCAACCACCTCGTGCTGGGGACCCACACCGGCCCCTTCTGGGGTACGGGGGTTTACTCCAACCGGTTGTTGGTCCATCTCGGTAAGAGGGATGGTCTCAGATGGTCTAGGGACGGAATCTGGAATCTGCGAGCAGGGAGCCCCTGTAGGAAGCTCCTGTCCCGGCGCCATCTTGCCCTGTCTTTTTGTACAATGTACAATGGATGAGCAGGAACATGTGCAAATCCAGCTAGAGCTTCCACTTCAGGTAACATATTGACAGCCGTGAAGAAACTGATACACAGCTGGAGGTTGACATCCATCAAGGCTGTCAGCTCATCAGGCAGCTAGATTTCGAATGCTTAGCTAAGATTGTATAGAAAGCAGCTGATGAAATATCCCCACATCCAATGGAATGCCAACCAAAAGTTTCCTACACTCACAGCCGATGGTGGAATATATTTAGGTTGTTGCATGTTTAGTTGATAATATAGAGCACATGTCAATTTTCCAAGTCTTTTACATTTCTAAAACTTTTAGTCTAAGTCAGTTATTCTAATGCCAGTAGTTATTGCGAAGTGAATGCCTGCACAAACAAAGATTGTTTCAGGGTTTGACAGTGAACACTGTTCCTACTTCTTTAACCTCTGAGCTAGAATGATTCCTTAGAAGGCATTGCCAGCTGAGGATGTCTGCTGTCACCGCATTGCATAGCAAGCACTGAGCGCCAACTGATCCACCTCCAATAAAAAAAATGAGGCCACCGCCTGAATCAGTTCCTTCTTGTTTCCCTTTCTTATCACCTGGTGTGGCAAGGGTTACATTCTGACGTCGCTGCATGAGCACAAGCCACTCCGCATGCCGTCGCCATAGTGTGTATCTATAAGATCAGGGTGTAAGTGATTTTGGCATTGCTGGAACCGATTGTTCATCTGCTTAACCTTCCACTTTCCTAAAAGAGCTCCCATGGCCAGCAGCCATCCCACTGCAGGCTGTGAGCTGTCAGATCCTATCAGCTAAATGGGGTTAAATCTGGTCAGAAGTGGAAAAGAAGATGCCCAAAGAATGCCTACAATAAAAGTAAGAAGCATTTGAATATTGCTGAGTGCTTTCAAGTAATGCAAAGGAGAAATTATTATGTGTGGTCTTTGGCCTGAACTTAGAGACGGAATGCATCTATTTATGTAAAGGTGCAGCTGGCTGGATCTTGGCAGGTGATGTTCAAAACATATACATCTCCGAGAGCCAAGAGTCCTTGTTTCATTTCTGTCATGTCCTTTTCCATCTATGTCATAAAAGTATCATTACATTTTTCATCTTTGGCTGGATTCCAAATCCAGCCAATGATGATTGTTTGATATATCCACTCTGTCAGCTAATAGAAGACATTGGAATGGGTGGTCACTGTTACGTTGTGCTTTCAACGTTGGACCAAGATTGTGGGAAAATGGGATTCAAACCCCTCTCAGGTATTGAAACCCATTTGGACTATTCATACACTCTCAGCAATAGGGGTAGGTAATGGTCTACATAGGGTTGCCTCTGAAGACTATTTGGAAGCTCCAATTGGTCCAGTAAGCAGTATTCATGGAGCACACAACTTCCCTGTTGCGTCAGCTCCAATGGCTACCAGTTTGCTACCGAGCATAATTCAAAGTGCTGGCTTGAGCCTCTCTAAAGGCTACCTGTGTGAACGTATCATCCCCTACGAACCAGCACGTAGATTAAGATTTTCTGGGGTGGCCCTTCTTTTGGAGAATCAAGCCACCCAGCAAGACCTTGGTGACCTTTTGCCAGCACCTCTTGACCTGGAAATCCCCTCAAGTGTTTTTCCTGGTCATCACCTACTACAAAAGAAATCAAACACCCATCACCTTCATGGCCAATCCACCTCTATTGGCCCCATAGACCTGGCTGTACAACAGACAACAGGAACCGGGGTTGGACAAATGAAAGGACGCTTATCTCCTTGCATTCTCTTCCCTGATGTTGGGATGACTTGCTCCATTTTCCACAATGCAATTTCCCCTTTTCCCAGGAATGGATCCAACAATCTTTTCACTTTGAACAATATGCTACTTTGAAATACAATGGACACTGGTGCAAAGTCCGTCGAAGCTCATTAAAATCATCACCAAGAAAATAGCCCGCATGGCATCTGATGGCCCCTCTTTGTTCGTCCCTGAGTTGGGACAATATAATACTTTCATAAAATGATGTCTTCTTTGTTTGAAACTTCCATCCTGCCCCGTCAGCCATTGGAGAGTGGAAATCTGCATTGGAAGCAGGGAACGCTCCCCGATTGGCTGGCGGGTGCCATAGTTCTGACTCCTGCCTCATAGGGAGATTCCTTCCAGCTGGCCATAATATCAGTCCAGTTCCACCAATCACGGCGAAGCCAGCTCCAGCTGGAGCAGAGGCAGGAAAAACAAAAGATCTGGCTGTATAAAAATGTCTGTTTTGTAATGTATGGCATCTCCGCTTCCTTCTGAGACTTCCTGCGAGCTGGCATCCATTTCAGTTGACTTGAATAAATTACCTTGGTGACTTCTTCAACTTGGTGAGATTTCTTGATTTGGAAACACTGGGTTAGCTTCTTGGTCTCGCCAGAGGGACAGATCCACAGGCAGCTCGCTGCCAGTGCCGGTATCGGAACTTGGTATCTGTGCTCTGGGTTTTGTTAACTGTGGCCCAGATCTCACTATTCAGAATTGCGTTAAATTGCTGGATTTCATTACTGACCTGTAAGTCCCATGACTCTTCAGCATTGAGGCATGGCAGTTAAAATTGTATCACACTGCATTCATTTTACACTGTAGATGCAACTTAAGCCAAGAACCAAGGCAATGATTAGACCAAAAGGTTATCATTGAGTGGTGAAAGAAGGATAATTGCACATTTATTTTTATTTTTGCTAAACGATCTTTATTCATGCCAGTCTTTGACAACACATTTCTACAAAAGATTAAAGTTTGACAAAGAAGCAAACTTCTCTTCCTTATTTTCCCAATCTCAGTCCAAAGTTAGTTTCTGGCAAAAGCAAACCTTAATAAAAGTTCCTATTATCCATAAAAGGTTTGACGGTTCAATGGGGCAGGAAGCTGCTGTCATTTTACCAAGGGTTTCTGCAATTCCGTTTGCTTTATCTAACAGTTGCTCTTTCTCTACAGTGTACCCATAAGTTATGCCAGTGTCTTTCCGAATGCACACTTTAAAAAACGAATTTCAGTTGGCGAACCCTATCAATCAAGTTGTCAAAGCAGTTCTGTCATATCATCTCCCTTGTCTTAGCCATCTGCAGAAACATTTAAAGATCAGCTTATTTGGAAATGCTGATTTAACCTCTGATGTTTCTTGGACTGGATGTAATATAATTATCTGTAATGTGGCCTTTTATGAGCTTTAATTAGGAGGCAACTGAATGCATTTCAGGAATGGTCGTTAGTATAATAGTTTACTCTGCCCTAAAACAAAGACCCAGTTTATGCTAAATTGTATTGATCATGATGGCATTCAAAGCTATAACTATCTCGATTTCAAAGGTTTTGATTTTGACATTTACATTTTTTCCTTGACCTTTTCTTTTCAGCTCTCTTCCCCACCCTTTGCTTCCTCCCACTTCACTAAACATTGCCTCCCTCCATGTTATCCCAGGTGAGATCTCAGCAGAAACAAAATGAGTAGGAGGACAAAGAAGCAAAACAAGCACATTTTAATGGAACAACATCACAAAATGTTGAGCTTATTGAAGAGTGTTGCCAGAGAGCTGGATAACTCATTACATGTTTGTTGTGACTCTGCCTTAGCACTTCTTGGACAGAGGATAGGCTGCATAAGACACTCTCTTCCATCTTTCTTTCCTCTCTTCCATCCCAGTCACTCCTGAAACAAAGCAATGGGTCTCTTAAAAAAAATATCTGGTAGAGCAGAAAACAAAGATCAGCTTGTTCCTACTAGGCTTGTGCAATACGGGTAAACCTTGACGCATATCAGTGACCTGGTTTTTGGTGGGGGCCCTGATCTGGTTTTTGGGAGCCTCCCAAATTTGGAAAAACAAATATCTGTCTTCACTCTGGGGTGCCATTTTCTATCTGCCCATTTTGGGGGTGGGAATTCCCAAGCTCCCCTTCCCATCATTCTAGGCATTTTGGCTGTTTCTTACTCTAAGGGAGAGGTGCTCAGCTGTAGGCAGGCATGTGCTTTAAGGAGGCTTCTTACCTGTTTCTACTCTAGAGGAGAGGCGCTTGGCTGCAAGCAGACATGCACACTTTTTCTCTTGGGCCTGCACACCACTTGCACTCTTTCCAAGGCAAGGAGGCAAGACCTCACAGATGTTTCTTCCTCTAGAGGTGCTCAGTTTCAGACATGTGCTTTCTCTCCTGGGTTGCACCACACCAGCAGCCACACACTCTTTCCAAGGCATTTTAAGGAGGCTTCCTAATTCCAGGTAAGGAGGAGCAATAACATCCTGGAAGAGGAGAGGTAACTGGTAGTAGTTTTCAGGGGATTGAGGTTTTCTTTTTGTTTGCTGGGGGATTAACAAAAAAGATTAAACTGTGATGCCTAAAAGCAAAGGAGGAGCCAATATCGGCTCCTGCTTACTTTTGTGTTGGGCGTATTTTTGTACCGGGAATGCCCTTGCCGTTATAGGCTCCTGAAGTTACCAAAGGAAACTGAAGAAAAAGGAAAACACAAGTCTTCTGCACACAAGTCTAGTTCCTACCTTTATACTGCTTGGTGAATGGACAAAAAGAAATGAGTCCTCTAGTTTTTTGTTGTTAAAATTGAGTTTTGTTAAACTTTCTTTTAACAAAAATAAGAAAAAAGATGTTCCCTATTAGCTCTTGTGGCACTTAGCAGGAGGCAGGAAGGAAAGACACCAGTCCTCTTACCTTTCTTTGTTCCTCATGCTTTTTTATTATCCCCAAGGTGGTTTCTGTGTATCTAATAATCTATATGAAGGAAGGAAGAAATGTCTACTCTTTTCTTTCATATCACCTACTCAGTCTGTCGGGCTTTTTTGTTTTACTTTTCCCCAAACCATCTCACCGCTTTAGAGGAAAGCTTTGAACAGCTGTATCCACCATTTTCATTTTTAGATGCATCTTGATATAGCAACACACTGGTCTCTCCATCATTGTCCAACCATGCTGGACACAGCATATTATTTGAGAACATATGCTGGAGTAATCGAACAAACACAATGTCAGACTACACAGAGAAGCCATTGAAATTGTCCACAAGCAACAGAAAGGAGGAAACCATGGAAATGAACAAAATCTGGCTTCCAGTATTCAAAAACTTTAAAATCAGGGCAGTAAATAAAGAACAACACTCAGAAAACAGGGGAATTCCAGACAGGAAGCAATCAAGGTCAGCTAATCACCTCTTAACAAAGGATTCTCCCAGGCAGGAAGCTGCCAGGCTTTGAAGTTGCAAGGTTATTCATTGCTAATCAAGATGGCCAATTGCAACATTCGCACTTGTCTCAAACAAACAAGGTTCCTTTCTCGCACCCCGGACATTCCACATTCCACTTACCAAGCTTCCAACAGATCTCACAACCTCTGAGGATGCCTGCCATAGATGTGGGTGAAACATCAGGAGAGAAGCTTCTGGAACATGGCCATACAGTCCAGAAAACTCACAGCAACACAATAAACCTATGTTTTCATCTAGTATATCATTTGGTTTTCCAGATGTTTGGAATGTTAGCTCCTAGAGTCTATCATCACAGGTTAGAGGAACATTTTAGGATCTGAAGTACAAAACAGCTGGGAGATCAAAGACTGAGAACCATTGGATTAAATTGGGTGAGCAATTAGAGACTTTCTATGGAACTGATGATAAAGTTCTGTAAACAAACATCCTTGACCATATGCTGGAGTCAAGAAACTGCAGCTCGCAGGTTACAAGCATCACACTAGGATGCAATGCTTAACAGCATGATACTGTAAGCTAAAACATATGGTCAGGAGTAGAAAATTTAACCTTGTTTTGGAAGGACAGCGTGGACAGTTGGGAAGTGCACAAGAAAGTTGGAGGTGAAAGAAAGCCTCTCAAATTTTCGAACCACAGCTAAATGTGCAAGTATGTGTTTTAATTGGTAATTCCATTCTAGTTGTGGGGATTGAAACAGTTCTCTCTCTCTTTCCTACTGAAGATAACAGAAGAGGACACTATGATCATCAGGTCTAGCCTAAGGCTTTTTGCTGCCTAGATTGAGGAACAAAGTTGCATCCCATTAAAAATCCATAGGAAGAAATGGATTTGCAGCCAGGCAATATATGCAGTGAGATATCATGCTTTACCACACTTGAGACAGAAAAGGTGAGGGCTTAGAACAAATAGTGTGGCAGACAGATTTTTTTTCTTTTACAGAGTTAGTAAAGGAACTTACTGGTACCAAGCACCTGCCTTCTGAAAAAATTATTCATTCTGAATAATGGCAGTTCTGGACTTGATTGTCCACCCTCCAGGAAAGAAAGTGTGGTGGCTCACTGGAAGGCAGGATATTAGAGGAAAAATTGAAGTAGTCTGTGTCAGAGCTGGGAGATCTTAGCCTTGAGGAGGCTCAGACTCCCAGTCTGCCTTGACCTGCCTTGACGCTGGACCTTGGGGAATTCCCTGGGGTGATGTAATCCTTTGGGAGCAGTGCTGAGTCAGGACGGATGTGACGCAACCTCTTCTGGACATTGGACACTGACTGGGAATATGCTGACTTAGCAGGGGTATGATGCAATATCCTCTGGACAGTAGGATTGCTGAGTCAGCAGGACATGATGCAACCTTTCCTGGATGTTGCAAGGGAAAGGAGGGAGGGGGTTGGGGTATACAAGGTGTGTTTGGGTGACGGAGCACTGCTTTGGCTTTATGGGTGTTGTACCTGCAATAAATCTTGTTGGATCGAGCAACTGCCTGCGTGTGATCTTTACGGAGAATTGGAGCGTCCTCACAAGTCTGTCCACGCAATGAGAATGCAGGAAAGTTTGGAGGAGATACTGATGCTAGGGGGAAAGGAAGGAAAAAGGAAGAGGGGCCGACCAAGGGCAAGGTGGATGGATGGTATCTTTAAAGGGACTGGCTTGATCTTGAAGGAGCGATGGCCAACAGGGAAATCTGGCGTGAGCTGGTCCATGAGGTCACGAAGAGTAGGAAGCAATTGAACGAATAAACAACAAGACTTAATTGAGGAAGGGGGAATAAGCAAAAGATAGCCAAAGGACAGGTGGAATATGAAAGGTCTTCCCATGGTTTTAGAAACAAACAAAAAAATAAAGTAAACTTGTAACAGCAGAAAAGCATTCCAGATTTCACACTAATAGCAAAGAAAATATATATGCATTAAGACGGGATATGGCAATGCAGAGGCTTCTGTCCTCTCTTAAGCCCTTCCACACATCCAGAGCAGAAATGGGGATTTAAAAGATCTGTTTTGCTCCGGAGTGTCTGCATAGCCCCCTCAGAAACCGGGTGGAAAATGAGTGGTAGGTTACTGGGCATGCTCTTGAGAGAGATTTGGGTTGGCTATCTAGTTTTTTAAAATTCATTTTAATTATATTGTTACACACATGACATATATATATATATATATATATATATATATATATATATATATCCACATGTACAGGCATTTGGCTTGTTTCTAAATTCTATTGTATTGTGCCATGCTAGCTGTCTTGAATTCCTGTGGGAAGGAAGGCAGGATATTTATTTATTGTTTATTTAGTTATTTACTATATTTATATCCCACTCTCTCTCTCACCCCGCAGGGGACTCAGAGCAGCTTGCAACATGGCAATATTCAATGCCGCACATTCACCAAATAATACAATACATTTACATCATATAATAATAATAATAATTCAGAAATGTTTCAAATGCCTATATTTTGTAGCACCAAAGTCAATCTTCACAAGCTGCTTAGAAACCCATTCTAGGAGAAAAGTGGGGGGTTGTCCAATAAACAAACAAACAAGAAACAAACAAACAAACTGTCCTGCATCCTTTTGGTGACATATGCCTCATGCTGAAAGCAGTTACCTTTGCCTCCTTTAAATTGCCTCACTGGTCCATTAAGCTGCATCTCCTTCTGGAATTGACAGCTGCTAGGCAAAAAGGAAAGCATGGAACAACGAGGGCAGAGCATTATGTTCTGTCTGTCTCATGTATTTTCATGTTAGCATTCTTTTGTCTTCAGAACAGTGTAGGCATTCACAGAAGGCCCTCCAAAAAGTGAACACACAGAACCCTGTATGATAATTTTAATATATTCCATAGCAGATGCCATCCCTACCAATTCCTAAAGGCACTTCCCTCCCACCATTGTTACACACACAAACACACACAAAATGGGGTCAAAACATTTTGCCTCCTCCATCGTAAAAAACGTTATGAATGAAATATAACAACAAAAGTTGCTACAGACCATAGCCTGAACTGTCTTCTATACAAAACTACCATTCAACAGTTTTGTTGTTGTTGTTGTTTATTTACTTCCGACTCTTTGTGACCTCATGGACCAGCCCACACCAGAGCTCCCTGTCGGCCGTCACCACCCCCAGCTCCTTCAGAGTCAAGTCAGTCACTTCAAGGATGCCATTCATCCATCTTGCCCTTGGTTGGCCCCTCTTCCTTTTTCCATCCTTTTTCCTCAGCATCATTGTCATCTTTAAGCTTTCCTTTCTTCTCATGACATGGCCAAACTACTTCATCTTTGCTTCTAATATCCTTCCCTCCATTGAGCAGCTGGGCTTTATTTCCTGAAGTATAGACTGATTGAATCTTCTCACGGTCCAAGGCACTCTCAGGATTTTCCTCCAGCACCACAGTTCAAGAACGTCTTTCTTCCTTCGCTCCACCTTCCTTATGGTCCAGCTCTCACATCCCTAGGTTACTATGAGGAATACTATTGCCTAAACTATGCGGATCTTCATTGCCAGTGTGATGTCTCTACTCTTCACTATTTTATCGAGATTGGACAGTGCTCTCCTCCCAAGAAGGAAACGTCTTCTTCCTGGCTGCACTCTGCATCTGCAGTCATCTTTGCACCTAGAAATACAAAGTCTGTCACTGCCTCCATGTTTTCTCCCTCTATTTGCCAGTTATCAATCAGTCCAGTTGCTAGAATCTTGGTTTTTTTAATGTTTAACTGCAACCCAGCTTCTGCACTTTCTTCTTTCACCCTAGATTAGAAGGCCCCTCAGCTCTACCTTGTTCTCGGCCAATAGTCACCAACAATTTGTACACATATGTGCCATCATTTAACCCAGGCAGCAAAACCATGGAAAAATTCAAGATGTTGCTTTGTGACCCGTGTGTGTGTGTGTTTGTGTATACACACATACAGAGAGGGGGGCGGCGAAGGTAGCAATAGATAAATAGGGAAAATTTGGTTCATCAATCTCTCAGTTATGAATGTCTTTCAGGTTTACAGTTGCATTAAAGCAAGAAGAAAAAATGTAAATAAATGCAAGGAGAATGGAAGAAAGGAAGTGGTCCCAGGTTGCAGTTTGGAATTAAAGGCAGCCTTTGGGTCTGGCTGCCTTAGACAAATACCTTGAGCTGAGAGACTGAAAAGCAGGTCTCCACTACAGACTTAATCCTGTTTTAATCCTCAGAGTTATTTTGCAAGGTTTTCTGGGAATCTGTAGTCTATGCAAGGAGATGAAGGCTCTCCAACAGAGAAGCTCCTGCACTTTCACAAAAATATGATTCCCAGGCTTCCTTGGGAGATGTGGTGACAGTAAAACCAGTCTAAAACCCCATCAGGGAATGCCTTGCTTCCATAGAGTTAGAGCAAGTGTCACTCCCTAATACCAAATCATGACTAAACCCTACATTTCACTGCCAGCCATAGAGCGCTTTCTTAAATTATGCCTGTTGATCCCAGTGTGTATATTACACAGCAGATTCAGAAAGAACTACATAAAGTCCTTCTTGGGAGCTGTTAGCGTTCCACACAAATTTGTGTTTCTCTCTTGGCTTTATTTTAGTGCCCTTTTTTTAAAAAAATCTATGATTTAAGACTTCAGGGAGGAAAGAAAAACTCACCTTGTGAGCATTTTTTTAAAGCAGAGAAAAGGTGTTCTGCCTGTAGAGAAAAATAATAGCAGAGAATAAGGTGATGAGTCTAGATGTGCATGAAAGTGGGAGCCATATCATTCTGGAAAGCAATTTGTCGTATTGATGTTTATAGCCATGTTACCATAACACATAATCATCACGTTCAGATTACAAACAGTCCATCTGGATAAATTGTAAAGTGGCATCTTCCTTGAAAGTTTTTATCTGGCTCAGAATTTAAATGGAGCAATTTTCTTTTTCTGGGCCTTGTGGTATCCCATGCATCAGGAAAGCTAAGAAATCTAATTTGTTATTATACCTTTCTGTGCTATAGTAATATTTCAGGGCCAGGAACTTTGCAAAAGGTAGATTTCCAGGTTGTTTGATGCGGGTGTAATTGTTTTCCAGGCATAACTTTTTGTTGAAGCATGCCCGCACTGACAGATAAACTAAGAGAACTGAGGACAAGTGAGAAGTAAAGATATATAAACATATATTAGATCCCAGGAAAACTGTATTACTCATAACAGGTTTATGTTCACCCACATCTATGGCAGGCATCCTCAGAGGTTGTGGAGTCTGTTGGGAACTAGGCAAGTGAGGTTTATATATCTTGGGAATGATGTCCAGGGTGGAAGAAAGAACTCTTGTCTCCTTGAGGCAAGTGTGAATGTTGCAAATGGCCACCTTGATTAGCATTTAATGGCCTTTCAGCTTCAAAACCTGGCAAACATAATATTGCTTTCATTTTGTTATGCCAAACCATAAATGACCTTCAAAGTTTCTCCCATTCCCAGAGAATATAATTAAAAATGTGACCCCAATGTGTAATTTGGGGGATAGGCCTGTTGAAATAGTATTTTGAGTCCAGCTTTTATTTGTATGTAGGGTTCCCATATGTCCCTTATTCTGACTGACTGACTGACTGACTGACTTTATTATTTCTGAGTCGCCCTCCACGTTAGTGCTCCGGGCGACTTACACACAACAAATTCCACAATTAAAATAGAGTATTTAAAACTAGATTAAAATATTCAGTGGTTAAATGCAGGGGCCAGGCTCGGTATTTGAGTTCCTGGTTCTGCATTAACCATGGGCTTTCCTAAATAGCCAGGTCTTCAGAGCGGTCAGGAACTGGGGCAGGTCGAGGGAGGCTCTCTGGTCCGGTGGCATCGAGTTCCAAAGAACGGGGGCCACAACGGAGAACGATCTCCGTCTCGTGGTCTCCAGGTGGGCCTCTTTCAAGCCTGGTACGTGAAGAAGGTTCTTGTTTGCTGGCCGCGGGGTCCTTGAGTAAGCAGGCATCAGCAAGCGGTCTTTTAGGTATGTTGGGCCCCGGCCCTGTAGGGCTTTGAAAGCCAAGGTCAAAGTCTTGTGTAAGGCTCTATACTCAACGGGCAGCCAGTGCAGGCGCTGCAGAGATGGTGTAATGTGGCATCTCATCGATGTTCCTGTGAGAAGCCTGGCGGCCGCGTTCTGCACAGTCTGGAGCCTGCGGGTTAGTGACCGAGGTAGACCTACATACAAAGCGTTACTGTAATCCAGCCTTGATGTAACCGTGGCATGGATTACTGTAGCTAGCGCTTCCGAAGATAGGGCACCAATTGTCTCGCTTGGCGCAGGTGGAAGAAGGCCCTTTTGCTCGTGGAGGCAACCTGGGCCTCCATCGACAATTTGGAGTTCAGGATAACACCAAGGCTTTTACTGAGGGGACGGAATCAGCGGTTCCTTTCAAGGGGGCAGCGAGAAAGGTGGTTCTGGGCGGCCCGGCCATAAGATCTCCGTCTTTGATGGATTTATTTTAAGTTTGTGGGCGCGGAGCCATTTTGTCACTGCTTCTAGGCCTCGAGTGAAGTTTTCGGGCACCGAAGTTGCGCCAGGCTCCAGTTTCAGTAGGAGCTGGGTGTCATCGGCATATTGGTAGCACCCTAGGCCGAAGCTCCGGGCTATACCAGCCAACGGCCGAACATAGATGTTAAACAACGTTGGTGATAATATGGCGCCTTGGGGCACTCCGCACTCGAGGAGAGATTTCCTAGATGTTTGGCCTAGCCATTCAACTCGCTGACTACGTCCGCGCAGGAAGGAGCTAAGCCAAGCTAAAGCTGTTCCTTGTATCCCTATGGCGGCAAGTTGTCGTATCAGCAGATCATGGTCCACCGTGTCGAATGCGGCGGTAAGGTCCAGAATACCAGAACTACTGAGCCTCCCTTGTCTAGTTGGCAGCGGATATCGTCCGAGATGGCCACCAGGACGGTCTCGGTCCCATGCCCGGGGCGGAATCCTGATTGAAAGGGGTCCAAGCCCTCTGATGTCTTCCCTTATTTTGGCCCTAAAATTTGTGTCCCTTATTTTCAGGCCCTGTCCCTTATTTTTGACTAGCAGGACAGGACTGGGCAGGGTTGACCAGAGGAAGGTGCGAGCTGTGGTTTCCACAGCAATGCCTGCCCGGGGATTCCAACTCGCAGGGCAGCCTGCGTCCTCGTTGGAAGGAAGAGGCGATACAGGACTTTTTCAAAGTACAGTAGACTAATTAACCGTTACTCAAGGGGAATGTTGGATCATGTTGGATAAAGATAGTTTCTGGTTGCTTGAGAGTTACTCTTCACCGAGTCTGATATTTTAGTATTTTAACCATTTAAAATTTTAATATTTTTAATATTTTAATCGCTAGTTGTGTAAGTCGGCCGGAGCACAAATGTGGAAGGCGACTCATAAATAATAAAGTTCAGTTCAGTTAAAATAGGCCTAGCTGTGCATCCCAATACTATACAATGCTGTGTATCCCATACTATACTATACCATTAACTATTGACATAATAATCATGAAGATGTACTGTCTTATAAAATTTATTTTATTTTAATGTTTAGTCAGTGCACTTTTAAAGTCAGCAAAGTCAAGTATTAAATACAGATGGAGAGAATTTGGCAGTTCCAATAATGTTTTTTCTGCATGACAAAGCATGCAGAAACATACCGTGTACTGTTAAGAGGGTATAAGTCAGTTTCTTTTGTGAGTTTCAATCATTATCTTAGTCTGTTAATAAAACTATTTCTACCTAATGTTTGAGTTTCAAGTTTTTAATGAAGGGTCCCTTATTTTTGTGAAAAATCCCGTAAATGTCCCTTATTTCTTATATCAAAAAATGGCAACCCTATTTGCATGCAATTCTTATTGAACTTCCAGTTGTAAATTCAGGTAGTGATTCTATCAAAGGTTTTGCCCCCTTCCCTAAAATGCAAATCTCAGTCAGGTAGTTTAAGGTAATGGTTTTCTCCTGACATTAAGTCCAATCGTGTCCAACTCGGGGGGTGGGGGTGGGGGGGTGGGATACTCATCTCCATTTCTAAGCTGAAGAGCCAGCTTTGTCCGCAGACACCTCCAAGGTCATGTGTCTGGCATGATTGCATGGAGTGATATTATTTATCAGTCTACACACTTTTGCATGTTTTCGAACTGCTAGGGGCTAACAGTGGGAGCTCGCCCTACTCGCGAGATCTGAACTGGCAACCTTTTGGCCAGCAAGTTCAGCATTGGTTCAGCTCAGTGATTTAACCCACTGTGCAACCAGGGGCTCCATTAAATCAGGTGGTTTAGCCCTTTCGAAATTAGATTATTAGGCAAGTGGGGTGGAAAACTGGACCTGGTGCTGTGAAGTCTTTGAAACAAAAAATGTTCCCCTTGAGAATGTTCTGCTTCATTTTAACATATGCGATTTTCAATAGCTGCTGTTGTCTTGGAGAAGCACTTTGGAGCGGATCCCTTTGGGAAGGGAAGAGAGCTAAGACACCTCACTATTCTCTTCCCACTCCATTCCTCTGTTGAAATTTAATGCCATCCCGTTTTGTTTTTTTATTTGTAAATAATCATCATTATTTGCTGACAGTTGATACATCTACTACACAACATCTACTTTGGCCTTGAGAAAACAATTCCTTTCTAGCTCAATCCTCCCCCCTCAAAGCCCCCCAAGGATTCTTTAAACTCAAAGACAGTGATTTTTCCAGCCCTCCTCTCTTCCAACAGTTAACATCTGCTGGTAGTCAGAGCATTAAATGGGCTTCCATACTGTGTTCATTATGATAAGGACATTGTAAATGAAGTGATAGCTTATGGTAACAAATAGCACCTGACATCCAGTGCTATCTATCCATCCTGTAATGTGAAACAGATGCAGAAGTCCACACCCCTGATGAGTTCATTAGCACAGAGAGAGGCGAGGAACACAGAAACAGACACAGACACATGACTTGGAGGAACTCAGAAGTGTTTTGACTGTAATAGGGCTGGAAAATAGACATTTATTCATACACAGCCAAGCCATGTAGAAGTTAATGATGTGGAATAAATGGAGAAATGGGAGGCAGTCATGTGGGTAACGGCTGTAGGGGAGTGTAAGGTGACTTGGCGGGCAATCAGCTGACCCTCCACAGACAGTATTAGAGGGCAGGTTTAGGACTGGGAGTCCTCCAGTTCATATTACCACTCAGCTATGAAACTTAGTGGGTGACCTTGAGCAAGCCAGTGCCTCACAGACGAGTCTTCTAGAAATACAGCTTATTTATTATTTATTTATTTATTTATTAAATTCGACTTACTATACCGCTCTCTCTGGTGCCCAGGGCGGTGTACAGGAGCAGAGTAAGCAAACACACAAAATGCATTGAAAATACAAGTAAAATACATTAAAACAATTTTAAAAAATTTAAAACCCTCGATAAAACATGTAGCAGGCCGAGCTGAGACACATTTGTGTAACATTAGAAAATGTTGACTACTTCTGCTACTTTGGCAGTGTAGCAACCCCGTTCTTGTTCATGCCTGGGGGCAGGGGGCGGCCCCGGGGGTCCCGATTGCATTAGGGCCAATTGCAGCTGATGAGGACATGGATGAAGGGGATGATGAGGTAGCTGGGCCTTCATCTCCCACAGAGAGCTTGGAATGGGATGATGGCTGGCCTGATGGGTATGAAAGCTGGGAAAGTCAGGCTGACACTGAAAGTGCTGATTCAGATAATCTGTATGAGAAACCAGGTGGTTTCGCGTTGCAGGAAAGGGTCAGGGAGATAGCGGAGGATGAGCCCATGGAAGCTGAAAGGGAGTCTGGCTCTCATGAAGATAGCGACCCAGGTGCTGGGAGGCAAGGACGAAGCTTTGATAGGAGTCCAGTAGGAGGGAATGGCACCGAAGCCTAGAGCGCCAGAGGAGCGCTAGGTCCCGTAGTACAGATTGGCGCCGAAGCCTAGAGCGTCGGGGGTCTCACCAAGGGAATTAAGTATAGGATCCGTGGGAACGGACCCTCAGTTGCTCGGCCACTTCTGATTTGAACGGAGTGAAGCGAGCGAAGATCCACGGAGCCAGGACTGAGGCTCGTGCCTTGCCACGAAGTTTCTTGGGCCTTGATTCCTTGAACTTTGCCTTGTTTGAATTGCCACGGACCAAGTCTGTTTTGATCCGCATTGCATTTGCGGAACTTTTGCCAAGCTTTTTGCCTTTGGATATACTTAAAAACTCTGCACCTTTTTGACTGCATTTTTGATACTTTTATGGACAATTATACTTTTCACCTGTTTCTTATTATTCAATAAATAGTTAGCTGATTACCGTCTCTCTGTGTGTGATTAAGGGGCTGTGCCGAGACCCTGCATTGTGACAGGCAGCCATATCTCCACAAAAGTCAACATTGACATCGAAATACAACACTGCCTCAGCTCTGCGTGCACATATTCTTCTGAATGAAGCAGAATGTTTGAGGATGGGGACATCTGTAGGGATACCAAGGTGGTTGTTTATAAAGCCATTGTCCTCCCAACCCTGATATATGCCTGTGAAATGTGGACTGTCTACAGACATCATACACAACTCCTAGAACAATTCTATCAGTGCTGCTTCCAAAAAATCCCTGCAAATCTCTTGGGAAGACAGGCGGACAAATATCAGCATGCTGGAAGATGCAAAGATCACCAACATTGAAGCGATGCCCTGCTGCCATCAACTCTGCTGGATTGGCCATGTTGTCTGAATGCCTGATCACCGTCTCCCAAAGCAGTTACTCTACTCTGAACTCAAAAAAGGAAAACGGAATGTTGATGAACAGGAAAAGAGATGTTTAAGCCAACCTTAAAACTGTGGCATGGACATTGAGAACTGGGAAGCCCTGGAACTTGAGTGCTCTAACTGGAAGTCAGCTGTGACCAGCAGTGCTGTGGAATTTGAAGAGACACGAATGAAGGGCAAAAGGGAGAATCAACCAACCCTGACCGGGACCGCCTTCCACCTGGAAACCAATGTCCTCACTGCAGGAGAACATGCGGATCAGGAATAGGGCTCCACAGCCACCTACAGACACATCACCAAGACACCACATCTGGAAGACAATCATCCTCGAGCTACGAGGGATCACCTAAGTAAGTAAGTCAGTATTTTGGAATAAGATAGGGCCCTTCAACACTGCCCTATATCCCAGAATATCAAGGCCACATTATCTGAGTGTGGACTCAGATAACCCAGTTCAGTGCAGATATTGTGGGATTTTCTGCTTTGATATTCTGGGATATAGAGCTGTGTGGAAGAGCCCATAAATGCCAGTGAGGACAGAGGCAGAAAAGGTAGTTAAAGGCAGGAGGAAAAGAGAAAAACTGTAACGGAAGTTAATCAAATCAATAAAGGAAGCCAGAGGCTGTTACTAACAAGTCCTCTTGAAGTTCTCTCATCCATTGGGTCCAGGAAGAGAGACGCTTTTAAACTGTGGTGTTGAAGGAAAGCTCTGAGCATGCCCTAGACCGCAAGAATAATCCAACCAGTCCATACTCCAGGAAAGAAAGCCCAGCTACTCACTGGAGGGAAGCATATTAGAAGCAAAGATGAAGTAATTTGGCCACATAATGAGGAGATAAGAAAGCTAGGAGAAGACAATGATGCTGGGCAACATGGAATTAAAAAAGAAGAGGACATGATTGATGGATGGTATCCTTGAAGTGACTGGCTTGACTTTGAAGGAGCTGGGGGTGCCGACGACTGTCAGGGAGATCCAGTGTGGGCTGATCCATGAGGTCACAAAAAGTCGGAAGCTACTGAACGAATAAACAATAGGAAAGTAGAAGGGAGTAGTAGAAGAAGAGGACCACATTGCTTCAACCAGAAAAGTCAGCCATAGCAGAGCACCTGAGGAACCAACCTGGACATAGCATATTATTTGAGAACACAGAAATGCTTGACTGCTCTCACAACCTCCATGTCAGATGATACAGAGAAGCCATTGAAATCCAGAAGCATGTGGACAATTTCAACAGAAAGGAAGAAACCATGAAAACTAAATAAATCTGGTTACGAGTATTACAAGACTATTAAATTACAACACTAAATAAAGAACAAAACTCAAAACAGGGGAACTCCAGAGAAGAAACCATCGGGAACAGCTAATCACCTCTCAACAAGAAATTCCCCCAGGCAGGGGCGGTCTAAGGTAATTTTAAATGGTAAGCAAACATTATTTTGGCGCCCCCCCCCCCCTCCGCGCATGACCAGAAGCTCCTGTGTGCAGGCGCAGAAGCCTGTAAACACAGCACTCCCCCGCCCCGCCCACACAATCCTATCCAACCCCAGCATCGCTGTCAAACATCCGGCTTCGCTTCAGAGCCCCCCCCCCCCTTTCCCTTCTGGATCCACACTGCCCACCTTGTGCCGCACCTGCCCCACTTTCAAGCCCAAAGATAATGCTTACAGTGTCTAACCAAGACCAAACCTGGCACACAGAGCCCTCATGACCCACTCTACACTCTGGTGCAGTTTGAAGTAGGATGGACCATGGATGATGGGACTTGCAGTACCTTCACTCACTTCCTGAGAGCTCTTTGACCCTCATCCAATGACCAATACAGACCAAACTTGCCACACAGAGCCCTGATGACCCACTCTACACCCTGGTGCAGTTTGAAGTAGGATGGACCATGGATGATGGGACTTGCAGTACCTTCACTCACTTCCTGAGAGCACTTTGACCCTCATCCAATGACCAATACAGACCAAACTTGCCACACAGAGCCATTATGACCCACTCTACACCCTGGTGCAGTTTGAAGTAGGATGGACCATGGATGATGGGACTTGCAGTACCTTCACTCACTTCCTGAAAACAATGCAACCCTCTGTAACGACTCTTCAATACACGGTAAGGATCACGCGTAGATTGTATCACGGTCCAACACGATTTTATTGTAGGTACGACACATGTGAAGCAAAAGCACCGTCCCGCCACCCAAACACACCTTATATACCCCGAGCCCCTCCCCATTGCCCATGCAATGTCCAAGCAGGGTTGCACCATATCCGGTGATTCAGCATATCCCATAGTCCAAAGGGATGTGACCTCATGGCCCCATGAGTCAGCGTTATGAGTCCAATTGTCCAATGTCCAGGCTCGGAGGAGTTACCTCACTTCCCTCCGGAGCCACACACACATCTGGAAGTTACGTCACTCCCACTTGACTCAGCACAGGCTCTATGCAGCTGGAGCCAAGGTCACCAAATAACTGGGGCAAAGGTCGGTGCAATCTCATGGCAGGTTGGGAGCCTGAACTTCTCCTAAGCTCAGGTCTCCCAATCCTGACATAACGGTCTCCTCCACCACGTCCTCCCCCTTAAAAGACAAAATACATTCAATCTGGAGGAGGAAAAGGCCCCACATATTTCTTTAAAAGACTACAGTGAAATGTGGGATGAACCTTCCCTAAACTCTTGGGCAACAGAAGGGTATATGAGACCTTATTTACTGCATTCTTAATCCTAAAAGGCCCAATGTACTTCGGACTTAGTTTCTTCGATGGATAGCCTAATTTCAGATTTTGCGTGGATAGCCACACCAAGTCCCCCTCACTGTACTCCTCCCCTTCCTGCCTCTTCCGGTCTCCAAACAATTTGTAGGAACGCTGTGCTTTTCCCAAAGCCGCTGCTACTTCTTTCCACTCCTCCTGGGCTCGCATCCTCCATTCCACCCTCTCCTCCCCCCCAACTCCAACAGCTGGGGTAAAGGAGCCACCTCCTGACCATAGACCACTTCGAAAGGGGACCTCCCAGTGGAAGAGTGTACCGAACTGTTATAGGCCACCTCAGCATAAGGCAACAGATCGGACCAATTATTCTGTTCCTTGTTGCTAAAAATACGCAAATAAGACCCCAATGATTTCTGAGCCCTTTCTACGCCGCCATTGCAACAAGGATGATAAGAAGTCGTAAGACGCCTCTGAGCCCCCAACACCTCCAAAAACCGCTCCCAAAATTGGGCGGTAAACTGGACCCCACGATCACTCAAAACCTGCTCCGGGCACCCATGCAAACGGTACACATGCTGTACATATAGCTCAGCCAGCCTCTCTGCACTAGGCAACCCCTTTAACGGAATAAAATGGGCCTGCTTAGAGAACATATCTAACACAGTCCAAATGTACTTGTAACCCCGGCTTGAGGGCAACTCCCCCACAAAATCCGTACTGACATGTGTCCACGGCCTCACAGGAGTAACCACCACTTGAATCAACCCCTGCGGCTTCGCAGAGGGAACCTTATTCCTAGCACACGTTTCACAACACTCTACATACTTCTTCACCTCAGCCCTCATGCCTGGCCACCAATACCTCTTCTTTAGGGTCAAAAGAGTTTTCGTGACCCCCCAATGACCAGCAGATCTATGATCGTGATTCAACCTCAGTACCTTTCCTCTCATACTCTGAGGGACATACACCTTGCCTCCCATAATCCATAAACCATTCAATGGCTTACACTCTTTCTCATGACTCTGCAACCACACATCACCTACATAACCTTTCTGCAACTCCAAACTCCACTCGTCTATCACTCCTTCTTCCTTCTTAACCTCACACGCCGTTTGGGACCTTGTCTGCACAGCCAGACCCCAATGCTCCCTGGCAAACACCTCTCCGGACTTATGCAACTCATTCTCTCCTACACTCGGATACCGGGACAAAGCATCAGCCACCACATTCTCCTTGCCCCTTATATGCTGCAGCCGAAAATCAAACCTAGCGAAAAACTGAGCCCACCTCACCAATTTGGGAGACAACTTCTGAGGGTTCCTCAGATACTGGAGGTTCTGATGATCAGTCATCACCACAAAAGGGAAAGCAGCACCTTCCAAAAACTGCCGCCACGTTTGCAAAGCATTCCGCACAGCAAACGCCTCCTTTTCCCAGACTGGCCACTTCCGCTCATGCTCTCCAAACTTCTTAGAAAAATAAGCACACGGCTTCAATCTACCTCGCTCATCCTCCTGCAATAACACTCCACCATAAGCCCAAGCAGACGCATCGCACTGCACCACGAAGGGCTTTTCCACATCCGGATGCATTAATAAAGGTCCATCAGTAAAAGCTTTCTTTAATGCCACAAACGCCTCCTGACATTCCTTCGTCCAATCCAGCTTAGCACCTGGAGACTTAGTCCTCTTTGATTCACCCTTACCCTTGGTTCTCAATAACTCCGTAAGCGGGAGGGTTATCGCGAAAAACTCTGATATGAAGGTGCGATAAAAATTGGCCAACCCTAAGAAAGCCTGTAACTGCCTACGAGTCTGCGGAGCTTCCCAATTCAACACATCCTCCACCTTAGCCGGATCCATTGCGACTCCATCCCCGCTAATCCTATATCCCAAGAAATCAATCTGAGCCTTGCCAAATTCACACTTACTCAATTTTACATACAGACTCGCTTGTCGCAACCTCTCCAACACCTCCCTCACCAAACTAACATGCTCATCTCTAGTACGCGTCACAATCACAATATCATCCAAATACACAAACACCCCCTTATACAAAAGGGGGTGCAACACCTCATTTATTAATTGCATGAAAATACCGGGAGCCCCCGCCAAACCGAATGGCATTACGACCCATTCGTACAGCCCGAGGGGGCAGGAGAAAGCAGTCTTCCATTGATCGCTCCTCTTCACTCTCACCATATGAAACGCGTCAATCAAATCCAACTTGGTAAAACCTTACCACCTCCTAACTGACCTAACAAATCCTTGATCAAAGGTAAAGGATAACAATTGGTAGTACTAACAGCATTCAAACCTCTATAATCAATACACAGCCGCAACCTACCATCCTTCTTCTCACGAAACAAAACTGGGGCCGCAATGGGAGACTCGGACCTCCGAATAAACCCCTTGCTCAAATACCCGTCTATTTGTTCCCTCAAAGCTTCCTTCTCCTTCACTGTCATGGCATATATTTTGGGTTTAGGTAAAACAGCTCCCTCCTTGACCTCTATACTACACTGTACATTGCGAAGGGGGGCCAAAACCGGATTAAACACATCTGCATAATCCCAATACTCTACAGGCACCCCTTGTACTTCACTCTTACCCTCCTTCTCTTTATTAGGGGCACATTGTACAATTCCTGTTTTCCAATCAATCTTGGGGTTCGCCTGCTCTAGCCATGGCATCCCCAACACCACCTCATGCCCTTTAATGGGGGCCACCACAAAATCAATGTCCCCCTCCCAGGGTCCCACCCGACCCTTCAAATCTTTAGTCCCCACAGAGAACGGGCCACCCTCAATAAAAGACCCATCCAACTGAGCAAAAGTTATGGGCGTTTCTAAGGGTTTTGTCCCCCACCCAAATCCCCTATCAATCCTGGGGACATAATGTTCTCCGAACATCCGCAGTCTACTAAAGCTTTCCTTTCCACAATCTTATCCCCTTTATACAATCCCAAGGTACATTGTATATTAGAGCTCACCCCAACACTTTTTTTATCATCATTGTCCCCACTTGCTGCTTTAGCAGAGGCCACCTTCACTGGCTCCAGCACCTGCCTCTGCCGGCATTGGGACGCAAAATGACCGGGTTGAGAACAGATGAAACAAAGGCCCCGTCCCATCGTTGGCCTCCTCGTAACACTGGATCGGTTGTCACCACCGCGTCTAGGCTCTCCTCCTCGGAATCGCCTTCAACCGCACCACGACTGGACCCCTGGATCTCGCAGGCTGGAAACGACGCCGCTGCACCTGGGCAAGGATTCCTTCCACACTGCCGGCCAACTGGATCCACCCATCAACGTCGCCAGGATCATCCCGATGCAGACACCACTCAAGGATCTCCTTCCGCAATCCGTCTTTAAACAATTCAAGTAGGGTAGCTGGGGACCATTCGGCAATTTTCCCAGCTAACCCCATAAACTCTTCCGCATATTCGGTGACGGACCGGGAACCCTGGGTCAGGCAGCGCAGCGCTTCCTTGGCTTTAATCCTCTCCAATGGATCTCGAAACCTATTCGAATCGCCTGCAAAAATCTTTCACAGATCTTAAACACGGGTCCCGGCGGTCATGGCATTGGACATACCATTCAGCTGCCCTTCCTTTGAACACCGCTCCGATGGCCCGCACTCGGCTGCTATCGCTGGGATAAAGGTGACCGTAGTCCTCCATATGATCTTGCACCGCAGCAGCAAAAAAGGCCACTTTACAGGCTTCACCTTCAAATTCAACCCGTAATGGCTCTTTCTTCTTCATACGGGCCCCAAACTCCTGGGACAACACTTCCCTCCCTTGAGGGACCTCTGGCCTGGTAACACCTCTTCCCATGCCAGCCGGTTGCGCCGGGCACCTCATCTGAGCCGGATTTCCTCCTGGATGGCCGCCAACGGTCCACACTCCCAAGGGAGATCTAGGACGCTCAACCGATACTCCACCATCCATCCATGAATAGTAAGTGAAGTCTCCTCCTCCCGGGGCACTCCACATGGACTCCATCGGCTCTCTTCGGGACATGGCCCGAGACATCCTTCTCATGGTCTGCTCCATAGCTTCCATCTTACACTTCATCACTTCCAATTCCGAAGGTGATGCAGGTTCCGTGGTTTCACTACCACACTCCATCAGGTTCATCTGCACTGGCCTGTCCTTCGGCACAGTCTCTTTGGGCCAACGCACCTCTGATCCGCCTGAGCTGACCAGTCCTTCGGAACAGCTTCCACGATCCCTCCGGCCCTCGGACCCCCATCTGAGCTGGCCTGTCCTTCGGCACAGTCTCCCTGGTCCCGCACACATCTGGATCCCCTTGAACTGACCAGTCCTTCGGAACAGTTCCTCCGATCCTTCCAGCCCTCCAGACCTCTGCCTGTCTGGAGCCATAGCGCTCTCTCCTTCGGCGGGCCACTTCCAAGCTCACCTGAGCTTCCCACAGTCGCTCCGCTTCTCCAAACTCATCCTCCTGGGCAACCGCACCTTCCATCATCTCACGGCACTCATCCGGGCACCCCACCTGGTCAAGGGTGGTCCAATCCCACTCCATAGTACGCCGGATTTCCTCAGGGGCTGAATCCCATCCATCAATATACTCCTCCTCTCTCCAAGCCAACCTCTCCATTGCTGGGATAGTTGAAAAAGGGCTTTTGCTTCTGTAACGACTCTTCAGTACACGGTAAGGATCACGCGTAGATTGTATCACGGTCCAACACGATTTTATTGTAGGTACGACACATGTGAAGCAAAAGCACCGTCCCGCCACCCAAACACACCTTATATACCCCGAGCCCCTCCCCATTGCCCATGCAATGTCCAAGCAGGGTTGCACCATATCCGGTGATTCAGCATATCCCATAGTCCAAAGGGATGTGACCTCATGGCCCCATGAGTCAGCGTTATGAGTCCAATTGTCCAATGTCCAGGCTCGGAGGAGTTACCTCACTTCCCTCCGGAGCCACACACACATCTGGAAGTTACGTCACTCCCACTTGACTCAGCACAGGCTCTATGCAGCTGGAGCCAAGGTCACCAAATAACTGGGGCAAAGGTCGGTGCAATCTCATGGCAGGTTGGGAGCCTGAACTTCTCCTAAGCTCAGGTCTCCCAATCCTGACACCAGCCGGAAGTGGGCGCCGGCAGGAATGTTTTGTTTTTGTTGTGCTCTTGGGTGGGGGTGAGGGTCCTCTTTCTGTCAGGAGAGCCGGGCCTTGTCTCCATGGAGACGGGCCCCCTTGCGCCTGCCCCGCCCCTCGCCTCCTCCCCCGGCCAATGGGTCTCCCTGGGCGCGCCACCCCAACGTGCGGCTCTGCCTACGGAACATAGGCAGGGCCAGGACGCTGTCTGGCGCTCGGCGGGCGGGGGAATTCGCCCCTTCCCAGATGGCGCCCCACGCGATGGCATCCTTGGCCTACCTGTAGGACCGCCCCTGTCCCCAGGCAGTAATAAGGCACACCAAAAAACTGTCAGGTCATCAAATGCTAATTAAGGTGGCCAATTGAAACATTCACACCTAGCTCCAACAGACAAGCATCCTTTATCCCACCCTGGACTTTCCACAGATATATAAACCCCATTTTCCTAGTTTCTAACTGACCTTACGACCTCTGAGGATGACTGCCATAGATGCAGCCGAAACATCAGGAGAGAATGCTTCTAGAACATGGCCATACAGCCCAAAAAAACTTCAACAACCCAGAGGACCACATTATATGGAAGCTGCATCCTTGAGATTGCAAGACTTTAGCAGAACAGTTAAGAGAAGTGTTTCCAACAGTCTAAAGCCAACTTGACACCAATTAACAACATGTTTAGGAGGAAGGAACATAGTCAGTGCCTTTCCTATGTGCGGAGGGTACTAGTTGCCATTTAGGCTATTGTAACATGCTTCAGTTGCAAAGCTTCCCGTTGACAGAGAGATCTGAAATTTACACTGTCATTGGGACATCTTGCTCCAAGACAGTGGTGAACTTCAAACTAACATAAGACATAGTTGTCCTCTGTGTATCAAGTTGCTACAAGAGCACATCTCTTAAGGGCATGGCTTCAGTTTCCCAGCATTTGGGAACTTATGTGAATATGGAAAGCCCCAAACACACATTAAACTAAAATAGTTCTCATTAACTGGATATTATGTAAACGTCTATGTCAGGAAAGGAGTATCGGTTCCCTGGAGTGTACGTAAGTAACATAAACTCAATCGCCATCAGGCATTAAGAGCCTTGCCTCAACATTTTAAAAAATGTGAGATAAATCCAAACCCGCAAGTTTGCTCCTTGGTCAACTCCCTGTAGAGCCATCCAGTCCCTGTGAAATATCTTTCCAGAAAATGAAACACAAAATCACCTAGGCCAGACAAAGTATATTAGAACAGGAGGGAAGCAATAGTGAGGAGTGAAAAGGACAATCATGTGTATTATATACCCAGACAAAGGAGCATCAGGAAAGACTGAATGTACCAAGCATGAGTTAGGAGAAGTGAGAATTTGATTGCTCTGAACTCCACTGCCACTATATGAAAAATACGAATAAGTCGGAGTATCATTGTCAGAAATATGGCTTTGAGTACAAGCCCAGGCATTCCTGATGGTACCAGAGAAATCTCATCTTGGCATGCTTTTTAAGTTGTTTAGTTCTGATTCAGCAGTCTAAAAGTGTGTTTAAACACCGCAGGTAACCATTTTCACTGCAACAAATAGGAAAGAAATCAGGTTATAGTGAGGGCACCCAGCAGGACTCGGCTACTGTCTTCCCTGTGTCAACCTAAACCGATTTCTGGAAGAAAAGCACTGAGGGAGAAGGGAACAGATTGCTGAAAACATGGTCGGCATGCAAGGGAGAATAAAGAGATAGAAAGCAAGATACTATGGGATAATTATGTGTGAGGAAGAAAGGATGGAAACAAAATGCTGGTAAAAAAATCCCCAACATGTTTAAAGAGCTTCTGGCTCATGGTTTCAGAAATAACAAGAACTGGGTGGATTTCTTTCATTCTATGCCTTTATTGTTTGAGAATTTTGATTTACTTATTTATTTAGCTCTAGCTTAAATTATTATTATTGTTATTTTTAATTTGACACCTAGAATTCCATTTTAAATAGGGATTTTTTAATTAAAAAAACAACCCCAAAACATAAAAATAACAATGTATGCCACTAACAGAAAAGAAAACCTATGGAGGAACAATAATGTGGCAGAGAGGAGTCCTTTTCACATCAGGGGTCAACAAAGACCATCAGAAAACTCCGTATTTTCTGTTAGAATCATAGATTCATAGAGTTTGAGAAGACCTCATGGGCCATCTAGTCCAACCCCCTGCCAAGAAGCAGTAAAATTTCATTCAAAGCACCCCCAACAGATGTCCATCCAGCCTCTGTTTAAAAGCCTCCAAATAAGGAGCCTCCACCACACTCTGGGGCAGAGTCCCAGAGTGTGGTGGAGGATCACCATGGGGTTCTGTGTGGGAGCTTTGGCCCAATTCTATTTTTAGTGGGGTTAAGAATGCTCTTTGATTGTAGGTGAACTATAAATCCCAGCAACTACAACTCCCAAATGTCAAGGTCTATATTCCCCCAACTCCACCACTGATCACATTTGGACATATTGAGACTTCATGCCAAGTTTGGTCCAGATCCATAATTGAGTCCACAGTGCTCTCTGGATGTGGGTGAACTACAATTCCAAAACTCAAGGTCAATGCCCATTGCAGTATTTTCTGTTGGTCATGCGAGTTCTGTTTGCCAAGTTTTGTTCAATTCAATCATTGCTAGAATTCAGGGTGCTCATTGATTGTAGGTGAACTATAAATCCAAGCAACTACAACTCCCAAATGACAAAATGAATCCCCCCAACCCCACCAGTATTCAATTTTGGGCGTATCGGGGATTTGTGCCCAATTTGGTTCAGCGAATGAAAATACATCCTGCATATCAGATAGTTACATTACGATTCTTAACAGTAGCAAAATTACAGTTTTGAAGAAGCAACAAAAATAATGTTATGGTTGGGGGGTCGCCTCAACATGAGGAACTGTATTAAGGGGTTGTGGCATTAGAAAGGTTGAGAAACACTGATGTAGAGGGCCATGGAAGAAAGGGCCCTGGAAGGCTATACCCACTATCATTCTTATTTGCCTTCTCCCCATTCTTCTGGTGTCACACATGAGTAAGTGGAGCCAAGCCAGGATAGTAGAGAGTTATGACCTTGATACTCACTCAGCTTCATAAGTCTAGTCAAAGTCGGTTTCATGGTAGTGGTTATACCACTGAGCTGCTAAACTTGGTGACCAAAAGGTCACAGGTTTAAATTTGGGGAGTGGTGTGAGCTTCCACTGTCAGCCCCAGCTTCTGCCAACCTGGCAGTTTGAAAACATGCAAATGTAAGTAGATCAATAGGTACCACTCCGGCAGGAAGGTAACGGTGCTCCATGCATTCATGCCGGCCACATGACCTTGGAGGTGTCTATGGACAATGCCGACTCTTCAATTTAAAAATGGAGATGAGCACCAACCTCCAGAATCTGACATGACTAGACTTAATATCAGGGGAAAACCTTTACCTTTACCCCAAAAACAAAGTAGTTAAAAAGTTTGAAAACATTTTAAAAAGTCATTTGCAACTTGCTGTAAATCAGATCAGGAATCCAATCTGAACTTCCTGGGAGCTAGGTTTGAATTTGCAAGCATACAATTGAGTTGGAAAGAAGAGCGAGTTTCTTTTTATTCTCCTGTCCTCATGTTGGTGAAAAACTAGAGAGAAAGTGATGATTCTGTTAGGAAGGGTGAAGTAATTGGCATAGTTGCTGAATGATCGCTGGCTGATGCTGGATTGAGATGGATCACAAGTAAAGATGAAGCAAAGGCATCATCCAGAGAATGTAAATGCAAAGATAAAGGAAGCAGCAGCGGGCAGAATAAAAGGATGAAGATACAGTAGTAGTAAACTATAGATTGCAGGGCTCAGATTCTATTAAAAGTAATTCAGTGAAACTAATAAAGGGCCAGTGCAGTGAACTAAATGAGAAAGCAAAGGCGACAGAAGAAAGATAGGAGAGGTAGCGAGGGTTTGATCTTCGGCTTGCTGGAGAGCCGTTCTATTGAACTGATCAAGATAATGAGATGCTGAGTAGTCAGCCGGAGCAAAGGTTAAGGATACAGTGATGGCTGGTAAGTCCAACCTGAGAACTATGGATGATCCTCTTAGAGCTGTGTAAGTTGGCTTGGCACATGAAAGAAAAGCAGAGACAGATACTTAAGAGCCAGCTCAGAGATGGGCCAAGTTGCAATGAGAGCGAGCAATGCAACAGCGTTTTTCAGCACTGTTATTGGCACCTGATATTGGCAGAAGTCAATTGCTATTCCAAGTGTTTGGTGGAAAACATGTTGTACTTCTTGCTGCCATAATATAATCTGACCCCTTGCTCTGTATGCTATCTTTTCTGCTTCGGAGATGGGATTCAAAATGCAAGAGCTACAGTGAACATAGGGACAGAGGTTTGTGCACCAGAATATATTATTTATTTATTTCACAATATTTATATGTCGCCCTTCTCAACCCCGAAGGGACTCAGAGCGGCATATATTATCTTTGTATCTAAAAAATAAGAATAGAATAACTCATTTATCTATAGAACTGATGTCATAATGAATTGTTCCTCCAACCAGTGAAGTTATCCAAATGGCAATGCCTACGGTTTTTTAGGATGTTATCACATAAGTCTCCTAAATCTAGTTCATCACAAACCCACCTTGCTTGAAACTGGAACATACCTGCCTAACCTCTCTTCTCTCCAGCAAAGGATTGTTGCCTTACCGTGGCTGCTCACTGGAGAGAAGGATATTAGAGGTATCTGACTTGTTGTGGGCCGCCCCGAGCCACCTGGGAGTGGCAGTATAGAAGTCCAACTAATAAATAAATAAATAAATACATACATACATACATACATAAAGATGAAGAACTTTGGCCACATAATGAGAAGACAATAAAGCTTTAAAAATTATTTGGTTTTGTATGCCGCCACTCCCCGGGGGTTCGGAGTGGCTCACAGTCTACGTAAAACAAAATTTATTTATTTATTTATTTATTTATTTTATTCAGTCTTATATTCCGCTCCTCCCTGCAGGCTCGGGGCAGATTACAAATACGATAAAACATGCTGCGCACAACAATTTGCAGCAGGCGATAAAACATAAAAGCACACGACGGTTACAGAGTATATTCATAAAAACACATGATGATCGCAAAGTATCAATCAGGTTTACAATTCCTCAAAAGCTGGGCTAGTTAAAGGCCAGCCTGAAGAGTGCAGTCTTACAAGCCCTACGAAAGGGGGCAAGCTCCGAGATCGCTCGGACATCATCGGGAAGAGAGTTCCATAACACCGGGGCCACCACAGAGAAAGCTCTCTGTCTCATTGTGGACAGATGGCAGGAGCGGATTGATGGTACCAATAACAGATTCTGTTCTTCTGAACGTAGTGATCTCGGGGGAACATACGGGGTAAGGCGGTCCCTCAGGTACGCAGGCCCTAGATCGTGCAAGGCCTTAAAGGTTAAAACCAACACCTTGAAGGCAATTCAGCACTCAATAGGAAGCCAGTGCAGCTGCCGGAGGATGGGAGTGATGTGCTCCCTCACTGATGTTCCCATCAGCAAGCGAGCAGCGGCATTCTGCACCAGCTTGAGTTTCCGGATTGTCGACAAGGGAAGGCCGACGTAGAGGGCGTTACAGTAGTCCATCGCTTGGATCACCGTGGCCAGGTCAGCCCTGGACAGGTAGGGTGCCAGTCGCCTAGCCTGTCGCAGATGGAAGAACGACGTTTTGCTGACCATGGAGACCTGAGCCTCCATGGACAGCAAGGGGTCCAATTGGACACCCAAGCTCTTTACCAAGGATGACGGGCTAAGTTGCTCGCCATCCAGGGTAGGCAACCGGCACTCATCCAGCCCAGGGCGACCGGGCCACAAGATCTCCGTCTTCGACGGATTCACCTTCAGCCGGCTGGTCCGCAGCCATCCAGTCATGGCTTCGAGGCAGAGATGGAAACAATCGGGTACGGTGTCTGGCCTGCAGTTTGGGTTAAAATACGAATTAACCAAAACAATGATTACAGATTACAGTGGAGAAGACAGTGGGGAAAATGGAAGGAAAAAGGAAGAGGGGACGACCAAAGGCAAGGTGGATCAATGTTATCCTTGAAGTAACTGGAATTGACCTTGAAGGAGCTGCGGGTGGCCACAGCAGACAGGGAGCTCTGGTGTGGGCTGGTCCAGGAGGTCACCAAGAGTTGGAAACAACTGAATGAATAAACAACAACAAACCCCTCTTCTGATGACACCAAGCCTAGTGAATCTCAAAGCTCATTGAGCTCACCACAGCTTCAGGGACATCCAACCTGAGTATTCACTCTCTTTGTACTTGCCCACTTTTAATTTCTTTTTATGTGAATATTGCAGAACTCCAAAAGTTCAGAGGTTTGGAGGTGCATATCTCTGTAGTTTCAGATTTCCAAACTACTGGGGCACTGTCCATACAAACAATTCAAATAAGAATTACAAATAAATGATCATTGACAATCAAATGGCTTCTCCAGTTGTGTTCATTCTGCAAGTGGGGTGGTGCTAGTGTAGTTTTGTGCATTGATGAAGACTTTCATGATTGGAATCTCTAGGTTGTGGTGATTTTTTGGGACTGTCTGGCCATGTTCCAGAAGTATTCTCTCCTGACGTTTCACCCACATCTATAGCAGACATCCTCAGAGGTTGTGAGGTCTCTGTAGTTCTGATTCCGAAAGCTGTTTTAGTCAAGCAAACCCATGCATGTTCTGCAAAATAGTCTTGCCTTGCAAGAAAAGGAAACATTTAATTAAATGGGATATTTGTATCAGTGTTTGTTGCAGCCATGGAGCTCCATGACTTGACCTTTTGTTAAAGGAAGTCATTGGGGAGAATAGGGGAGAATTTTGGCTTTTCCACAGAGAGAAGGCACAACACACCCATAATACATGTCAATTGCCCCAAAATTACAACAGAACTCACATTACCACATTATTAAACTAGCTTTGTGGTCAGAAACCTTAAAACAGGATTTGATGATTATCACAAACTACTGCTGCAAATGCACCTTGAAGACTGGTCTGCAATGATTTTATGATGACATCATGAATGGTTACTTTTTCCATTTGTGGCTAGGGAGCTTCCAATGTGGCTTCCTTAAAATGAGAAACCTTTGTCACAGCAATGTGGAGTTTTCATGACGATGCTGCTAAGAGTAAACATTCTCATGACACAAGACAGACTCCTCCTGTTCCATTATGCCATATTTAATGTTCTTCAAATTGCCCCATTTTATAACTAATGACTGTTGATGTGAATGGTGGAACACTGTATATATACTTGGGTATAAGCCATTTTTAGGCTGAAAAAGCTCCCCTTGCACTTGGGTGAGGATACTGGCAGGAAGGTATAGGGCTGAAAGAAGGTCTTCTTTCAGCCCCACACCTACCTATCAGGACCCTCACCTCTTGGCACAGCAATTTCTCTCCTCCTCCCTTGCAACAACTTTCTTTCCTCTTCCATCATCCCACATGCACCTTTCTCTCCTTCTCTCCCATCCCATGCATGTATTTCCTTTCTTTTCCTTCACCCCATGGACACCTTTCGTTCCATCTCCCTTTCCCTGCATGCACTTTTTCCTCTGTCTCCCTCATCCCATGCATGCATTTCTTTCCTTCCTTATTCCTTATCCCACATGCGCCTTTCCCTCCTACTGTGCTGATTATTGGGTTGTTGTTGTTGTTATATTTATATGTTATTCTATTATTATTATTAATACATTTATTATTTTATTCTATTATTATTACATTTATTATTTTACTCTATTCTGGGTTAAATCGCTGAGCTGCTAAAAGGTCACAGGTTCGAATCCAGGGAGCAGCATGAACTCCTGCTGTTAGACCCAGCTTCTACCAACCTAGCAAATCAAAATCATGCAAATGTGAATAGATTAAGAGGTCATACCGGCCACATGACCTTGGAGGTGTCTACAGACAACGCTGGCTCTTCGGCTTTGAAATGGAGATGAGTACCAACCCCCAGAGTCAGACACAACTTGACTTAATATCAGGAGAAAACCTTTACCTTCACCTTTACCTTACCTACTTTGTGCTTGGTGTTCATACAATGTTTCCTAAATGTCAGGGGACAACCTTTACCTTTTACTATTGTTATTATTACATTTATTATTTTACTCTGTTATTATTGGAAAGATATGTAAGCACAATTACATTGAAGGAGGTTAGAATAATGATTTAATCAGAGTTGGACAGTTTTATCTTAAATTACAGTTTTATGTAAATACTCAAAAACATTTAACCTACAGATGCCTCAATTAAAGTAATTCTATTAGTATCTATTTTTGTTTTGAAATTTGTAATAAGCTGTTCTTTTTTCCCATCCTTCGCTTATACTCCCTACGTTCAGGGGAGTCTAATCTTCTTCTGATTCCATCGGTCCGCACCTGCCACTTATCCGCGACTAGGCAGAGGGCCTTTTCCGTGGCGGCTCCGGCACTCTGGAACTCTCTCCCAGATGATGTCCGTGCCGCCACGGAGCTCTTTCCGTTCCGCAGGGCCTGTAAGACCGCCCTGTTCAAACTGGCCTTTGGCTAGGTGAATCAGCCAAATGTACTCATCTTCCGACCAGCACCTAGACCCTGGAATGCCATGGCTTGACATAATTGTTTAAATTCGGGACCTATGTTGTATTTTATGCTGTTTTATTGTGCGGCGACATGAATGCTACATGTCAGCCGGGTTTTATGATGTTATCCGCCCCGAGCCTGCTGGGAGGAGCGGAATACAAGAAGGAACAAATAAATAAATAAATAAATAAAATAATACTCGGGTTAATACATTTTCCGAATTTTTTGTGGTAAAATTAGATGTCTCAGCTTATATTTGGGTCGGTTTAAACTCCAATATATACGTTACTCTACCATTCACATAAATATATAGGAAAATATGACAAAAACAATGCGTCTAAGACTTAAAGATGGGAAAAAACCACCAATTCCTTAACTATTCATGCAGCTCTGCATGAGAACATGAGAAAGTAGCTTTAAAAATGTTGACACTCAGAGGAAGCCTTTGGGGAAACCTGAATGTTAATTGTGGGGAATTGTTAATTCTTGGGAGCAAGGCAGATAGATAATAGAAACAGTTCGAGACAAGATAACTCCAAGGGATTAATTAAGCAGGCTACAATCTTGTACCCATTTAACTGGGAGTCACTCCCACTGAACTACTGTAAGTAGAACTTACTTTGCAGTAGACATATATACAGCCATGAACGTTAAAGCTTTATGATGGTTTAAAATTATACAGAAAAGAGAGATGTGCCAGAATCTCTCCGTTTTCAGAAGGGACAGGGGATTACTGATCCCAGTCACTTAACATATGAAAAAGAGCACATATGCTGGAAAAATACTTTCTCTTTATATACCACCACTGCTTACTCATAGGGGTCATCTACATGGGCCAAATGAGTTGTTTCAAGGGTTAATGGACACTGTGGCATCCACATAACACACAGAGTCCATTCTGTATTGCAGCGTTTCTCAACCTGGAGGTTGGAACCGGGGTGAGAGGGGTGTCAGAAGGATCAGCAAAGACCATCATAAAACACAGTATTTTCTGTTGGTCATGGGGGTTATGTGTGGAAAGTTTGGCCCAATTCAGAATGCTTTATGATTCCAGGTGAACTATAAATCCCAGCAACTACAACTCCCAAATGTCAAGGTCTATTTTCCCCAAATACTACCAGTGTTCACATTTGGGCATATTGAGTATTTGTACCAGGCTTGGTCCACGTCCATCATTGCTTGAGTCCACAGTACTCTCTGGATAAAGGTGAACTACAACTCCAAAGCTCAAGGTCAATACCCACCAAACCCTTCCAGTCAGGGGAGTTCTGTTTGCCAAGACTGGTTCAATTCCATCATTGGTGGACTTCAGAATGCTTGTTGCTTATAGGTGATCTATAAATCCAAGTAACTTCAATTCCCAAATGACAAAATCAACCCCCCCCCCCAACCGCAACAGTATTCAAATGTGGGTGTATGGAGTATTTCTGCCAAATTTGGTCCAGAGAATTAAAAAACATCCTGCATATCAGATATTTACATGACAATTCATAACAGTAGCAAAATTACAGTTATGAAGTAGCAATGAAAATAATGTTATGGTTGTTATGAAGAAAGGTATTAAGGGGTTGCAGCATCAGGAAGGTTGAGAAACACTGGACTAAAGCATGAACCAATGGATTAAAATTACAAGAATGAAAATAATGTTATTGTTTAGGAGTCACCCCAACATGAGGAACTATATCACTGATTCCCAAAGTGGGCGGTACCACCCCCTGATGGGCGGTGAGGCGATCCAAGGGGGCGATGGGAGGCTCATGAGAATTTGGGGAGTGGTGAACCCCTTTAAGAGGGCTGTGAACGATTGGCCATTTAGGAGGGGTCACGCGGCCCTCTTCTTTGGCCCCACCTCCTTTGCTTCGACTTATTAGATATTTGGATTAGAATTCATAAGAGTAGCAAAATTATTTATGAAGTAGCAACCAAAATATGGTTGGGGGTCACCACAACATGAGGAACCTTATTTAGGGGTCACAGCATTAGAAAGGTTGAGAACCACTGCATTAACACATATATCTTTCTGTTTAATTGCTATTTTTAAAAATTTAAAAAAATTCTAGGGGGGCGGTGAGTAAATTTTTTTCTGGAAAGGGGGTGGTAGGCCAAAAATGTTTGGGAACCACTGAACTATATTAAGGGATCATGGCCTTAGGAAACCTGATACCCACAGCTGTATGGTGTAATGACTCCTCAATATTCGGTAGGGATCACACTCAGACGTCGTTCTGGTCCAACACGATTTTATTGACGGTACACCACCTGTGAAGCTAAAGCGCCGGCCCGCCACCCAAACACACCTTATATACCCCGGTAGCCCCTCCCCTACACAATGCAATGTCCAAGCAGGGTGTCATCATGCTCCGATGAATCAGCAATCCCAGTAGTCCATAGAGGCATGACCCCAGGGTCACATGAGTGACGTCACGAGTCCAAATGTCCAATGTCCATGCCAGGAGGAGTTACCTCACTTCCTCTCTGGCACCTGGAAGTTACTCCACTCCCAGGCTGATTCAGCAATTCCAAGCACACATGGCCAAGGTCACTCCAGGAACTGGGCCAAAGGTCGCTGCAGCCTCATGTCAGGTTGGGAACATGATCTCCTCAAAGCTCAGGTTCCCCATACCTGACATAATGGTCTCCTCCACCTCGTCCTCCTCCCCCTGAGGGAAACAAAACATCATTCAATCCCGTGGAGGAAATGGGCTCACATATTTCTTTAGGAAACTGCAATGAAAAGTTGGGTGCACTTTCCCTAAACTCTTGGGCAACAGGAGGGTATATGATACCTTATTCACCACTCTGTCAATCTTAAAAGGCCCTATGAATTTTGGACTTAATTTCTTTGACTTGTACCCTAGCTTTAAATTCTCTGTGGACAGCCACACCAAATCCCCTCTGCATACTCCCCTCCTTCTTGCCGCTTGTGATCTCCAAACAGCTTATAGGAGCGCTGTGCCTTTCTCAACGCCTCTGTAACTTCTTTCCACATTCCTTCAGCTCGCACTCTCCACTCCCCCTTGCTCTCTTCCCCTTCTATCTCCACCAGCTGCGGCAAAGGGGCCACCTCTTGCCCATAAACAATCTCAAAAGGCGATTCCCGGTAGAAGAATGGATGGAACTGTTGTAAGCTACCTCAGCATAAGGAAGGAGATCGGACCAATTATTTTGTTCCTGATTACTGAAAATCCTTAAATAGGTCCCCAAAGATTTCTGCACTCTCTCCGCAGTCCCATTACAGCAGGGATGATAACCAGACGTTAGTTTCCTTTGAGCCCCATTTCATTGGGCAAATGAAAAAAGTTAAATGAAATGCATTTTATTTACATTGGTGCCCATTTATTCTATATGTTCATACAGATAGTTTTCCGGATATCAGATAAATATAGGTAGAATGGCAAAAATAAGTAGTTTGAAGGAGGGTGACTAATTTGGGTAATTTGGGCTGTTCCATCTTATTAAGGACTCCATTACTATAATTTTATATTTTATAGGATAATGGGAAGTCTGGACCAGAATTAATTTGGGATCCTTTTTTTCTTTCATGTTTTGTTGCAGAATTAATTACTGAAAGGGAGGGATAATAGAGGAGGGATTATTGCTAATTTTGCTTGATGTTAGGCTTTACAATTTAATAAATAAAGTATTAAAAAATTTTGGGGGAAATGTTTATTTGAAGGGATACAAATGGGAACTATGTGCAATGTGACATGACAATAATTTCATGGTGGAAACCTGACATAGAGGTCCTCCAGATGGAGTCAATATTGCTAATGGCTGCACTATTTGTTGCTGTTGTAGTTCTCAGTTTTTTAAAACCAAAATAACCAGATGATGTTTCTGTTGTCCCAGAATATTCAGTGGTTCATTCACCGTAGAGCAAGCTATGTTTTATTCCCTCCCAGGGAATAAACATTCAGAGACAAGGTTGCTGTGCATTTTCTGGGCCCTCTGGCCATGTTCCAGTAGCATTTTCCCTGACGTTTCACCCACATGTATAGTAGGCATTCTCACAGGTTGTGAGGTTTATAGACAATTTCAACAGAAAGGAGGAAAGAATGAAAATGAACAAAATCTGGCTGCCGGTATTAAAATTAAAATTAACGAAAGAACTACAATCAGTAAAGGGGAATTCCTAACATGAAACAATCAGGGCCAGCTAACACCTCTCAATAAAGGATTATCCAGACATGAAGCAGCCAGACTTTGAAGCTGCAAGGTCATTTAGTGCCAATCATGGTGGCCAATTACAACATTCACACTTGCCTCAACATACAAGAGGTCTTTTCTCCCATCCTGGATATTCCAGAGATATATAAAGCCCACTTGCTAGTTTCCAAAACACCTCACAACTTCTGAGGATGCCTGCTATAGATGTGAATGAAACGTCAGGAGAGAATGCTTCTGAAACATGGCCATACAGCCCAGAAAACTCACAGCAACCCAGTGATTCCAGCCATGAAAGCTTCCGACAATACAGTTCTCAGACAGTAACAAAAGAGCTCCATACTTGCCATTTACACTGGGCCCCTTGATCATTAACTCGTAGTGTGGAAGGGGGCCTTTGGAAGAAAGGATATTCTCTTGAAGTTTACATATATGATTTAATGTCACTGCTCTTTAAAAAAAATGCATGCCTATGCTTGGTCTGACGGTCTCAAAACCCACCAGAGTCAATAATGAGCAAAAGCAATGAAGATATCTGAAGGATGGCCGGTTACGTTGCCTATGGTACTATGATGTCATAAAGCTTCTTTTACCTCTCACCCCTCTTGGAAAATGGTAATCTCCAGAACCTTTTGGAGATTTTATGATCTTTGAAAAGGGATGACCTTGTTAGAAGTCACAACTTTTGAAAAATGATACCATAGCCTCTTGGTAAAAGCATGACCTGTTAGCATCGTAACCTTTTGGGGAAAATACCATTCACAAGCATTCATGCAGAGCAACTAGGTTTCTCAGCTGTTAAACTGATGTACCAAGGGATGCCTTTGAATGGTTAGGGACAAAGATATGCCAATGCATTAAAACATTTATATTTTTAAAAATTCTAGAATCAGGACAGTAAATGAACAACACTCTGAAAACGGGGGAATTCCAGACAGGAAACAATCAGGGCCAGCTATCACCTCCCAACCAAGGATCCCCCAGTGTTGCATCCCAAAGACCTGGAAGACCCCTCAGTAATCCGCTTGACACTGGCCACGTTTAAATGCTTTATTTAGAATAAATGGATAGAATTAAGAGGCTAGGATATAGTCTATTGATGCTCTCACAGCAGCAACAGATAGCAGCAAATTGTCCAAAGAAGCAGGAAGGCAAGATTATAGTCCTTTGATATACAGGAACAAAGCAAAGTGAATCTTCTTGCCCCAACAGGCTAAATCCAGGAAATGTAAGTTCTTGGTACAAGGCTAGGCAGGCAAAGTTCCAGGCAGACCCCAAACGGGCCGGCAAGGTTCCGTGAAGACTTGGCTTGGAGTTCTGAACGTTGGCGAAAGATCCCCATTGTCTCTGGGGCTGAATCTATATAGGTCTTCAAGGCTTTGATCCTTTCGACGTTAAGTTGCGTCAAAAGTCAGTTCTCATAACATATCCCAGCTGGGCCTCCTCAGGCCTTTCACATGGAAATGGTATGTGCTCCCAATTATTTATTTATTTGTTTGTTTGTTTGTTTGTTTGACTTAATATACCACTCTCTCTGGAGCCCAGAGCGGTTTACAGAGTTAAAAACAGATAACCACATAAAATGCAATAAAACCAGATGAAACCCCCAGTTAAAATCAAATTCCAGCAGAACTGCAATGGCAGTAGGAATATGCTGACAGCGACACAACAGGATGCTGATAACACGGCATTGGTTATGGACCAAATGCCTGTCTGAATAGCCAGGTCTTTACGGCTCTACGGAATGGCATTAAGTCCCGGATGGCTTGCAGCTCTTTGGGGAGGGTGTTCCACAGGGTTGGCGCAGCTACGGCAAACACCCTCTGCCGCGTGCTAGCAAGTCTATAGAACTTAATGCCCGGCACATCCAATAGATTGAGCCCTCTGAGCGCAGTGATCTCCTGGGTACATAAGGGGTAAGCCGCTCCCTCAGGTACACTGGCCCCAAACCATATAAGGCCTTGAAAGTTAAAACTAACACCTTGAAGGTGACCTGGAATTTAATAGGAAGCCAGTGCAGCTCGCGCAAGAGTGGAGTCACGTGGGCAGATCTTGATGCTCATGAGAGCAGATGTGCTGCAGCGTTCTGCACCAGCTTGAGTTTCCGGATCGCCGACAAGGGTAGGCCAATGTACAGCGCATTACAGTAATCGAGCCTTGAGATGACTGTGGCTTGATCATTGTGGCCAGGTTGCAATTAGCAGAAGCACCTGGGCAAAAGGAGTCGACCCATCTCCGCTTATCAGGCCGAGAGGAGCCGAGCTTCACTTGGCCTTGAACGATGAATGAACTGGGAGTCTTTGCAAAAGCTGCTTGGCCGCAGCTTGTCTTTTGGCCTAGCAGACCTGACTGGAATAACATGGCTTCGGTCTGGTCTGACCAAGAAAACAGGTTGGGGACCATGCTGGGGTGCGACACCCAGGCAGGAAGCAGCCAGCTTTGAAGCTGCAAGGCCATTCAATGTTAAACAAGGTGGCCAATTGCAACATTCACACTTGCCTCAAACAAACAAGAGTTCTTTCTCCCCCCTGGACATTATTCCACAGATATATAAACCTCACTTGCCTAGTTTCCAACAGACTGCACAATCTCTGAGGATGCCTGCCATAGCTGTGGATGAAACATCAGGAGAGAATGCTTCTGGAGCATGGACATACAGCCCAGAAAACTCACAGCAACCCAGTGATTCCAGCCATGAAAGCCTTCGACAATACTTTGATACTGTTACACAAAATGTTCCCCTCTCCATTTCTGCTGTCATATCCACTTAGTGGGCGAAATTAAAGGGGCATTCACTTCATTGCTTGCAGAGAGTCCTAGCTGCAGACATTACAGGGGCAGACTATCCAAACAGACTCCCTGTAGTTGAATGCATGAGAACAACTGCAGGGAGAATGGCATTTCTATTTTTATCTATAAGTCACACAGAAGTTACTTAACAGATAACACACACACACACACACACACACACACACACAAGTTGAGTTCTTTGCCTGCAGCAGACAGCAAGAGGGAAGTCCACAATGTAAATAAGTAAAATCCACTAAATGAAACAAAAAGTATAAGTGTATCATCAAAGTATATAACAGCTATGGTTTATATAATTGTAATTGAGAGAATGGATGTTCCTTCTGAAAAACAAGATCAAACTGTCCAAAATCAAGCAATTGCTTTACATTATTTTTTATGTAATGTGAAACTTTAAACATCTTTTAGAAAAGTATTCCCATATCTATTCTGCAATGGGGAGAAGAGGGATGAAATCATTTATCTCCACTCTGAAAATTGTGATGACCACTGATCACTAGATTCTTAAAACATAATCAGCTGTTTTTGGCATTTATCTATGTTGTTTGTTAGAACCAAGTTTGGCATGTAGCATCTTTTAAGTACACATCAAAACAAGGCATTTTTTTGGAAAAAGCAAACGAGGTAACATACTCGTTTACAGTATCTTTGCTAAAAAGCATCACCATTCACAATATCTAACACTTTAACTGTTCATCACAGTTTCTTTGGGTTCTTCCACAGAGCCCTTTATTCCAGGAGCATCCGTGTTTAAAAACACGGAATGTTCCTGGGCCCCTGTCCACACCTGTCCACATGCGCTTTCTGGGGTGGGTGTCCACATGTTACTCCGGGTCTGGCCTGTGAGAACATCTGGAGACTGTACCTGTGAAGTCTTGGCTCTGCCTTTTCCTCTCCTCTGCCTCAGTTCCCCCTGTTTATAGGTTTTCCCTATAGTGTAGATACCACGGTGGTCCACGCTCTGGTTACATCCCAAATAGATTACTACAACACACTCTATGTGGGGTTGCCTCTGAAGACTGTTCAGAAGCTTCAGCTAGTCCAACACTCGACAGCCAGGTTGCTTGCGGGAGGAGGGTATCAAGAGTGCACAACGCTCTTGCTACGCCTGCTCCACTGGCTGCCTATTTGCTACCGGGCACAATTCAAAGTGCTGGCTTTAGCCTATAAATCCCTTAACGGTTCTGGCCCAGTTTACCTGTCTGAACGTATCTCCCTCTACAAACCACCTAGGACCTTAAGATCACCTGGGGATACCCTGCTGTTGGTCCCTCCACCATCGCAATCGTGTTTGGTGGGAATGAAAGTCAGGGCCTTCTCCATGGTTGCCCTCAGCTATGGAATCCCCCAATGAGATCGGATGTGCCCCAGCACTCCTGACCTTCTGGAAAAGATTGAAATCCTGGCTGTGGGTTCAAGCGTTCGCAGATTAGACTCAATTGCTGGTAAAGATATGGTTTTAATGGACTATGATGGACTGCCTTTAGGATAACGACTTAAATCGGTGAGCTGTTTTAATGTTTTTTTAATATTTTTTTTATTACAATATGTATATTTATTCTTGTTTTTGGAGCCCCCAGTGGCGCAGTGGGTTAAAGCACTGAGCTGATAAGCTTGTTGACTGAAAGGTTGCAGGTTCGAATCCGGGGAGCGGCATGAGCTTCTGCTGTCAGCCCCAGATTCTGCCAACCTAGCAGTTTGAAAACATGCAAATGTGAGTAGATCAATAGTTAGGTACCACTCTGGCAGGAAGGTAACGGCGCTCCATGCAGTCATGCCAGCCACATGACCTTGGAGGTGTCTATGGACAATGCCAGTTCTTCAGCTTAGAAATAGAGATGAGCACCACACCCCCGAGTTGGACACAACTAGACTTAATGTCAGAGGAAAACCTTTACCTTTACCTATGCTTGTTTTACTCTGTTGTTGGCACTGTGCTGTGCCAGTTGGTATCCACCCTGAGTCCCTCTGTGGAGGTTGAGGTAGGATGGGATGCAAATGCCCTAAATAAATAAATAAAAAATAAATACCTTTCTTTGTATTCGTTTTTGGGTGGAGCATAAAAAACCCCTAGAGGCCAGCCTTAGTTGGTCTATTCCATTTGCCTGTATAGAGCTCTCTTGCTGGACTCCCCCTTTTTCTGCAGCAGAGCTATAGTGAACAGAGGCTTGAGCATTGTCTGGTAATCCTAGACCCAAGCAATAAAAATAAATAAATAAAAACAGGCACCCTTAGGATCTGATGGTGGCCATCAAGTGTTGGAGTAACAGCAGAAGTGATAAGATTAAGGCACAAGGATCTGATGGCAAACTTTTGCAGACTGAGAAAATTCTAAGGAATTAACATTTTCTGCACAATGGTGGCACTGCTAATCATATGAAATTACCTGTAGAAAGCAATCATGCAAAACTGCCAAATGCCCCTCCCTCGCACACCTGCACCCATATCTACACACAGTCTGCCTTTCTAGCTTTCATCAAGTAACTCCTTCTGTTGCAAAGCTATTGTGGTAAGTCATTAAACTTGAACTTTTCATTCCTCATCGGTAAAGAAAGCATAGATACTGATTGAACCTCACCTGGAACACAGAAATGATCTATTTCTCTTTTTCTCTTGCTTTGTGTTATTGTTAATGCAAGGGATCAAAACTGCCGGCATATTTTCAATTTTCAGAGAGTTCCTTTTAGCATAACTATGTTGGGTGTTGAGTAGAATGGTTTGTAATGTTCCAGCCTCTTTTGTAGAGCTGCTCTGGTATTCATACTGATTTGTAGCTGGGAAATCAAAATGTTTATTTTTAAATCAATAGACATTAAAAGGTTTGTAATAATTAGACAAGGAACAAATGGCCACTGGGCTGTTTTAGGAATCTGTAGAGGCAATTCTAAATGTTTCCTCTGCCTCTCAGTATACATCCCCCCTCCCTTATCACAATATTGATGTTTACAATCCAACCCATAATTGTGTTCTAGGAAAGGGAGGCAATAGCCAGCCAAGCTGCCACACAATGAAAAACAGAACCTAGAGTTCACTGCTGACAGTATCACCTGAGCCCCAAGGCACCAGTCCAGTTGTGCTCATATGCAGTTAGTTGCACATAATAACTCTGTGACAAGGTGTCTTTGGAAATGTAATAATGTGCCAAAATCCAACTTCCAGTTTCCCAAAAGTTTTATTCCACTGAAAAAGGGGCTTCTAGTTTTCTTTTATGATACTTTTGAATAGGTTTTGGGGGGCTTTCCTTTAAAGTCTATTTGTGGACTGTTTTCCCCTTTAAAAACAAAACAAGAAGGGTGATACCTTAAAGATCACCTCTTCTCTCATGCACAGTGGCATCCACCTCACAGGCTCTCCGGTTTCTAGCAGGTGAGCATTCATTCGGCTTGGTAAACATCTTCGCTAGATATACAGGCATGGTACTAATTTGTGATTTGCTAAATTTAAGCCTGAAAATATAAATAATGGGTTCCAGAAGTAAAAAAAAGTAAGCTCTCAGATTATTTTTTCATGTCAAGAGCAACTTGAGAAACTGCAAGTCACTTCTGGTGTGAGAAGTGGCCGTCTGCAAGGACTTTGCCCAGGGGACGTCCAGATTTTTGGATATTTTACCATCCTTGTTGGAGGCTTCTCTCATGCCCCCGCATAGAGCTGGAGCTGATAGAGCCTGAAGCCTGGATCCGAACCAGCAACCTTCCGGTGAGCAACCCAACCCATTGCGCCATCGGGGACTCCAAGGTCTCAGATATAATGTGGGGACTTACGTGTATTACAATATGTGTGAGAGGTAGGAAGAGAGGAAGAGAGACAGACTGGGAATAAACTGGAAAGATAGTATTGTGCAGAACATTTACTTGAATGTGTACAGACAAAGAAAACCTGATTTTCTATCAACATTGATATATGAGATTTGACCATTAATAGGTCCATAACAAGTGCAATGGCTGATATAATTGGATGGAGGCAGTCCAAAGTCAAGATCCAGGTCTATACAGTTTGTTTGTTTTATTTTCAGCAACATTAGAGTAATACCATATAGGATATCTCTGCTTTCATTGTATAACATAAACAAAGGAACTGCTGGTAACCGTTGATGGCATTGCAGAGGTTAGGAGCAAGAGAAGATAGCTGTAAGCTCCGGCAAGGGGGGTCTAATAAACCAAGCTCACTCCAAGCGGTGTTGAAGGATAAGAAGTTTAATAGGTCCTTAATCCAGGGCAAGCAAAGATAGACTAACTTTCTTCCCGCGCATCAGTCTCTTCAAACCCTCCCTGGCCCACCCCCCTGCTGGGCCCCTCCTTCCTTCGGCTTGACTATCCGGCCCTCCGCATATCAAAGTTCAGGAAAGGTGCCTGGCACTTCAAAGGGCGGTTCCAGTTCAAAGCCCGCCAGATGCTGCTCTTATCTGATGGCGCGTGAGGTTTGGCCCGTTAGGGCAACAAACGGGCCAAGCGGCGCTGACATAGCGCCCCCCTCCGGAAAGTAGCCACCTGCAAGGGAGAGAAAAACAGAGGGGAGGGAGAAATCAGGGTCCCGGCTTTGCAGGGAAAGCGGCATGAAAGGCCTTCAGCAGTTTCGGGGCCCTCGCGTGTTGAGCCAGCACCCATTCGGGGTGCAAGTCTTTGGCGGTCCACTTAACTAGGTAGCTAAGGCGGCCCTTGAGGCGCCGCGAGTCCAAAACTTCACGGATCTCAAAATGGGTGTGGGGCCCCACCATGATAGGCACCGGAGCGTCTTCCGCCTTGGACCACTTCCGGTCGGACACAGCTTTCTTGAGTAAACTCACATGGAAGACTGGGTGGACCTTGCGCCAGGTATGCGGGAGGTCCAGCTTGACCGCCACCGGGTTGACCACTTCCACCATGCTGAGGGGCCCCACGAACTTGTTCGCAAATTTGCGGGACTGCTGAGTGGACTTGAGGTGCTTGGTGGACAGGAACACGCGGTCCCCAACGGCGTATGTGGGCTGGGCCCCCCTCTTCTTGTCGGCGTACAGCTTGTAAGAGTCCCGAGCTTGACGGAGAGCCGGTTGGATCTGCGGCCAAACTGCCGCAACCTTGGCACCCCAGTCCGTTGGCGTCGCGGCCGGGTCCACCGCCGTGGTCACCGCAGGGAAGGGGGGAAGTCTCGGCCGGAGACAACACGGAAGGGCGAGGCCCCCGTCGAGGCGTGCTCGGAGTTATTGTAGCTGTATTCTGCAATGTCCAGCAGCTCGGCCCAGTTGTCTTGCTGGTAGGTAGAGTAGCACCTGAGGTACTGCTGCAAGGTCCGTTGGACTCTCTCCGTTGCGCCGTCCGTCTCCGGGTGGAACGCCGTGCTCAGGGCCCGCTGCGACCCCAGCCCCGCCAGGAACGCTTTCCAGACCTTGGACGTGAACTGTGGGCCCCGGTCGCTCACGTCCCGGCGCGGGCAGCTGTGGAGCCGGAAAACGTGGTGCGTAAACAGGCGGGCCGGCTCAGGGGCTGTAGGGAGCTGACGAAGCGGGACAAAGCGGGCCTGCTTGGAGAAGAGGTCCACCACTATCCAAATGGTGGTGTATCCGCCACTGAGCGGCAGGTCGACGACGAAGTCCATGGCGATTTCGCTCCAGGGTTCCGCGGGGTCGGCCACCGGTTGCAGCAGCCCCGTTGGGCGGCCCGTCTTAGGCTTGTTCTTGGCGCACACATCGCATTCAGAAATGTAGTCGTTAGTGTCCTTTCGCATCGCTGGCCACCAGAACTGCCGGGCCAACAGCTTCAGGGTCTTGGTGAGGCCGAAATGGCCGGACAACGTGGAGTCGTGGGCTTGGGCCAGGACCCGGGCTTTTCGGCTCTGCGGGACGTACAGTTTGTCCTTGTAGTACCAGATCCCTCCGGCTTCGGCCAAGTCCTCCCGGTGCTCCCCGAGCCAGGCATCCGACCCGTAGGCCGCCGCCAAGTCTGCCGGGCCCAACTGGCGTTTAGTGAACACTGTCCCCATTTCTTCTGGCGCCGAGTAATCGGCCTCTGGCATCCTGGATAGGGTGTCGGCTAGCACATTCTTTGGCCTGGGCAAGTATTTGAGCTCAAAGTTGAAGCGGCTGAAGAACTGTGCCCATCTCAGTTGCTTGGCATTGAGCCTTTGTGGGGGATTGTAGCGCCTGCAGGTTTTTGTGGTCTGTCCACACCTTGAAGGGCAAGGCGGTGCCTTCCAGGAAGTGTCTCCAGTGGCTTAGCGCTGCTCGGACTGCAAAAGACTCCTTTTCCCACACGTGCCAGCGTTTCTCCGTCTGTGTGAACTTCTTGGAGAGGTAGGCGCATGGCCGCAGGATGCCCCCTTCATCCGGTTGCAGGAGTACTGCTCCATAGGCCGCCTCGGAGGCATCGCACTGCACGGTGAACGGCCGGTCGGGCTGGGGGTGCATCAGCAGCGGTTGGCTGGTGAAGCTCCTTTTGAGGCTGTCAAATGCTTCTTGGCACTGCGGCGTCCATTTGAGCTTGGCACCCGGGGACTTTGCTTTCTTTGTCTCCCGCAAGCCCTTAGTTTTTAACAGTTCAGTTAGGGGGAGCGCTATCCTGGCGAAGTTCTGGATGAACTGTCAGTAGAAGTTGGCGAACCCCAGGAAGCCTTGTAGTTGCCGCCGGGTTCGGGGCGCCTCCCACGCGAGCACATCTCGTACCTTGCTAGGGTCCATGGCCAGGCCTCGCGTGGAGATCCGATATCCCAAATAGTCCAGTTCCTGCCTGTGGAACTCGCATTTGGACAGTTTGACGAAGAGCTGGTTGTCTCGTAGCCGGCGGAGTACCTCCCGGGTCAGCTCGACGTGCTCTGCCTCCGACGCCGAGTAGATTAGCACGTCGTCCAAATAGACTAGAACTCCCTTGTATAGCAAGTCCCTGAAGATTTCGTTGATGAACTGCTGGAATATCTTGGGAGTGCCCTTTAGTCCGAACGGCGTGACCCGGAACTGGTACTGGCCCAGATGGCAGTTAAACGCCGTCTTCCAGCAATCCTCGTCCTTCACCCTTATCCGATAAAAGGCTTCTCGAATGTCCAGCTTGGTGAAGAATCGCGCCCCCCCCCCCAGCTGGGCTAGTATCTCCGACATCAGAGGCAGTGGGTAGGGGCTTGATGCGCTGATGGCGTTGAGGCCCCGGTAATCTACACTCAGTCGCAGCGAGCCGTCTGCCTTGGGGCGGAACAGGACTGGCGCCGCCAGCGGGCTCGTAGACTTTTCGATAAATCCTCTGTCCATGTTTTTGTCAATAAAGTCTCTCAACGCCTTTCTTTCTGGCTCGGACAGGGCGTATAGCTTTGGGCTTGGCAACTTGGCGCCCTTTTCAATTTCAATCGCACAGTCGGACTTCTGGTGGGGGGGGTAGCTGGTCACTTTCCCGCTCGCTAAAGACCTCCTCCAAGTCTCCGTATTCTCACGGGATGCTGCTGGGCTGGCTCTCTGCTGCCCCCACGCCGGCTCCCTCGTGCTCTGGGGTCCCGCTTTCGCTTGGGTCATCTACTCTCGCCCACGCCTCTCCGTCTCGGAACTTCACGGCTCCCGACTCCCAATTGACCTGTGGGTTCTGGGCACGCAGCCAGGGGGCCCCCAGGATGAGGGGCTGGTGCGCCATCGCTGAGATAACGAATCTCAGGGTCTCTTGGTGGGACCCGATCTGGACTCTCATCTCTCCTGTCTTGTGGGTGGCTGGCTTCCCATTAGCGGGGGACCCATCCAGTTGGGAGAAGATGATCTGCTCTATCAAAGCTTGGGGCTTTATTCCCAGCTGCTTCGCTAGCTGGGGGGACATCAGGCACCGGGTGCACCCGCTATCTAACATGGCCACTGTCTCTATGGGCTGGGGCGCCCCGGGGCCCCACACTTTAACATGCGTACCTGAGGGACCGCCTTGCCCCATATATACCCCCGAGATCACTACGCTCAGAGGAGTCCAATTTGCTCCTGATTCCATCGGTCCGCACCTGTCACCTGTCCGTGACCAGGCAAAGGGCCTTTTCTGTGGCGGCTCGGCTCTGGAACTCTCTCCCAGATGATGTTCGAGCCGCCACGGAGCTTATTGCGTCCGCAGGGCCTGTAAGACCGCCCTGTTCAGACTGGCCTTCGGCTAAGGCGAATAAGCCGAATGTACTCATCTTCTAACCAGCACCCTGGTTCAGGGAATGCTATGGCATGACATAATTCTTATTCCGGGACCAATGTTGTATTTTAATGTTGTATTTTATGTTGTTTTATTGTACGGCGACACGGATGTTACATGTCAGCCGAGTTTTTATGATGTTATCCGCCCCGAGCCTGCAGGGAGGAGCGGAATACTAGAAGGAACAAATAAATAAATAAATAAATAAACATCAAATTTGTATGTGTCACAACCAAGGGGATCAGACTCACCGCCCGGAGGGGTTTGGATCTGCCGCCGGGCATCTACAGCAGATTGCTTAGGACAGACTGTCAGTCTCTGTTGCCAAGGCTCTGGTGATACTCCCCCAGAACCTTGCTCAAGACTGCCTCAGGCGTAGATGCCGAATTTACAGCCTGACTCTAAACAGCAGAGGCTGGAGATGTGCATCTGCACAGCCTCGCTCTAAACTCCAGACTCCAGACTGAAACATTCTCTGACATTAACTAAAAACTGATTCATAACTTTGGCACTAATTTTGGAGAGTAGTCACTAGTCAGAGTGGTCCCTGGTCAAGAAAAGGTTGGGAGCCATTGCCTTAGAGCTATCTCTTCATATGATGGAGACTAGGGAAGCATTGGATTGCTATTGTCAGCGCCGCTTGGCCCGTTTGTTGCCCTAACGGACCAAACCTCGCGCGCCATCAGATAAGAGCAGCATCATTAAGAAGTTTAATAGGTCCTTAATCCAGGGCAAGCAAAGATAGACTTTTCGATAAATCCTCTGTCCATGTTTTTGTCAATAAAGTCTCTCAACGCCTTTCTTTCTGGCTCGGACAGGGCGTATAGCTTTGGGCTTGGCAACTTGGCGCCCTTTTCAATTTCAATCGCACAGTCGGACTTCTGGTGGGGGGGGTAGCTGGTCACTTTCCCGCTCGCTAAAGACCTCCTCCAAGTCTCCGTATTCTCACGGGATGCTGCTGGGCTGGCTCTCTGCTGCCCCCACGCCGGCTCCCTCGTGCTCTGGGGTCCCGCTTTCGCTTGGGTCATCTGACAGGATTTTCTTTTTCTGTCAGCTCCAACTCCTCCCCCTCTAAACTCTAGCCAATCACAGCCTCTACACTGTAACTAGGCACAAGCCTGCAAGGCCACACCCCCTTGCTCTGGCTTTCCCTTCCCTTAATGGTTGCTGGCTGCAGCCACCTCTCCAAGATGGATGCCAGCACAACCAAAACAGGATTTCTAAACCCCTTCTAAGCAGGCCTCGGCCCTGCTTAAGGCAGGTGAGTCCTTACAGATGCCAATACAACTAGAAGATAATAACGGAATCACAAACAGATCAGTGGACAAATGGCAAGCAGCCCTCAATTTGTGTTGCTGTAAGTTTTTCAGGTTCTATGGCTATGTTCCAGAAGCATTCTCTCCTGATGTTTAGCCTACATCTATGCTAGGCATCCTCAGAGGTTGTGAGGTCTGTTGGAAACTAGGAAAATCGGGTTTATATATATGTGGAATGCCCAGGGTGGGAGAAAGAGCTCTTGTTTGTTGGAGGCAAGTGTGAATGTTTCAATTGGCCAACTTGATTCACATTTAATGGCCTAGCATATTCTGATCCCTCCGCACTTGCCGCTTTTTCCTCAGCCATGATACTGTTTTTGAAATGTGTAATGTGATTGTATGTTTTTTCCTGATGTTGCAGTTGATTCTATTTTGTTTTGTTTTATTGTGTGTGTTTTAATCTGTATTCTTGGGCTTGTAAGCCACCCCGAGTCCCTTCGGGGAGGTGGTGGCACCTCCTCGAAGGTGTATTTTCAAGGTGTAACTTCTTAATGTCTGGGGGAATCCTTTGTTGGGAGGTGATTAGCTACCCCTGATTGTTTGTTGTCTGGGGTTCCCCTGTTTTTGTTTTAAAAGGGGTTTTTTAAATACTGGTAGCCAGATTTCATACATTTTCATGGTTTCTTCCTTTCTGTTGAAATTGTCCACATGCTTGTGGATTTCAATGGCTCCTTTATGTAGTCCGACATGGTAATTGTTAGAGTGGTCCAGCATTTCTGTGTTCTCAAATAATATGCTGTGTCAGGTTGGTTCATCACCATGGACCCTCAATTTCTCAGTTTAAGAGACAAAAACAGGCAACCACACCTGATTTTAACTTTATCAACTCTTAGCAAACACTGGTTCCAGCCTGCCTTGGGCAAGTTGATCGCTGTTGCATTGCTTTAGTTCAATTTTAAATATATTATTTTGGATCACTGTTACCATCATATATGATGGAAGCCATTATGAAGTATGACTATATTTAAATGAATGAATAAATAAAGAGATGACTGGAATGGGCACTGAAGACGTTAACTCTAAGTGAATAGAGTACAAAAAAATCCTGTTATTCTTGAATACTACCGAAATGATGACCTCTGTTACTGCATTGCAGAGAGAAAGGGAGACATGAGGGTGGGATTGAAGGACTTGGACAGATACCTATCTACCCTTTGAAAATAATCTGGAATCCATCATGTTATATTTAATTGACAGCTAGTTAAAGCCAAATACTCTCTGATGCAGTTATTTTTGGATGTCTTTACTGGCATAGGATGTATTAACACCAGCCAGCCAATTAGAAGCATGTGTACGGTATCAAGTTTGCTGCGGTTAACTTTCCAACACCCTACACAACTCTGAAGAGTTCACCAGTGATCAGCTGAATCAAACATTCCACATGATTGAATTAAAGATTTCTAACACCTACCCTTCGGTGTGGGAGGCACTTTACACTGAAAACAACTGGGAATCTCTGACCTTGCATAGGGAGCAGAATGAGAAAATAAAATACAGGATGCAGTTTATTGTCAACAATGTTGCCATGTAACGAGGTAGAAGTGTTGTGCATGGGTCAGAATAATATCTAGTCCAAATATAGTCTATGTGCACATGTAATGTGTGCCAAACTGCTATGCCTCACTCACTGAGTCAGCTACTATGTGGATATCAAAATTGTTAGGAAACTTTTGCATAGCTTTAGAAAGTTATATTTACCAGCTGAAACCAGAGTGATTCATTGTTGGCCAAAGCTTAACCCTTTCTCAGGTTGATCAAGGACTACTCAGTTAAAAGCTATAGACTGTAAACTTTTTTAAAACTAAAGTTGTGCATTATATTTGTTTTTTCCATTTCCTTTGTTTTTTTCAGTACTTTCGGTGCTTTGGGAGCCCATAACGGTAAGGACTTTCGAGGTACAAAAACCTACCCGCAACAAAAGCAAGTGGGAGCCGATACCAGCTCTTCCTTTGCTTTTCAACATCACAGTTTAAATTTTTATTAATCCCCCAGCAAGCAAAGAGAAAACCCTCATTCCCTGAAAGAGACTCTCCACTTCCAGGAGGTCATCACTCTTCCTTACCTGGAAGTAGGAAGCTTCCTTAAAATGCCTTGGAAAGAATGCATGGCTGCTGGTATGATGCAGCCCAGGATAGAAAGTGTGTGTGTGCCTTCCTGCAGTCAAGCACCTCAGTCTCCTCTAGAACAAGGAACAGAACTTTCTTCCTTGCCTTGGAAAGAGTGTATGTGGTGTGCAGGCCCAGAGAGAAAGCTCAGGCCTGCCTGCAGCTGATCGCCTCCTCTCTAGAATATTAACAGTAGCAAAATTACAGTTATGAAGTAGCAACGAATATAGTTTTATGGTTGGAGGTTACTGTATTAAGGGCGTTAGGAAGGTTGAGAAACACTGCCTTAGAGATGTCTGAACTTAACCTGACATTTTCTGAATGTGCTCTAACCAGAACCATGACTTTCCATTGTTAAGAATCAGGAAATCATATGAATGCATGATGAAAAAAAAACAGACAGCCAAAGTGTCAGCTCCGGTAGGATGCCCAAACAAGCCATGCTCACTTCAAGGTTAGTTGAAGGAATAGTAGTTTATTGAGTCCTTAATCCAGGGCGGTCAAAGACCGAACTAAAGCAGTTCCCGCTTGTTCCCCCTTCAAACCCTCCAGGCCCAGCCCCCTGCTGGGCCACTCCCTCCCTAGGGTCAGTTGATCCGGTGTCCAGCATATCAAAGGCCAGGAAAGAGCTCTCAGCATTTCAAAGGGCTTCCACAGTTCAAAGGCCTCCAGATGTCGCTCTTATCAGATGGCGCGCGGGGCCTGGGCCGTGTAAATCAGCACGTCATCCAGATACACAAGAACCCCTTTGTACAGTAGGTCCCTAAAGATTTCATTGATGAATTGCTGGAAAATTTTCGGGGTTCCTTTAAGACCAAAGGGCGTGACCTGAAATTGGTACTGCCCGAGATGGCAGTTGAAGGCGGTCTTCCAGCAATCCTCCTCCCTCACGCATATCCGGTAAAACGCTTCCCGGATGTCCAGTTTTGAAAAGAGGCGGGCTTTTCCCAGTTGGGCCAAGATCTCTGACATCAATGGTAAAGGGTAGGGACTCGCCGTGCAGGCCCCGATAGTCCACACACAATCGTAGCGACCCGTCCGCCTTGGGGCGGAACAGGACCGGTGCTGCCAGCGGGCTGGTCGAAGGCTCAATGAAACCCCTGGCCATGTTCTTATCAATGAAGTCTCTGAGGGTTTTCCTTTCTGGCTCTGACATTTTGAAGAGGAGGGCGTACTCTGACACCGTCTTCTGGCCCTGGTAGATTCGCTTGAGCTGGGCCTTGGCCTTCTCTCCGGCCAGCGGGTCCCGGAATCGCTGCTGTAGCGCGTTCAGAAAAGCCTCTAAGCGTCGCAGTTCAGGGGCACCAGTCTCAAACATTTGCACCAGCCAATCGGCCGCCCCCTTCTTCAGGTTGACTCCCACGGCCCGTACCTTGGCTCCCTCTGAAGGGAAAGTGTCCCCGTAATCCTGCATAAAGTTCTGGACATTGGTAAGGAAGTAGGAGAGTTGCTTGGGATCACCGTCGAACTTCACCTTTAAGTCTCTCCGGCCTGCTCCTCCTTCCTGGCTCCTCTCGCTCACCCCAAAGTTAAAGGTGGAGGCCCCTCTGCTCGGGCGGAAGTCCTCCTCGGTTCCAGCAAAGGTCACTCATCTGGACGGCCTTCCTTCCACTCTCTCCGACACTCGCCCGGGCTGCCTTCCTCCTTCCTGCCTTCCTCCTTCCGTTCATCTCTCGAGGGGGGGGCTCTGCCGGGAACCCCCAGGTCGGTCCCTCTGCCTTCCGTTGCATCACTCCCAACTGGAACTGGATGTCCTGCACCGCTAGTGCTAAAGCTCCCACTTGTTCTTCCAGTGCTCGGGAGGGGTTCGGGGTACTGGTCTCCGGGGTCCCTCTCTCTCGGGTCACCCCCGTCTTTTTCCGCACTGTCACATCCTTCGACAAGGGCATCTCGAACTCCTGCTCCTGACCTTCCATCCCGGTGATGGCCGGACGTCCGGCTCCACTCGGGGGGTCCGTTTGTTCGACTTCCAGCTCCAGTTCTTCTTCCAGTTCTTCGGCTGTTTCCTCCGAAGGGATTTCTATCGGGCGTTCCTTCCCCTGGCTGGACATCGTGTCCGTAGGTGTTGCGGTTGGAATGGTCTCACAGCCACAGAAGATTTAGTTGAGTTCGGTCTTTATGTCAGCTCCGGTAGGATGCCCAAACAAGCCACGCTCACTCCAAGGTTAGTTGAAGGAATAGTAGTTTATTGAGTCCTTAATCCAGGGCGGTCAAAGACCGAACTAAAGCAGTTCCCGCTTGTTCCCCCTTCAAACCCTCTAGGCCCAGCCCCCTGCTGGGCACTCCCTCCCCAGGATCAGTTGATCCGGTGTCCAGCATATCAAAGGCCAGGAAAGGGCTCTCAGCATTTCAAAGGGCTTCCACAGTTCAAAGGCCTCCAGATGTCGCTCTTATCAGATGGTGCGCGGGGCCTGGGCCGTTAGGTAAACAAACGGGCCAGGCGACGCTGACACAAAGTGTGTATGGTAATACATATTTGTGATCCAGCTGGGGATAATGTTTAGTTGTGTGAATCAGCTCTGTTTTTATAACTGAGTTAAGCCGTTGTTAAAAACGTGCCCTTTCAGGTCTTTTCCCAGTGGGCTTTTCTCACCAAACCTTGTATTTGTGTCATTTTCTTTCCCGTAAGATCCTGTATTGTGCGACTGCTTTCACCCACAACTTGTTAATTATGCCCTTCTTGCTTTCATTCTGCAAACTCTCATTTTAGGAATTTAAATCACAACCCTTAATGTAGCTTAAATGTAGGGTTTTGCCTGAATTGCTACTTTATGGCAATAATAAACTTGTGTTTAGATGCATTAACAGCATTGGACTATCGCGAGGCTATTTTACTCTTACTATGGATAATCACCACATTTATTCCATTTCCTTCCCCCCTCCGCGCAGTCTCCATGATTGTTATTTGTTGATCTGCTGAGGATAATATAGCCAACTGCATAAATATAAATGTACTCTTAGCTATGCACTTATGTTTTAGAATGCAGAACAGCTTACTGAGTGAACAGTAAGGAAGGGAGGAAGTCTCTCTTTGGCCACAATCTCTTGAGATGGACCAGCTGTAAAACAGGGGAGAAACTCTGGTGGAGTTGTTGTTTATTTGTTCAGTCGCTTCCGACTCAGTCATGATCTCATGGACCAGCCCATGCCAGAGCTCCCTATCAGCTGTGGCCAACCTCAGCTCCTTCAAGGATCAAGCCAGTCACTTCAAGGATAACATCCATCCACCTTGTTCTTAGTCGGCCCCTCTTCGTTTTTCCTTCCTTTTCCCCAACATAATTGTCTTCTCTAAGCTTTCCTGCCTTCTCATTATGTGGCCAAAGTACTTCATCTTTGCTTCTAATATCCTTCAGGAAATAATGCAGCTGGGCATTATTTCCTGAAGTATGGACTGGTTGGATCTTCTCGCAGTCCAAGGCACTCTCAGGATTTTCCTCCAGCACCACAATTCAAAAGCATCTATCTCCCTTCACTCAGCCTTCCTTGTGGTCCAGCTCTCACATCCAGGGAATACCATTGCTTTAACTATGCGGATCATTGCTGCCAGTGTGATGTCTCTACTCTTCACTATTTTATCGAGATTGGTCATTGCTCTCCTCCTAAGAAGTAAATGTCTTCTGATTTCCTGACTGCAGTCTGAGTTAGCAGTAATCTTTGCACCTAGAAATACAATGTTAAATTGCCTCTGCATCTGTCTATATATGTTGTACGTCTAACTGGCATTGAATGTTTGGCATGTATATGTGCATTGTAATCCACCCTGAGTCCCCTGCGGGGTGAGAAAGATGCAAGATGAATACTGTAAATAAATAAATAAAAAAGATATGGCCTTATCACATTAGGCTGGGGATTTGTCACACAGTGTGGTGAATCCATGGAAGTCCTGGTGTGTGTGTGTGTGTGTGTGTGTATGACCCATTGTTTCATACCCTACATTGCATGACTTACCCTGACCCCCATCCCATGGGGGAAGTGTCACTGCTCGGCTTCCCTCATTGCTCCTAAGGCAACACAGGAGGCTTCCCGAGTTGGTGTAATGATATTGGTTTGCATTGTGGGAAGGGCTCCATGGTGAAGAGGAGAAGAAGTGGCATAGGATGGGAAATCAGCCAATGTGATGAAGTTGGTGGTCTTGAGCCACATTAACAAAAGTTGCAGGTTGCTCTGAATTTTCCCTGAGAATCCAAAACAAACCACAACTTTGGACCCATATAAGTAGTTGGTCTGGTTCCAAGATGGAACCAAGACAGAAATGTTGATATGGCCATCCCATATTCCCTAGACCCAGGTGGTCCTGTGATGACACACACCATCCCTCTCCCATTCTCATTGTAACTGACAGCCAGTGGGTGTGATGTGTGCATCACATGTCTTCTAGAGTGACACTAGCTGGAGCAATGAGATGATCAGAAAAGGGATGGCGGAAACGGAAGGCCCCCAAGCTCGTTTCATTCCAGGTGATGAGTGACAGACACCACCCATGTGGCTGCCTTAATGACAAAAATAGTAGTGGGGCAGTAAGGGTGGCTGTCTAGCAGCACCGAGCCAGATTCAACAACACTGCATGGTCAGGAGTTCCTCCCACCTCTGCAGAAGACATGGAGATGGTGGCTACTTATAAATGGGCCTTTTGAGCTCTGGTCTTCCAACTGTGATGGAACCGTGGTTGCACAATGGGTTAACAGGATGGCTGCGAGCCAGTAGCTGGATGGCTGTGAGCCAGTAAGTTGAAGGTGAACCTGGCGAAGACAGAGATCTTGTGGCTGGGCCGCCCGGGGGGGGGGGGGGGGAGATCCAGCTGCCGACGTTTGACAGCGTGGCACTATGCCCACAGCCTTTAGTAAAGAGCCTAGGGGTCCGGCTGGACCCCCAGCTGTCTATGGAGGCGCAGATCGCGTGTGCCTGCAAGACAGCTTTCTACCACCTCCAGCAGGTCAAACGTCTGGCTCCCTATCTCTCCTGCTGCGACCTGGCCACGGTGATCCAAGCCACGGTCATCTTGAGGCTCGATTACTGTAATGTGCTGTACATTGGCCTACTCTTGTTGGCGATCCGGAAACTCAAGCTGGTGCAGAAGGCAGCAGCTCGTCTGCTCTTAGGGGCCACAAGAACGGCTCATGTAACACCACTCTTACGTGAACTGCATTGGCTGCCAATTGAATTCCAGGTCTCCTTCAAGGTGTTAGTACTAACTTTCAAGGCCTTACATGGTTTGGGGCCAGTGTACTTGAGGGAGCGGCTTACCCCATATGTGCCCAGAAGATCACTGCATTCAGAGGGGCTCAACATGCTGGAGGTTCCTGGCATGAAGACCTGTAAGCTATCCAGTACGCAACAGAGGGCGTTCTCAGTGACCGCACCGACCCTATGGAACTCGCTACCAGCGGAGACGTGAGCCTTATGGGACCTAATGGCATTCCATAGGTTCTGTAAGACCTGGTTGTTTAGACAGGCATTCTCGGTGCTTGACCTGTGCCTACCATAATCTGCCACTCTACCGCGTTGCTGCCATTGCACTACATGCTGACTTATTGTGTGTTATTGTAGGGGGTTTGGGTTTAACTTGGTTTTAAATGTGTTTTATGATGCGTTTTATGATGTGTTTTGATGTCTTTTAATCTGGTGTTTTGCATGCTGTAAACCTCTCTGGGCTTCGGATAGAGCGGTCTATCCAGCCGAAACAATAAATAAATAAATAAACCCTTGTGCTGGCTAAACTGCTGACATGAAGGTCAGTGGTTTGAATCTGTGAGATGAGTTGAGCTCACATCTGTCAGTTCCAGCTTCCCTGTGGGAACATGAGAGAAGCCTCCCACAAGATGGTAAAACATCCAGACTAGGACCAGGTTGTGGCATAGCTGGTTGGGAGTCAGCTGCATTAAAAATCACTACTGACCAAAAGGTCATGAATTTGAAGCCAGTAAGCTCCCGGCCATTTGTCTAGCTGCTGTTGACCTCTGTAGCCCAAAAAATAATTGCATCTCTCAAGTAGGAAATTTAGGTACCACTTATGCGAGGCTAATTTAACTAATTTATGATGCCATAAAACTCTCCAGCAGTGTACAAAACAATGAGGAAGTACTCAATTGGTGTCACAAGTGGACGGTGAGGTGACAGCTCCCCCGGTAGCTGGAATTTGAAGCATACCCTCATGAAGCTGTAAAGTTAAATAGTCTCTGTGTGTCTGTTTATATATGTTGTGTGTCTATGGCATTGAATGTTTGCCATGTATATGTGCATTGTGATCCACCCTGAGTCCCCTGCAGGGTGAGAAGAGTGAAAATTAAATACTGTGAATAAATAAATAAATAAATAAATAAAGGACGTGGGACCATGCCTTCAAACAAGAGGAAAGGATATTCCACCTGAACATGAGGAAGAACTTCCTAACTGTGAGAGACTACTGTTCAGCAGTGGAACTCTCTGCCCCGGAGTATGGTTGAGGTGCCTGCTTTTGTTCAGGAAACCAAATGGCACTTGTTAGTATAATTTTATAATGTATTGTCCATCATCTTCAGATTGTTTGAGCATGATTCAGTATTTGAGGAAAATAAAATCAATAATAGTATTATTAATACTAATAATAGTAAAGGTCAGGAAAAAAGACCCTATTAAAAGGACAGTGAGTAATGAAAACAAATGTATCTTCTACCTATGAATAATGCAATGAATGTGGTTTTAACGAAAAAATAATGAAACAAGTGGAGGTTTTAATAATGGAAATGAGTGAAGCAATTTTTTGTCTACATTCCTGTAACATGACATTCACACATAACCTGGCAAATTCAGAAATTGGATATGGATTTCTACATATTTAAATCCCTTTCAAGCTTGTGTAAAAACTAGTTGAAAAGGGCAAGGGCACAATGTCATGGACATGAAAGCATGAGCGAAGCTTCCAAATAGGTTCTGAGATTTCAATATTTTTCACCATTCAAAATTACATTGAGAGTTCCTTTTAAAGTATATTTTATTATATTTTATTATATTTCCAGACATAGGTTTGGGCTCCTCTCACAATAGTCCCCTGCTGTTCAATATAAATTCTTTTATTAATGTAAAAGTTGAACAGGCTCACTACTGAAGTGAACTTTCACATTGAAGATGAACCTTTCTCCCTACATGTCGGCCTGCTTGAGATGCAGCTACCTTTTGACTCTGAATCATTAAATACCTGACTGTTAACTCCTACTCTCCCATATTTTGATCGGCAGGATTTTTCTGCTGATTTGATTGTCCATATTCCTGAATGTTATTGTCGAAGGCTTTCATGGCTGGAATCATGGCTGGAATCATTGTAGTCTATCCAATTCCAGTGTGATGGAAGTGACAATGCCCCACCTTATAGGGCAGCGCTTCTCAACCTAGGGATCAGGACCCCTGGGGGAGGGCCAAGAGGGGATGCCAGAGGATCATCAGAAATCACAGTATTTTCTGTTGGTCATGGGGGTTCTGAGTTGGAAGTTTGGCCCAATTCTATCATTGGTAGAGTTCAGAATGGTCTTTTAGTTTCTGGCCCAACTTACCTGTCAGCATGCATATTCGCTATGACTTTAAGATCGTCCAGGGAGGCCCTACTCTTGATACCGCCTGTGTCACAAACACGTTTGGTGGGGACATAAGAACATAAGAAGAGCCATGCTGAATCGGACCTCAGCCCATCTAGTCCAGCATTCTGTATCACACAGTGGCCCACCAGTTGTACACGGGGATCTTGAGCAGAAGGGAGGGCAAAACCCTGACCTGCTCCCGACCCCCCACAACCAGTACCCAGGGAAATCCTGCCTACCTCAACCAACTCCGAGGTGGCACTTGAATGTCCTTTTCAGTAATTACCGATACACTTGGTATCCATGAATCTGTCTAATCCTGCCTTGAAGTTGTTCAGGCTGACAGCTGTCACAACCTCTTCTGGAAGTGAGTTCCATAACCCAATGACCCTCTGGGTGAAGAAATATTTCCCTTTTTTAGTCCTAATTTTCCTACCTTGGAGCTTCAGGGAGTGCCCTCTAGTCCTAGTGTTTTGTGACAAAGAAAATAATTTTTCTTTATTCATCTTTTCTATCCCATGCATGATTTTATACACTTCGATCAAGTCACCTCTTAGACGCCGTCTTTCAAGGCTGAAAAGACCAAGGCGTTGCAACCTGGTTTCATAAGGGAGCCGCTCCATCCCTTGGATCATTCTTGTTGCCCTTTTCTGTACCTTTTCCAGTTCCGTTATATCCTTCTTAAGGTGCGGAGACCAGAATTGTACACAGTACTCCAAGTGTGGCCTTAAGATCGATTTGTAGAGAGGTAATACAACATTTGCTGACCTATTTTCGATTCCCTTCCTGATCATGCCAAGCATAGAATTTGCTTTTTTCACTGCTGCAGTGCACTGGGTTGACATCTTCATTGAGCTGTCCACCAAGACCCCAAGATCCCTTTCCTGGTTTGTCTCGGAAAGCTTTGACCCCATCAATTTGTAGGTGTAGTTGGGGTTCTTTGCCCCGATGTGCATGACTTTACACTTGTTTAGGTTAAAATGCATTTGCCACTTTGTTGCCCATTCACTCAATTTCGAGAGATCTTTCTGGAGCTCTTTACAATCAGTTTCATTTTTAACTACCCTGAACAATTTAGTGTCGTCTGCAAACTTTGCTACCTCAGAATTCACTCCTACATCCAGATCATTAATGAATTAATTAAATTAAAAAGTAACGGACCCAAAACTGAACCTTGGGGTACGCCACTTCTCACCTCTTTCCACCCAGAGAAATGTCCGTTTATTACCACCCTGAGAGACAGGGCCTTCTCAGTGGTGGCCCCTTGGCTATGGAACGCCCTTCCCAGGGACATTAAATTGGCCCCCTCCCTCTTAACATTTCAGAAAAGAGTCAAGACTTGGTTGTTTGAGCAAGCATTTGAAAATGCAAGGTAAAGACATAAGAATTGGATTTACTAGGCAATGAGATTGGATAATGTTTTTATTAGGAGTCGTTAACGATTTATGTTTTTAATATTCTTGTTCTGGTTTTTATTAAATGTTAATATTTTTAAATGTTTTATGGTGTTTTTGGGCATCGAATCGTTGTAGCTGTAAACCACCCTGAGTCGCCTGAGGGCTGAGAAGGGCGGTATACAAATGCAGTAAATAAATAAATGAATGAATAAACGATAAAACCCAACAACTACAACTCCCAAATGTCAAGGTCTATTTTCCTCAAAATCCACCAGTGTTCACATTTGGGCATACTGAGGATTCGTGCCAAGTTTGGTCCAGATCCATCATTGTTTAAGTCCACAGAGCTCTCTGGATGTAGGTGAACTACAACTCCAAAACTCAAGGAACCCTTCCAGTATTTTCTGTTGGTCATGGGAATTCTGTGTACTAAGTTTGGTTCAATTCCATGATTGGTGGAGTTCAGAATGCTCTTTGATTGTAGGTTAACTATAAATCCCAAATGAAAAAATCAATCCCACCCTCGAACCACATCAGTATTCAGGGGTTTTTTTTGGGGGGGGGGGGGTTGCGTATTGGGTATTTGTGCCAATTTTGGTCCAGTGAATGAAAATGCATCCTGCATATCAGATATTTACATTACAATTCATAACAGTAGCAAAATTACAGTTATGAAGTAGCAACAAAAATAAATTTATGGTTGGGGGTCGCCACATCATGAGGAACTGTATTAAGGGGTCACGGCATTAAGAAGGTTGAGAAACACTGATCTATTTGTTCATTATTGGGCTTCCAATAATGACAGAATACCAGAGTTCAAACTCACAACCTCTGAAGAAACAAAGGCAGAAAATCAGTTATATAATACTTTAGTTTCCATAATGGAAGAAAGGCTGGGCACCCATTCAATGAATATAAATAATGCCAGAGGCTGAATTCAGAATAGTCTGCAGACAAAGCAAATGTTCTACAACTGGCCTATTTTTCCTCCCTTTACAATGAGAATCACTTATATCCATCTCTTCTTTGTGTCATTTTTCCTTCTTTGCCCTCATTGTCCCCAGACTTCATTTGCTCACACGCTTGGTCATTATTATTGGTTGTAGGTCTCCATGCAATATTGTTTACAGATTCCCCTCCATCATTCAACAGAGACAGTATCACGATCCACTAATAAATCACCTGTGCAGCCATAGCCAATTAGATTATATTTTGGTGAGGGCATTGGAGGCCAAGAACAGTCAGGCCACAGAGGGCAAATTCACAGCATAGACTCTGAAGCCTGACCGAAGACTTGGATGATATGTTCCTAGAACAGATGGCCAAACATTCAAAGAGAGGAAGAGACAGTAGTAATTGCAGACTTAAAGTATCCTGCAGCTTGTCTGGAACCTAAACTCTGTCAATGATGGAAGGTCCAAGAAATTTTCATTGCTTCGCTGACAATTTCATGGCACAGAAGATGGAGGGACGAACACTGAGATTAATTATTTAGGATTTGATCCTAACTTACAGGGATGAGTTGTTGAAAGGAAAAGTGGCGCAGTCCTTTCATGGAGGTTACCATGTTCTCTGGAAATGTTTTGTGCAGAGAAAAGGAAACCCGCCGACATAGTCAAACATGCATTGGACTTTAAGAAAGCTGATTTCTATAAGTTTCAGCCAATACTGGGTCAGAAATTCCCAAAGAGAAGGGAGTTTATGACTCATGGTGAGATATTGGTGAGATACTGAAAAGCTCAATGGGAAACAATTCCAATGGGGGAGATAAGTGAGAAATGTCTAAGTAAACCAGAGTGGATGTCCAAAAATATGATTACCGCATTTTTCGCACCATAAGACGCAGTTTTTTTCCTCCCAAGGTGGGATGAAAAATCAGCCGCGTCTTATGGAGCGAAGATGCAGGCGGGGGAGGTGCTGGAGCAGAGAGAGGGCGGCGAGATACTCACCCTGTCGCCGCCTCTCCTCTTCTCTGGTCCGTTGCGGCGGCGGAGGGATGCTGGTTCGCTCCGCCCCTGGCTCCTTTTCCTTCCCCCCACCTTTTCTTCCATCGAGGAAAGGGCGGAGGGAAGGAAAAGGAGCCAGGGGCGGAGCGACCCAGCGTCACGTCAGCTCTGATGCGACGCTGGTTCGCTCCGCCCCTGGCTCCTTTTCCTTCCCCCACCTTTCTTCCCTCGAGGAAAGGGCGGCGGGAAGAAAAAGGAGCCAGGGGCGGAGCGAACCAGCGTCACGTCAGCTCTGATGCGACGCTGTTCGCTCCCCCTGGCTCCTTTTCCTTCCCCCCACCTTTTCTTCCCTCGAGGAAAGGGCGGCGGGAAGGAAAAGGAGCCAGGGGCGGAGCGAACCAGCGTCGCATCAGAGCTGACGTGACGCTGGTTCGCTCCGCCCCTGGCTCCTTTTCCTTTCCTCCGCCCTTTCCTCGAGGGAAGAAAAGGTGGGGGGAAGGAAAAGGAGCCAGAGGCGGAGCGAACCAGCGTCGCTTCAGAGCTGACGTGACGCTGGTTCGCTCCGCCCCTGGCTCCTTTTCCTTCCCTCCGCCCTTTCCTCGAGGGAAGGGCAGAAGGAAGGAAAAGGAGCCAGGGGCGGAGCGAACCAGCGCCACGTCAGCTCTGATGCGACGCTGGTTCGCTCCGCCCCTGGCTCCTTTCCTTCCCCCACCTTTCTTCCCTCGAGGAAAGGGCGGAGGGAAGGAAAAGGAGCCAGGGGCGGAGCGAACCAGCTTCACGTCAGCTCTGATGCGACGCTGGTTCGCTCCGCCCCTGCCTCCTCTTCCTTCCCCACCTTTTCTTCCCTCGAGGAAAGGGCGGAGGGAAGAAAAAGGGAGCCAGGGGCGGAGCGAACCAGCGTCGTGTCAGAGCTGATAAGATGCACCTGCTGATAAAACTTACCTAGATTTTAGAGGGGGAGCGAAAATATTTTTTTCCCTATTTTCCTCCTCTAAAATCTAGGTGCGTCTTATCAGCAGGTGCGTCTTATGGTGCGAAAAATACGGTATGTATCATCAGAGCCCTTCCCCCACCACCAACGGCCGCTCTGGGGCCAGAGTAAAGAAGGGAGCAGAGAAGACAGTTCCATCTTGTCTCCTGCAGCATCAAGGCTCTTCCACCAGCAACAATATAATATTATATAATACTAATATTATTAATGATGTATTAGTATTATGCTAATAATATAGTATGTATGTATGTAGATATGACTTGCAAGCCGCTCTGAGTCCCTTTCGGGGTGAGAAGGGCGGCATATAAATGTTGTAAATTAATAAATAAATAAGTACAAGATATGGCAGAAAGGGAGAAATCACCAAAGAGTGAGTTACAAATAAAGTTGTTGTTGTTGTTGTTGTTGTTATTAGATACACAAGATTAGTAAACAACAAACAAGATCACTCAGCTGGCTTTCATACTTGATCACACGTCGGACACTTCCCAAGTGTCTCGGACTGTGTGCTGTACTGGCAAATAATGCCTGCAGATCCCAGTAGGGTGCCCTCTTGCAGCTGACAGGTGGTGATTTTGTCAGTGCTGACTGTTTTTAAGTGCAGGCCAATGTCTTTAGGCACTGCATCCAATGTGCTGATCACCTCTGCTGATCACGATACATACCTGGAATTTATACTTCGTTTTTTTCCAAAACTGTGAGGTCAGGAGTGTTGTGCTTCAAAACTCTGTCAGTCTGAATTTGGAAGTCCCAGAGTAGTTTGACAGGTTCATTTTGTGTATCTTATTCAGGCTTGTGATCCCACCACTTCTTTGTAACAGGCAGCTGATCTTTGTGACACAAGTTTCAATGGATCATCTGAGTAACGATGTTGTGCCTCTGCTTGTAGCCCATCTGTGTGATCTTCTTGCAGCAACTGAGTATGTGATCCATTGTTTCATCTGCATTCTTGCAGAGTCTATGCTTGAAATCTGTTGTCGACTTTTCAGTTCTGGCTTTGATGGCATTGGTTCTAATTGCTTGTTCTTGGGCTGCAAGAATCAGGTCCTCTGTCTCCTTTTTCAAAGTCCCAAAGTCCCAAAATCACAAGGTGAACGCTTCCCAAGCATCTAGGACTGTGTGATGTATTTTCATATGATGCGCACAGATCCAAGCAAGGTGGCCTTTTGCAGTTGACAGATCGTGATTTTGTTTGGGTCCATTGCATATAGAAAATGGTGACGTGCTAACAGGAGAAAGAGAGATAACCAATTTGCTCATTACCTTGTTTTCCTTTGTCTTTCCCCCAAAACGAAAACAATAGTCTAATTGATGAAAATAGAAAATTTATGCCTAATACCTCATGGAGGAAACCATGTTCTGCAAGTCCCTAGAGCGTAATCAAGCAACCAGAAACTACATTTCTCTGGCATCTACCAATCATCATAGCTGCCAGTTAACTGAGAGCCTACTGTACATTAATACCCTATGTTTATTCCAATGATTTCCAAAGAGGTTTACGAGGCTTTCTTTCTCCATCACATTATCCTCAAAGGCTAAGGCGAAAAGACTTCCATTCAGCTAATTTCCTAACCTCAACTCTGTGTGTGTATTGAGGGGCTGCATCTCGATCTGCCAAGTCCAATGCTCAAAAGTTATATTGCCATTGAAGGGTGCAAAGTATGTATCAGGCAGGCAAGTATGTTTCAATCCACTTATAAGTCTAAGAGACATGGATAAGTTAATTTTGTATTGGACTGAAATCCTTGAGCATGCCTGCTTGTGAATTATGTAAATCACAAGGACTGGGAAAATTGGCTGGTGCTCTAAATTGTATTAAATTCTGTTTTCCTAGCTACTTAAATTCTCAAGTTGTGACCTGTATGGCCGGTGGGTGTAACATGGAGCTTTATTTAGCAATCTCTTTCATATTTTTCTAGTTGTCTTTGGTTTCCTTGAAACCTTTACCTTTTCCTCTTTTTCTGTGAAAACTTGCACAATGGAGGTTAGGTGGGGTGTGATTCAGCTGTTCTCTCGAATATGCCAGACATATCTCAGCTCATCTGGAGGAAAACACAAGTTTTCTTTCACCAGGCAAACAAGAGCAGGTAATCAATAGCATGGCATATACTTCTTTGGATTGGGGAGGGGGGCATACACACAGTTAGTGCCGTAGCACCCAAAGAAAAGCAATTGGCATCACCTTCCTAGAAAAGAGCATCAGGATGCTCTAACTAGCAAAAGCAAATGCCAGGCCTTTACACACTTGAGAAAATTGAATTTCAAAGTCAAGGTGGAAAAAAATCTTCTCCCATTTAGTACAGAACTCTTGCATCCATATCCATAGATAGATAGATAGATAGATAGATAGATAGATAGATAGAATAATATATTGTATGTACATATAATATTGATCATAATATTATAATGTAATACAATATAATCCTAAAAAATAATACAATATATCAATATAATTATATATTACACGTAATATTACTAATTATTATTAATAATAATAATTTTGCATTATAATGGTATAGTACAATATAGTAATATACAATACTAATTGTAATGACGCTCCAATTTCGGTAAGGATCACGCGTAGATAGAAGCACGGTCCAACACGATTTTATTGCAGGTACAATACTTGTAAAGCTAAAGCACCGGCCCGCCACCCAAACACACCTTATATACCCAAACCCCCCTCCCCTTGCCCATGCAATGTCCAGGCAGGGTTGCACCATATCCGGGTGATTCAGCAAATCCCATAGTCCAAAAGGATGTGACCTCACAGCCCTCTGAGTCAGCACAATCAGATTATTGTCCAATGTCCAAGTCCATAAGAAGTTACCTCACTTCCCTGGAGGCACCTGGAAGTTACATCACTCCCCCACTGACTCAGCATGTCCTTGAGTAACTAGGGCAAAGGTCCCAGAGATCTGGAATAAAGGTCAGCTATCTCATGGCAGGCTGGAAACCTGAACTTCTTCCAAGCTCAGATTTCCCAGATCTGACAACTAATATTGTCCTATGTTAATAATTATAATATATTGTATGTGCATGTAATATTGATCATAATATTATAATGTAATACTATATAATCCTAATAATAATACAATATAATAACATGTAATATAATATAATAACATGTAATAACATATAATATTACTCATAATATTGCATTATAGTGGTATAGTACAATATAGTAATATTTAATACTAATTTTGTCTTATGCATATATGTGGAGAGAGAGAGAGAGAGAGAGAGAGAGAGAGAGAGAGAGAGAGAGAGAGAGATCTGCAAATGTAGGCCAGTTATTGGTTCTTCTAACTCTGAAGGCTATGGCTAACCTAAATGGTTCTGGCTCAGTTTACCTGTCCGAACATATCTCCCACTACAAACCACCAAGGACCTTAGATCATCTGGGAAGGCCCTGCTCTCAGTCCCACTGCCATCACAGTCGTGTTTGGTGGGGATGAGAGATAGGGTCTTTTCCATGGTGGCTCCCTCCTTAATGAGGTTAGATCTGCCCCCTCCCTTCTGACCTTCCAGAAGAAACTTGAATCCTGGCTATGGGATCAAGCAATTGCAGAATGGTGAAGATAAGACTTTATTTGACAGCAATGGACTGATTTGGATGAACTGTTTTTAATGTATATTTATAATTGTTTTAATGTATATGCTTGTATTTTATGATACATTTTATATTGTGTCAGCACTGAATGGTTGCCTGTCTCCATTAAGTCTTAATCTGATTTGTTATGACCTTTTGCTCTTGATTTATCAATCCTAGATTCAGACTCCTGGATTTCTGCCTCCACCATGGAAATGTTTCTGATTCTACTCACAAGTGATAGTTTTTTTTCCTGGTTGGTAAATTATTCGTAGCTCCTGACTTCTGTTTTAGTATTCTTACTATTTGAATTGTGGATTCTGAATCCTGGTTTCTTGTCATGCAGCTCAGCTCAGTTATAGATCAACCACAGGCCTTCTTGTTTCTGTTTTTGTCTTACTGAACCTTCAACTGTGTAGGAATTGTTTTGAATATATTAGCAGAGAACGAAAGAACAAACTGGATTATCACTGAATGTAAACCTTTGAGGAGACACCAGTAATGCAGAGCTTGTTTACAGTTGGCTGTTGGACCTAGCTGGATCTAAATCAAATTACCAGCCACCCAGAGTTCCAAATAACACCGTAAAATATGACAACTCAGAGCAATCTGGAAGGAAAGGAAGAAAAATTAATCTAACTGTGGCTGTCTTTCTCTTTCAAATGCATGTATTTAGAAAGGTGTGATAATTCAGAAAGCAGGAGTGGAGCCACAAGTGCACCATCAGCCATAACTCAGAACCTGTGTGACACTTTGGATAGTCCTAACTTATGTTGCCTGCAAACTCAGTCCCAAGGTGAGCTGTGGATGCTTCAGAAACATGGCAGAGCCCAGGCCGAGAGCTTAGTTACGGCAGTATGGAAGCAACAAATCAAAACACAGCAATTATGTCCCTCTGCTCTGTAAACATAACAGCAAGTCAGAAAAAAAGAAAAAAAGAAAGTGGACTTTTCCCATTCTAGATTCCAATTCATAGGTTTTGCAATAATAATAATAATAATAATAACAACAACAACAACAACAACAACGTTTTATTTTTATACCCCGCTTCCATCTCCCCGAAGGGACTCGGGGTGTCTTACAAAGGGACATGCCCAACAAATACAGGTTAAAAACAAGCACAGAAAATACAATCAATAAGAAAAATCAATAATCGGACAACATCATGAAAACAATATAATGGCTGAACAACAAATGATGAGTTCGGGCTCATGATTCCTAACTGCGATGATGCCTACGTAGAACCGAGGGAAAGTGCGACAGTCGAAGGGCTGGGATAGGAGGCGAATCCCCTTAAACTATTAAAGTGTTAGAAGTGCTAAAAGGAGACAAGCTAAAGTGCAGGAGCTTAGATAAGGTTGGGAAATTCTATGGTGAACTGCAGAGTGGGGCACAATGAAACAACCAAGTTTTTAATTCCTTGCAGAAAACTGAGTGGGGGCCTGTCTGATCTCCCTAGGGAAAGAGTTCCAGAGCCGTGGGGCCATCACAGAGAAGGCCCTTTGCCTTTCCCTCGTCCCCACCAACTGTGCTTGTGATGGTGATGGGAGTGAGAGAGAGAAGAGCCTCCTCAATTTTAGAGTATGTGCTGGTTCATAGGGGAAGATGCTATCATAATAGCCAATTTCCGTGACTGTACGTATCTTTTTTTTAAAAAAAACAACAAAACAAAACAAAACACCATTGTATTACTGTTCTGCCTGGTTTCAAAATGTCCCCAATCTTTGTTATGCTGTGTTGTTCCAATTTCTTTAACATGTTCCATTATACTCCTACTAGATTTATGAGGCTGTGGTGGTGCATCAGGTTAAACCGCTAAGCTGTACAACTTGCTGATGGAAAGGTTGGTCTTTCAAATCCACGGGTAGGGTGAAATTCCATTGTTAGCCCCAGGTTCTGCCAACCTAACAGTTTGAAAACATGCAAATGTGAGTAGATCAAGCGGGAAGGTAACGGCGCTCCATTCAGTCATGCTGGCCACATGACCATGGAGGTGTCTACGGACAACTCCGGCTCTTCAGCTTAGAAATGGAGATGAGCACCACCCCCAGAGTTGGACTTGACTAGACTTAATGTCAAGGGGAAACCTTTACCTTTATTTTTTACTCCATTAACTTCATCTTGTTTTTTCCAAAACTTTGTATACTAGTGGATTGCTTGTTGTCCTCTTAGAATGAATTGTTTCAACCATGTCCTTGAATCTGACTCATATCTATATAGACATTCCCAGTACAAGAATGCATTCTCTGAGGTCCCTCCCAAATATACATTTGACCCCAAGTAAGAAAAAAAGGTTTTCTGCCCCCTTTTTTCAGGATTCATGATTACACCAGATCATTGCACAGTTCACACTGCTTTTATGAGAGGAGGAGGGAAAAAAGATGCCTACTTGAAGCTTTTGTCTCCATTTAGTCACATCTACGGATTAAGGGCAAAATCATTTATCTTTGTCCTTGTGTAAGTGGAACAAAAACAGCTTCTTTCCCCCAGGACATGCAAACCCACAAAAGCAGACTAGATTAGGCTTCCTGGCCTGATGTGACTTCATGACATACATTGCTTGGTGGAGCAGCAACTTACTTTTGTTTCCCTGCATTTTCTTTCTTTCTTTCCGTGTGCTTTCCTGAAAACACCAGGCAACATTATCCAAGCGTCGTCTGCAGAGAGATTTGTCTTGACAACTTCAGGCTGCTGTCTCCACTCTGGCTGTTAAGCATTGTGTCAGCCCTGCCACCTGCACAACAATTGGCTAAGTTTCAGATTTACTGGACCAGCAGGATACTGGCAAAAGGGGGGAGAAAAATATATGTCCCAGTTTACCTGTCCAAACGTATCTCCTGCTATGATCCACCTAGGGCCCTAAGAACATCTAGGGAAACACTGTTCGTTGTCCCCCCATTTTCGCAATCACGTCTGGTGGGGACAAGGGACAGAGCCTTTTCTGTGGTGGCACCTCGGCTATGGAACTCCCTCCCAAGTGAAATTAGATCTGCTGCAGCCCTCTTGACCTTCCGGAAACAAGTGAAATCCTGGCTATGGGATCAGACCTTTGTAAATCTACAATGACTTGCTGGCATGACGACTTTTATAGAACTGACTGACTGCCCCCTGGATGATGATTCAAACAGGCGACTGCTGACTGCTTGGTTGTTTTTATATTGCTTTATACTGTTTTATTGCCATATTGCTGTAAAATTGTATTTTTATATTTCTGGTATGGGCACCATGGAGGTGCCATTTTGTTAGCCTTAGCCTTCCTGAGTCCCTCTGCGGAGGTTGAGATAGGACAGGATATAAAAGCCAGAAATAAATAAATAAATAAATAAGGGAATAAAATATAGGAACCAACCTTAAAATCAGTCCTCCCCTATCTTTGCATAGAAAGCTGGAAGCCTCTAGGTCTGGGGTTATAAACTGTGACCCCAAAACATCACTTCCTATACTTTTAAATTGGTTTATATAGCTAGTCAGCTTATAGCTTGGAGTCCCCGGTGATGCAGTGGGTTAAAGCACTGAGCTGCTGAACTTGCTGACCAAAAGGTCACAGGTTCGAATCCGGTCAGCGGGGGGATCTCCCACTGTTAGTTCCAGCTAACTGCGGTTTGAAAAAATGCAAATGTGAATAAATCAATAGGTACCGCTCTGGCGGGAAGGTACCAGTGCTCCATGTAGTCATGCCGGCCACATGACCTTGGAGGTGTCTATGGACAATGCCGACTCTTCAGCTTAGAAATGGAGATGAGCACCAACCCCTAGAGATGGACACGACTGGGCTTAATGTCAGGGGAAATCCTTTACCTTCACTATAGCTAGGGATGAGGGGAGCAGTAGGTAAATAACATATTGGTTGATATAATTGTTCACACTGTTTCTATTTAATATAATTATATTCCCTCCAGTATCAAAGGTTGTATATAGGCGTTGAGATATGTATGTGAGATTGGGAAGTCGGACTTGGCCACGGTGGTCCACGCTCTGGTTACATCCCGTATAGACTACTGCAACACTCTCTACGTGGGGTTGCCTATGAAGACTGCCCGGAAGCTGCAATTAGTCCAATGCTCAGCAGCCAGACTATTAACAGGAGCAGGGTTCAGGGAGCGCACAATTCCCCTGTTGCACCAGCTCCACTGGCTGCCAGTTAGCTTCCGAGCACAATTCAAAGTGCTAGTGTGGACCTACAAAACCCTAAATGGTTCCTGCCCAGTTTTCCTGTCCGAACGTATTCTCCCCTATGAACCATCAAGAGTGTTAAGATCATCTGGAGAGGCCCTGCTCTCGGTCCAATCACTTTTGCAGGCGTGTCTGATGGGGATGAGGGACAGGGCCTTTTCTGTGGTGGCCCCCTGGCTGTGGAATTCCCTCCCAAATGAAATCAGATCTGCCCCCTCCCTCCTGACTTTTAGGAAGTGGGTGAAAACGTGGCTGTGCAATGAGGCCTTCGCAGAATGAAGGACAAGAACGCGAATCGACTAAGGTCGCTAACCACTAGATACGGACCGAATATATGGATTGAGTTGGACTCGATTTTACTTTGGCGAATGGCTTTTTAAATGTATTTATTGTTTTTGTATTTGATAATTTTATTGTAAATTTATGATGTTTTAGATTTTAAATGTTAGCATTGAATACTTGCTGTTTGCCGATCTGAGTCCCTCTTCAGAGGTGAGAAGGCTGGGGTATAAAAGTTTAAATAAATAAATACATAAATACATAATTGTTGGCTTCCATGAGGGATCTGGTTGACCATTGTGTGAAAGATAACATTGGACTAGATTGGACTTTCTCCTGATCTAACAGGGCTGGTTTTCTGTTCTCAGATACATATTCAATGTATTTTGGTTATGTCTCCTCTTTCAGGAGTGCTCTTAATCATGGATAACTCGAGTGCTTCATCTCCATTCCTAGCCCTATTTGCTTATTATTTATTTTAATTATCTAATTTCTACCCCACTTTTTTCACAGTGGGACCCAAAGTACTCTGAATTTGAGTTAAAACAAAATGAAGATTGACAAATACAAATGGGAGTGAGTACTTTGCTATCGATATCTTCTCCTGGCCTTTCCCCCTTCGTGCTCTTTATTTCATCCCTAATCATTTGCCAGTATTTTCCTCCCAAAAATCAAGTCTTCAGCCATAATATGGTCTGTTGTGACAACTTATTAATTAAAGTCTGGAGGATTTAAAAACTCTTCTCCGTATTACTGCCACCAACCTAAAATATTAATTTCAGGATTTTCTTTATTTAAAAACACCACCCTACAGGTAGGCCCTTAATTTTTCTCACCAAATTAAACTAAAAGGAGGCTGAGGTGAAATAAACTTCTTTAGGAATGAGGAACACAAAAGAGACTGGGCTGGATGACACAGCTGCTATAAAGAGCACCACCGAGGCTTTTCTTTCAAAAGGCAAAAGACAAACTTTTATTTGCTGTACAGGCACAGGGTTTCTCAAATGAGGCAAGAGCGTATGGTTATTCAATTGAGGCACGAGAGCGTATGGTTAACAAAAGATGGTTCAACAGCGTGATGGTTACAGCTAAATTGCTTCTTAATCTTAGATCTTGAAATGTTACACAGACAGCGCTAGACTTGTCTAAAACTACAACTCACTCCCCACTAATATCTAGACTAGTGGTGAGCTACCTATCAAGCAACTATCCTAGATAGTTAACTTCAGAGCTTTGACACAGAGGCCCAATACTCTAATACCAGAGCTTTGATACAGAGGCTCTATACTCTAAACCACAGAGCTTTGTTACAGAGGCTCTTTACTCTGGAGTCCTGACAAGGAGCTATCAGCAACTCCCCTCTCTGAGAGAGTGTTACGAACACACCTCTCTCCTTGAGAGCTTGTCAGAAACTCCAACTATCCTAGATAGTTCAGGGCTTTGATACAGAGGCCCTATACTCTAACAGAGTCCTGACAAGGAGCTGTCAGCGACTCCCCCCCCCCCCTCTCTCTGAGAGCGTGTCTATAAAACACTCTACTCTCCCTGAGAGCTTTTCAGAAACTGGCAAATAAGCCCTGACACTCTCCCTCCAGTGGTTCGGCTCTTCCCCTAACTCAAAGCTCCTCCCAGGCAGCTTTCTCCCTAACTCCTCCCAAGGAAGGCTCCCAAAACTACTCCCCCTTCTACTGGCTGTTCCATCTGTGAAACTGCCAGATTGGTCTGGGCCCTGCCTTAAATGGGTGAGTTCCTCATATCAATCTCCTTAATGAATTTTTTGTTAGATTTTTTGTTAGATTTCCAACGTTGAGTATTTTGATTGCATCTCATTCCTCTCTTCTAGTAGTGTAAGGCCCCATTGATACGGCCATATAATGCACTTTGAAAATCACATTTTATGGTAAGTGTAGACCCATATAATGCAGTTCAACTGCATTATATACAGTATATTCTGAAAATATACTGCAGTTTCTAACTACATTGTATGGCAGTGTAGATGAGGTTGAAATTGCTATTCATCTCTTATCTTCCTCTCTCCTCCCCCTTTTCCTTCACCTTTATATTCACAGATCCCAAATGTTCATCATGCTTTAAAGTCACCATTGACTCTCTAGCAATCACTATTAGGGTCTTTGACATGACATTTAAGGTTTCACTCATTTCCTCCAGTTCTTGAAGCAATGCTTGTGGAAAAAACTTCTGCTATCCAGGGAGGGAAGGGCTTTCTTCTAACTCAAATCTCTGCTAGGCTTGTGCAAACCGGGTCAACTGCAATCCATGTATGTGTCCAAGATTTTGGTGGGGGTCCCAATCCTATTATTATTATTACTAGCTGACCCGGCCACGCGTTGCTGTGGCGTAGTCTGGTGGTCAGGAAAGGTAGGAAAGTGGTAAAGAAGGAAGGAAAAGGAAGAAAATGAAATTGTATTCCTTTCTTTCCTTTCTTTTTTCCATCCATTCATTTAATCCAGGGAGTGGTGTGAGGTCCCAGTGTTAGCCCCAGGTTTTAAAGCATGGAAATATGAGTAGAGTAATAGGTACAGCTGTGGTGGGAAGGTAACGGTGCTCCATGTAGTCATGTTAAGTTCTTCCTTACATCCATTCATACAATCTAGGGAGTGGGGTGAGCTCCCACTATTAGCCCCAGCTTCTGCCAACCTATCAGTTTGAAAGGATGGAAATATGAGTAGAGCAATAGGTACAGCTGTGGTGGGAAGGTAACATTGTTACATCTCCAAGCCCAGGCCCTCGCCCTTAGCCCTCGCTCACCGATTCCTCCTCCTTCTCCATGCCGGTGGGCACCTGCGGCACGGGGCGGTTGATGGAGACGCAGTTGTGTTCCTCCCTCACAACCAGCACCCGGAGGCAGGGAGGGGGGGCGGAAGGGGTTTTTTGCTATGACGGCGGCGGCGCCATGGCCGCCAACGCCGCGTCCCAGCCGCTCCTGGACCCGGGCCGCGCGGTGTCTCTCCTCCTCTCTCTCTTGGTCTGTGTGTGTCGAAGGAGGCGGTGGGAGGGGCGGGCACGGCGCCGCCTTGTTCTCGGCAGCACTCCATGGCCCTCTGCGTGGCTGCGCGAGGCCAGTGCCCCCGCGCCTCCTTTCTCTTTTCCCTCCATCCTCCGGAGGGCATCCAGGCAGCGAGGAGGCTCTGCTCTCCCAGCGCAGAGGAGCTGCAGACTCCAGGCTCCGGCCACACTCCGGAGCCCTCCGTGGCGACCGCCACCTTGCTTTGGAGGACTTCCGGCTGTAAGGGGTGGGTCTTCCAGTTCCCGGCTGCCATTTTGTTTTGTCCGCGCTTCCAGCTGGACCCCTTTTTTTGCCGGACCAACTTCTGGCGGAGCCTTTTCGGCCGGACCAGAAGTGGTCCGGCCGCCATTTTATTTGTAGTTTTTTGGCCTTTTCCCCCCTTTTGGCCTCTTGCTTCCCCGGTCGCCCTGAGAAGCGGCGGAGACGGTCAGGAGAGGCCCACCCAGAGCCCCAGAAGCAGCTCCAGCGGGCGCCCAGAGCCCAGAAGCAACGGAAGTGGCCCGGTGGGCAAAGGAGGGCGAGGAGGCGGCGCCGTGCCTGCCATCATCGTAGCGAAGTCCCCCCTTCCGCAACCGCGCCGTATCGCAGGTGCCCACCGGCATGGAGAAGGAGGAGGAATCGGTGAGCGAGTGCTGAGGGCGAGGGGCTGGGGTTGGGGGGGGGGCTGAGTGCGCCGCCACCATTGTTAATCAGGCCTTTCCCTCTCCCCTCCCCTCGCAGGGGAAGGAGGTCATTGGCATTCACCAAGTGCCGCTATGCCAGGTTCCAATGGCCCTTTTGGGGGTTGTGTTTGGGGGTGTTGCGAGGTATCTAGGCTGGGTTTTTTGGGCCCTAGAGGGACCTCGTGGTATGGTAGAATGTGTTGGGGAGTTTGGTGCTTCTGGGGCTTATAGTTTCGTTGTCTATGAGCATCATTGCACGACCGCTCTCTTTTTACACATATAGATTATTACCACAGTTGTACCCCACCCTTCTCACCCCAAAGGCAACAATTTGATGCCGCATATAAATATACATCGGTAAATAAACAAATGCATTAAAATCCAATCCAATTAAAACATAGATATTAAAACATCAATTTTTCAGGAGCCTCCCAAATTCGGGAGGAGTTTTTGATCTGGGAAACTGACAGGTTTGTTTTCTATCCGGTCCATTATGGGGGCACTTCCACTTTAGGTATTATTTCTCCTTATATCCTCCATTAAGACCTGGATTAAAAGCATCAGAGTTAAGATATCACTCTTTCTGTGATTGTTTCCCTTCTATCTGTAGAGGGGATGAGGTTTAATGCTTAGCTAAAGCTGTTTTTGCTCTGGAAGAGGCAGGCATGCACACAGCACTCTCTCCCTGTAGCACGCAGCTTTTCAAGGCATTTTAAGGAGGCTTCCCCCTTCCCATGGATTAACCTGGAGCTATCCTACCCTGAGCTTCCTTTTTAAAAAGCCCTCTCTTTTCTCTTGATTTGCAGGCCCTGGAGTGGTGCCTTTATCCCTCTCACACTTTTCCTTTTAGCGGCTGCCTCTGTCCTGCACCCCGCTTGCAACCAAAGGCAGCTGGTTTTCGACAGCCACTGTTCTGTTGTTGCTAGAAAAAAATGGAGGCTGGGTCCTTACCGTTGCAGCCTTCTGAACAAGCTGGACCAGCCAGATGAGCTGAAGCAAACTGGCCAAATCGAATCTGTGCACAAGCCTAATCTCTACTGCCCGTCATACAACTTCTTTTCTTGGGAAATGTGCATCTCTCCATGACTACCTAACTAACTAACTAACTAACTAATTTTATTATTTATGAGTCACCCTCCACAGATGTGCTCCGGGCGACTTACATAGCTTGGCATTTACAAGCTAAAATACTACTAAACTTTACTTACTTAAGCGATCCCTCATAGGTTGAGGATTATTATCTTCCAGATGTGGTGTCTTGGCGGTGGCGCCGTAGGTGGCTGTGGAGCCCTTTTGTTGATCTGCATGTTCTCCCGTAGTGAGGACATCGGTTTCCAGATTGAATGTGGTTCTGGTCAGGGTTGGCTTGATGTGCCTTCCTCTTGGCACGTTTCTCCCTTTTGCCCTCCATTGTTCCTCTTTGAATTCCGCAGCACTACTGGTCACAGCTGACCTCCAGTTAGAGCGCTCAAGGGCCAGGCTTTCCCAGTTCTCGGTGTCTATGCCACAGTCTTTAAGGTTTATTTATTTATTTATTATTCATTCTTGTATGCCGCCACTCCCCGAGGGCTCGGAGCGGCTCACAAATCACGTAAAAGCATAAAACAGCATAAACATCAAGATAAAATTAAGTCTAAGTCAATCCATTGAATCCTATGAATAAAACTGAATGCAGTTTCTAACGTCTTCATTTTATAATCCCAAATTCATAATCTCCAAAGGAGAAAAGTGAATAAGTCTTTCAGATATTGTTCTTGCAAAGCCTTTTATTAGTTATAAACTCTATTGCTTCCAATTTATTGCTTTGTTGCATTCTCACTTCTGCTATTGTACTTTCTATCTTTATTTTGAAAAAGAAGGTGGCTCATTGAGCCACATGTGCCCCAGCTGTGCCCAAGATTGCTTTATTTCCAGATGTAAATATGCTAAGTTTCAAAAGCAGTGTATGTGGAGCTCTTTTAGCAGAGCTTCACAAGAAGAAACCTCAATCATTTTCCCAGAAGTCAATGTGGGCATATACTCATTCAATGCATATTTCAGGGTTCCAGCTCATGTGGAGTTGCGCTCCGATTCAGGCTGTCTGAAAGTAACAAAAGATGGATTGGTAGCATGCCCTTTTCTGAAACTTTCAGTCAATGTGTAAAGCCAGTACTAGAATAGGCTTTCTGTTGCATACTTGCATATGTATCCAACTGTGTATATATATTTCTGCCTGCCTGTATTCCCGTGTACCTAGGGACATCTTCCATTCTGGCCCTGTCTCCTTTACTTTTATGACCTTTTTCATCTGCTGCCAAACTCAATATTGTCCATTCTGAGTGGCAGAGGCTCTCTAGAGTCTGATGCATAGATCTTTCAAACCTGAAGTTTCCTGGTCCTTTTTAAACCGGAAATGAATTGGACAAAGCAAGCATATTCTCTCCCACTGAGCTATCATCCCTCTCTTAAATAGAAGGAAAAGGTGGCTAGAGATGTGAAAATCTCTCTGCCTCAGGTTCATTCAATTGTTCCAAATTCTACCTGCACTTTCTCCCTCTGAGACCTTTCTCACTACATGAAGATGCATGTGAATTTTATGTCTCCCTTTCCTCATTTGCACACTTATTTATGCAGTTTGCCTGATTTATACCCCTTTCCTCATTAATGGAAGAGTGTTTTTGTGTATTTTGTTATGAAGTTGCATGCATTTTAGCGTTCACATTTTAAAATATGCACAAGTATATATTATTTCTCAAAAAGGCCTCTAAAGTCCCAGGCACGTACAAACACTTCAAGCAAAGTTCACTTTTTTACATAGGAAGACTGAGAAGATGTATTGTCTGTTTATATCAAAGCTCCTCCCCAGCAACAATATAATATTATATAATACTAATATTATTAATCATGTATTAGTATTATGCTAATAATAGTTTGTTATAATATAATATAAAATATTGTATATACATATAATATTGATAATATTATAATGCAATGCAATATACTATTAATAATAATATGATATTATAATTATATATTTTATATTACATGTAATATTACTAATAATATTACAGTATAATGTTATAGTACAATGTAATATATAATATTAATTTTGTGCTATGGCAATAATATATTGTATTTACAGTTTACTTGTAAACCTCTCTGAGTCTCCTTCGGGGTGAGAAGGGCGCATATAAATGATGTAAATAAATAAATGAATAAATATGTTATGTGTCTATTGCATTAAATTTTTGCCATGTATATGTACATCGTAATCCACCCTGAGTCCCCTGCAGGGTGAGAAGAGCACAATATAAATACTGAAAACAAAAAATAAATAATTGTCAAAGGCTTTCATGGCTGAAATCACTGGATTGTTGTAAGTTTCCAGGCTGTATGGACATGTTCCAGAAGCATTATCTCCTGACATTTTTCCTGCATCTACGGCAGGCATCCTCAGAGGTTGTGAGGTCTCTTGGAAATTCGGAAAATCGGGTTTATCTATCTGTAGGAGAAAGAACTATTGTCTGTTTGAGGTAGGTGTGAATGTTTCTATTGGCCACCTTGATTAGCATTAAATGGCCTAGCAGTTTCAAGGTCTGGCTTCTTACTGCCCGGGGAATCCTTTGTTGGGAGGTGATTCGCTGGCCCTGATTGTTTCTTGTCTGGAATCCCCCTGTTTTTGACTGTTGTTCTTTATTTACTATTACAACAGCAACAACAATTTTATTATATTCCATAGATACATCAGTAAAACCAACAATCATTATAAATTCTCCCATCTCAGGAGTTATATTTACTATTATGATTTTAGAGTTTTTTAATACTGGTAGCCAGATTTTGTTCATTTTCATGGTTTTCTCATGGTAGTTGTTAGAGTGGTCCAGCATTTCTGTGTTCTCAAATAATATCCTGTGTCCAGGTTGGTTCTTTCTCCCTCCCAGGACATCATTCCATACACACACACACACACACACACACACACACACACACTCCACTTGTCTACTTTCCAACAGACCTCACAACCTCTGAGGATGCCTGGATGCAGGCAAAACGTCAGGAGAGAATGCTTCTGGAACATGGCCATACTGTCCGGAAAATTTCCAAGAAGTTTCAAAAATAGAGAGTCCAATGAAGTAATGTCCACTTTTATTAAGTGTTCTCATTTTGGACACTTCTGATCGCAGCCGTTTCTCGTTTGTAGACCAACTCTTTGCTTGGATCCCAAACTGTGTGTGCTTTCCCATACTTGATGACTCCCAAATCACACTCATTTGTATTACTACATTTTTAATTTCATGATTGATACATCAGGCTCTGCAAACTGACTGTCAGAGTAATTCATATAATATTAGAAGAGCACAGGGGAGGGGGGTACCGAGACGCATATGGTAGGTTTATTAATGTACTCTTTAAAAAAGAAAGACTAATGAAATCTTCAATCATGCTCTAATGAATCTTAATGAAATGAAATGCTTATAGGTGGTGCTCTCCATATGGACCCACTTAAGAATTAAGGGATGTGAGCCAAATTCAAAATAAGAACCTAGAGTTTTCAACCAGGAGTGGAATGTTGCCACACATGTCACCGTCACCAGCTATTTTCTTTACGTCCTCCCTTTGTTCATATCCCTCAAGTTCTTAAACCACAAAACAGTGAATTTGTTTAAAATCAGGACTGGAAGTTCTGAACAATGATAGGAAGGATTCGCCTTATTCTTTCAAATATTTAAACATGGCTAGTGTTTTCTTGCAATTTTTTCTTCTCCAAGCTTATCATATCCAGTTCCATAAGCAACTCCTTCCAGATGTTTTGGTTGCATGTATATTTCAGGCATGTTCAATTTGATCTATATCTGCTTGAATTGTGAGGCTCAGAATTGAACACAGTATTTCAGGAGACGTCTCACCAAAGCAGAAGTGAGTGGAACTTCCTTTGTTCTATTCCCATTAGGTTTCTGCATTTGAGGAAAATCGCTATCAGTTTCTGCTTCATTATTTTGGAAGCCCACCATATCCATTTTCCAGCATATCCTGAAAATGGCCACACTGTCAAATGGGGTTTTCAGTCAGCATTTTTAAAAATCCTGTACTTTTCGGCCCATTGGCAACAACGGGGTTTAAAAAACCCATTATGGGGGGATTTCCCAAAGGCTCCCCTTTCAGATCCTTCATTAAGACTTAAGTTTTAAAGAAAGCATCACAGTTACCACTCTTTCAGGATTCTTTCCCTTTGTAGAGGAGGAGACTGGGTTTAATGCTTCTTCTACTCTAGAGGAGAGGCATGATGTGGCTTGGCTTTGAGGCTCCTGCGGTGCTGGGTCTGTCCCCTCAAGAGAGAGGCGGAGGGAGGGAAGAGGAAGCTCCTTGGCCCGTAGCTGCATACGCTTAGCCTTGGTCCTCCCTCCTTCCACTGATGTGAGCTGCTGTTGCAACCTAGACCTAGAGGATCCCCGAGTAAACCACCAGGAAGCAGCCATGATTAAATGCTTTATTTAGAATAGGTAGAAAAAAGGAAAGAGTTAAGAATATAGTCCACTGATGCTCCCAGCATCAAGGTATTGCCGTGCAATAGTTTTAAGAGTGTTCAAGATCCAATAAATGAAGAAATAGTCTTGAAACCCCAATGGGCTAAAATCCGGGATAAGTCCTTGGCAAATGATGGCTTGGCTGAATACTCCAGTACCGTGACGTGGAGGCTCTGTGGCCTGGTCCTGGACTTGAGTTCTGTGGAGCTTGGCAATAAAAGGTCAACGTTGGCATGAGATGCCGAGCGCCAACGGGAACCAACTTAAATAGGTCCCCCATTGCTTTGGCCTCGGAGGCATTGACTTTGGTGCAACTCTTTCTCAGGAACAGTTCGTGGGCCTGACTTTCCCAAACCTCCCGAGGAAGGCAAATATGTCAGCTTATTAGCGGCTGCACCTGGAGACGGGGGGGGGGGGAGAGAGGTTTTGCTTTCCCAGCGTTCCTTATCAGTTTGGGAAGAAAGAAGGCTGCATCTGGCCTTGACCGCTGGCTGACGTGGAGGCCTCTGCAAAGGTTCCCTCTCAAACCTGGCTGGTGCCTTGGATTTAACATGGCTTCTATCTGGCTTGGCTATGGAGTCAGGCTGGAGCATGACAGCTGGCTGTTGCTGCTGCTAAAGTATTATTTATTTATTTATTTATTTATTTATTTATTTGCGTCATTTATATTCTGCCCTTCTCACCCCTTAGGGGACTCAGGGAGGATCACAATGCACATATACAGGCAAACATTCAATGCCATTGACATACAACATATATAGACAGACATATAGGCAATTTAACATTCCAGAAATCAGTTAAATTTAGCCTCCCCACAAAGTGGTACTTACATTTCTTACTTGACAGATGCAGCTGTCTTTCGGGTTGCAAAGGTCCACAATGAGCTACACAAATTGGTTGAGAGCTCACCTCGAACTCATGACCTTCTGGTCAGTAGAGATCTTATGCAGCTGACACCCAGCCAGCTGCACCACATTCCCGGTATTCCATATTGGTGGTGGAGGAGGAGGAGGCTGGACCTGGGAGGATTAAAGATACCCCTCTTTCTGGGATTGTTTGTTTGGCCTCATCCAGACTCCTGCAGACAGAGGGGCTGAGGGAGGGAGGGAGGAGGACAGCTCCTTCACCCTTGCCTATATATTTCAAGGAGGCCCAGAGAAGGAAGAGCCAATGACCTGGAGCTCAGACGAGTTAGGAGTGCCAGATGGTCACCAAAGCAGAAGAGAAGCCAGTTATAAGCTCCCACTTCCTTTCATGTTGAACTGATTTTCATACTGGGAGGGGGCTTCCTGTTCCATGCTCCTGAAGAACGAAAGAACGAATGAAACAGAAAAAACTAATTCCGTGCACAACTCTAATTCCTTTTGATGCAGCCTAGAATTACATTGGCTTTATAAAATATCATGACAAACACAGTAAGACTGTACTGATCTGTACATATTCATTTTTCAGGGAACAAGTATTATTGACCCGATATAGATAATACACATGAGTATTCATACATCAAAATAAATCTTCAATCATGTAAGGCAGCTTTGCAACATGGAATCAAACATAAACACATAGGAAAACAGTAGTGGAGTCTATACAGGTGTGGGGAATAGACTGGGGAGGGGATACAATGTAACTCAAATGCAAGCCTGAATGGCAATATCGCTCCCTTGTCAATTTCACCCAATACACAAGTTCAATTGGAACAATGCAGTCTCCCAAACTGAAATCCAAATATTGTCTCTGTGGTTGCAAAAGTCTGTTAAGCCTTTGTCAGTTGAAGACGCTGGAGGGGCCGCAATGGTCGATGTGCAAGGCCCGATCCATTTCGCCCTATGGGCTTTCTCAAGCGGCAAAAATAAGTAGCATAATGCGCAGCGTCACGGGAAACATATACTGTAATGAAAACAATAATAAACATCAACATACTAGTCTAAGTTCTGCACGTACAGCTGGTTGGCTAAGCATACAATCATGAGTTTTAAACATACCATTCGGTGGAGGAAGTAATTCATATACACCGTGCTCCCGAGAACCTCAAGGGTGGCCCTGGCTCCGGTGTTGGCTGGTTAAGTAACGCAATCTGAAATGGACGTCTCACGCAAGGAGGGCATTGAGAGGGAGGGGCTCGTTTAACCCGCCCGGGAACTCACTTTGGAGGGTGACGATCCACCATGTAAAACTCAACACAATCCATGTTTATTTGTCTTGTTTATTGTTTGTCAGTGGCGGCATACAAATTCAAATAATAAATAAATAAATAAATAAAATGTAGATTTGAAATATGCATTTTCCATAATAGGCTTGTTTTCGCAAGTTATTTCCCGAATATGGACCTTTTTGTGTATGTGATTAACCCCAATGTGCATGTTTTTGTAAATAATTTGCCTTAATATACATTATTTTATATTTTTAATTGGGGGACTAGGTTCCAGAAATGGAACTGTGGAAAGTAAAGGATAATTGGGTTCTGGTTCATGGATTAGGCTGGAAATTAGGTCAGTTCATATGAAATTGCAAACCAAGAGATGGTCTTCCGATCTTTGCTGTAAAACAAATCTCTCTGCATGTAGGAAAGAAACACATAAGGGGAAAATGGACCATCAAATCTATCTTCAACTGGCTTTATTCATTTGGGAGGAAAGATCTGAGAATTAACTTCAACTATGAGCATAGGGTTGGCCTTGGAGAATATTACTAGCTCTCTATAATGATCAATGTCAACATCTCTAATTGAGGAGCTAGAATGTGAAGTTGCAAAATCCTCTAAAAACCAATAAACATACAATATTCAAACCTCTAAGAATTCCAAGTATCCGATTTCCATTTCAGATTGCTGCAAGTGAAAATATAATACACAGTGGTTGCATTGAAATAGTCCTGAGTGGATTAGATACGTCTATAATCAGTCTCTAAACACTGTTTAGCCAAATAACTTGTTTCATTGTGATAGATTACCATCAATACATCACAATTACAAACAATCACGAAAAGAAGTATGAGCTAAAGACTACATCAGAGTATTTCATTGTTAATTGCTGTCAAATCGACTTTGACTTATGGCGACCCAATGAATGAAAGGCCTCTCCCCGCCCCCAAAACCCCTATCATCAATTACTCCATTAAGGGCTGTGGGTTCCATGATGACCATGATTATGATGATGTTTATTTATTAGGGCTGTTTCCAAAGGCAAAAAATGCTTCAATTTCAGAATCGGATGTTGATTTCATTCAAAAATTGGATATGATTGCCTTCCGAAGTTTTCGGGGGGGAAATCGGAATTGATTCGGAAGTATTTCCGAAATTCGGAAGTCTTCGAAGTCTTCAAAAATGGTGTCCGCCTTCAAAAATGGCCCAAAAAATCAGCAGAAGGAAGAGTCAGCTGTTAGCCATCAGCCAATGCGCAATCAGCAAGAAAATTCGGAAATGACATCCGAAATTCAGAAGTATCCGAAATTCGGAAACAGCCCTATTATTTATGTCCCACTTTTTCTTTCCCCAAAGAGATTTAACGTGGCTATTTGAATCAATCCATCTGCCGTGTGATCTTTTTTTTACTACTCCCCCCTACTTTACCAAGCCTTATTGACTTTGTATTGTCGAAGGCTGTCATGACTGGAATCACTGGAGTGTTGTGTGGACTGTATGGCCGACTGTGTTCTGGCAGCACTTTCTCCTGATGTTTCACCTGCATCTGTGGCCGGCATCTTCAGATGATCTGGTAGTGGTAAAAAGTGGAATATATATACTCGAGGAATGTCCAGGGTGGGAGAAAGAACCAATGTCTATTAACCAAATGTGAAGGGTGCTATTAGCAAGCCTAATTTGCAAGTGTTTGAGTGAGGTTCATCCATTAGTATGTAACTAACAAGATTGCATAGTCAATAGTGAGGGCATCTGCCTGGAAGTAGCCCAGTCTTTGTTCCCTTGGAGTGTTTATTGCCTGGATACATCCTTTGTCTGGGTGGCGTTCATTACCCCTTGATTGCTTGCTGTCTGGGGGCTTCCTGTGTCTGGGTGGCATTCATTAGTTACTGTCTTGATTCTGGTGTTTTTCAATATTGGTAGTCAAATTTTGTTCATTCTCGTGGTTTCTTCCTTTCTGTTGCAATTGTCCATGTGCTTATGAATTTCAATTGCTTCTCTGTGTATTCTGACAAAGTACTGTATATACTCGAGTATAAGCCTAGTTTTTCAGCCCTTTTTAAGGATGAAAAAGTCCCCCTCGACTTATACTTGAGTCAAGGTTATTTATTATTTTACTCTGCTGCTGCTGCTGTTACATTTATTATTTTACTTTATTATTGTTGTTATTATTACATTTATTATTGTACTTTATTATTATTATTTACAGTTTATTTATTTACATTATTTATTTTCTGCCCTTCTCACCCCGAAGGGGACTCAGGGCGGATAACAATACACATATACCCGGCAAACATTCAATGCCGTTTTTGACATACAAGGCAGACATACAAGGCCTCTGCATGACAGACAGAGGCCATTTCAGCAGTTCTTCCACTTTGGGTTCTCCTGGAGGTTGCTCGATTTGGCCACAGGGGGAGCTGTCGCTTCGTCCACTATGACGCCGAGACTGTTTTTAAAGATTGTAGTATTTCCTCCTTGCTTCTCCGGCATTTTTATGGTGTCATAAATTAGCCTCCCCGCTTTAAGCGATCCCTAATTTTTCTACTCACAGCTCACTGCTGTTTTTTAACTGCTTAGGTTGACAGTGAGCGGGGCAATTTCTTTTTTTAACAGCTATTAACAGTCAGACGCTCAACCCCGACTCGGGCTTCGAACTTGCCACCTTTTGGTCGGCAGTGATTTATTGTAGCTTCTTAACCAGTTGTGCTACCAACCTGGCCCTATTACTGTTATTATTACATTTCCATTATTTTGCTCTATTATTATTATTTTTATTTCACTCTCTTTATTAATATTGGAAAGATACGTAAGGACATTTACGTTGGAAAAGGTTAGAATAATGATTTAATCAGAGTTACGCAGTCTTATCTTAAATTACAGTTTTGTGTAAATATGCAAAAAGAACTTAACCTACAATTAATGTAATTTTATTGGTATCTATTTTTGTTTTGAATTTGGCCCATAGCTTCTGCATTTCCCACCCTCAACTTATACTCGGGTCAATACATTTTTCCAGTTTTTTTGTGCTCAAATTTGGTGCCTCAGGTTATATTCAGGTCGGCTTATACTCGAGTATATACGTATTTGTTAGAGTGGTCCAGAATTTCTGTTTTAAAAATAATATTTTGTGCCCATCTTGGTTTATCATGTGTTCTGCTATTGCCAATTTTTCTGGCTGAACTAGTCTGCAGTGCCTTTCATGCTCTTTGATTTGTGTCTGCATTTGGTGGTCCCTTGTAGACTTGTCCACAGTTACATGGTATGCAATAGACTCCTGCAGTGGTTAGAGGAGTCTCACATGCTAATGGATGGATCCCACTCTAACACTTGCTAATAAGACTTGCCAATTGCACCCTTCACATTTGCTTAATAGGTCTTGCTTCTTTCTCCCACCATGGACATATATATATATATATATATATATATATATATATACACACACACACACACACACACACACACACACACACACATAGTGTGTGTGTGTGTGTGTATATATATATATATATCTATATATATATCTATATCTTTTTACCACCATCAGATCCTCGGACAATGCCAGCTAAAAATTCAGGTGATTTATAGTTTATCTACACTCAAAGAGCATTCTGAACTCCACCAATGATGCAATTGAACCAAACTTGGCACACAGAACTCCCATGACCAGCAGAAAATCCTGGAAGGGTTTGGTGGGAGTTGAGGAGGTTTGGTGGGCATTGATTTTGAATTATGGAGTTGTCGTTCATCTACATCCAGAGAGCACTGTGGACAATGACGGATTTGGACCAAATTTGGCATGAATACTCAGGATGGCCAAATGTCATCATGGATGGAGATTGGGGAAAATAGACTTTCATATTTGGGAGTTGTAGTTGCTGGGATTTATAGTTCGCCTACAATAAAAAAACATTCTGAACCCCACCAATGATGGAATAGGGCCAAACTGCCCACACAGAACCTCCAGGCCTTGAAGAGACTTCTTTGGACGAGCCTCCCTCCAGCCTCACATGCTCTCCCTCACCTGCACATATGCACCACACTGCCATTTGCCAACCATGCCTGCCAACCCCCACCTGGAGTCTCAGAAACAGCCCCTTGCTTGACTGAGAGGCCAGCCAATCACAGTGGAGAAGTGGAGGACTGGAGTGGTTTTGGTGGGAGGATTTGCCGTCTCTTTGCAAAAAGGAAGAGAAGAACAGACAAAATGGAAGAGGAGGACAGACTGAAAGGTAGAGAAGGAACCTTAGGAACCCCTTCTCTATCAGAAATTTATGATTTCTGATGGTCTTTGGCGACCCCTCTAAAAACCCCTTGCGAACCCACCAGGGGTCCTGACCCTCAGCTTGAGAAACACTGTACTAATAAGAGTTAGCTAAAACTCCAGACTCAACTCCATCCACAGACGTTGTTGCTGCTGCCGACATGTAGCTATTTGGCATATTTCATCTCTGACATAATCTTTTAAAACCTACATCTTAATGTGTTTAGCCTTTCCTATTTACCAATGACAGTAAGCATATTGCTGTAAGAGTATTTTCAGGTTAGAAATTACGGTCTTCAAGTCACTGTGATACATTAATTGTACAATTGCTACAATGGAAGTTGGAAAAATAATAGTAGAGCATGTGCTAGGGCAGAAATGGGGATGAACAAATCAGGATGTTTCTGGTCCATGTCACCTCCTCATCTGTTCATTTATAGATATGCTCCATCCAATTTCCTCATTAATCTGAGGCTGGTTTCTCTTTTGAAAAACAGTATGGAAATTTGCATTTAAAAGTATGTTTGCATATGCATTTTTAAATGTATTCCCCTCTTCACATATGCATTTCTCAATGCATTTGTTCAAAATATGCACTTGTAATCATTTAACCATTGATAGGTTCCTTGAGCCGGGAACTATGTCTAAACATTCAGGAAGTGCAACAGTGAATGAATATATGACTTTCCTCTGCATATTCATCCAGAAAAAATTAATCATAACGTATTTATATTTTCTCTTCTGGAAATACCTCGCTGAGTTTTAGAAGCAATTGTCCCCCATTAAGCTAATGTGACAAGTCAACAGGGATATTCAAATAAATATACATGTGGCATTGGTGTGTGTGAAAGGGAGCAAATTTGTCTTGATGTACTGCTTCTTAAACTATGGGTTCCAAACCCAAAAGAGATCCCCTTTGCTGAATGTTGGGGTCCTGAAAAAATTGGCAACAGTAAAAAGTTTCTGAATGCCATCTAGTGGCTGTTTAAGGCATTTACACAAAACTGCCATAAAGTGTTTGCTCTGGAGGAGAGGCTTCAGCGGAACTTCATCAAAGGGAAAATCTGCCTGTTTAGCAAGCCTTGCAAGTGCTGATTTGTATTCAGTAAATGTTTGATTTTTATGTTACATACCTATATAACTAGGGTCATGTAAATATTAATCAGGCCAAAAAGGATCAAGAGTGGAAAAGTTTAAGAAGTTAACAACCAACTGAATATGCAAGAGGATGGGTTGTGGGTTTTTTTTTGCGGGGGGGGGGTGTAACCTTGATTTCCAGAAGTTGCCGTTCACCCGCATCCACAGAAACCGTGATCTCCACTAACAATAGGCTGAGACCAAACTTGGCATAGAGAACCCCCATGACCCACTTTTTTTGTGTGTGTCAAGAGCAACTTGAGAAACTGCAGGTTGCTTCTGGTGTGAGAGAATTAGCCCTCTGCAAGGACGTTGTCCAGGGAATACCCAGATGTATTTATGTTTTACCATCCTTGATCCTTGTGGGAGGCTTCTCTCATGTCCCCATATGGGGAGCCCGAGCTGACAGAGGGAGCTCATCCGCGTTCTCTCCCAATGTCAGTGTTCAGTCCTGCTGGCACAAGGGGGCTCCCACTGAACATACTACAAGGGTTTGGAAAGTGGTGGGGGTATTGACCTTGATTTCCAGGAGTTTTAGTTCACCCACATCCACAGAAACTGTGATCTCCACCGACAGCAGACCGGGACCAAACTTGGCACAGAGAACCCCCTTGACCAACTGAAAATATTGAAATGGGGGGGGGGTTGGAGTGTGTGTGTACCGACCGTGATTTTTGGGAGTTGTAGTTCACCCACATTCTGAAAAGCCTTGATCCCAGCTGACAACGGATCTGGACCAAACTTGGTACACTCACCCCGCACTCACCCCCCCGGCTGACTCCCCGGAGGGAGTGGAGATCGTGACGGAAGTGACGACGCAGGAGAGGCCCCCAGCCCCCCACCTTCGGGGAGGAGGGGCGCGGAGAAAGAGGCGTCGGCGGAAGCGGCATCGTCACCACGCTCAGAACGGAAGTGGGCCTCTTCCAGCCCCCTCCAACACATCACCAGAGGAGGGAGATGATAAGGAAAAGGAGGATAAACAGCTCCCCCTAGGGACCGGAGGCCTGCCATTACCACAGACAATAACTGGGAGCACCGGCCAAGAGCCGGTTCAACTAGCTCCCACAGCACTCCCGAGGACACAGACCGAGGCTACCAACACTGCTCGGTGGGAATGGGACAGAAACCCTCATCTTGAGGCGAGACCACCCCCCAACCGGAGATTTTCGCTAGGACTCCCATCAGGACAATCGAAGGGTGATATGAACACCACTAATCATCCTCCCCTGGAGGTGGTAACTGCCAAGTTGGGAAGTGGTGGATACAGATCCAGGACCTTTTGGGGGGCAAGTTTCAACACCTGGAGTAATAGAGACCCAGCGGACTCCTCCAACTTGCTCCCCCAACCCCGAGAGCGGCAGGGCCAAGGCCCTGTTGAGCAAGACAGGCGCCCCACCCTTTTCGGAGGGTGGGCAGGGAACCGGACACCTAGTCGGGTCGTCAAGGAGGGATGGGCAGGGGCGGGCAATTCGAGTGATCTCGGGCAGGGGTAATAGGGACGGTAGCCGTAGGCCTTATGAGAGAGGGAGGAGGAGCCACGGTAAGGCTCGTCCTCCCTCTGACCTACGTGCTATCCCGAAGCACGCAGATGGTGGGCTCCCAATTCCCTCTCCTCCAACTCTGATCCTGGCCAACGCTAGATCCGTCCGGAATAAATCAGGGACCATTAGGGACCTCCTCCTGGAAAGGAAAGCCGACCTCGCCTGCCTCACTGAGACATGGTTGCAGGAAGGAGATGATGTCATCTTGCAGGAGATTGCTTCCCCAGGGTTCGTGGTCAGTCATCAGACGAGGACAGAGGCGGGGGAGGGGTGGCCATTCTCAGTCGAGACAATATTAATTCCAGGACGATTCAGACGGCGAACATCCCTGGGATGGAGTGTGCGGGCCTGGTGTGGGATCTGGGCGAGAGTGTAGCCTTCCTGTCGGTGTACCGTGCACCCGACGCACCGTCAGGAAGCCTGCCTAAGCTGCTGGAGGTGGTTGCGGAGTGGGCATTGAGGTTCCCTAAACTTATTGTTTTGGGGGACTTCAATGTCCACGCCGACACCACCTCCCCGTCAACAGCAGCCATGGACCTAGTGTCTACCATGGAGGCACTAGGACTCTCACTTGTAAGACCGGCCCCACGCACCACGCAGGACATACATTAGATCTGATCTTCGCCGCTGAATTCAGGTGATCCTAACCTCCATAATGGAGGTTCCATGGTCGGATCACAAGGTCCTGGAAGTCAGGCTGGGAATGGCCCCCCCTCCCGGTAAGGGTGCAGAACCTATTCTGGTTCGCCCGAGGAGACTTATGGAACCCACTAGGTTCCTGAATGCTCTAAGGGTCTGGGAACCCCCCAGCGACTCGGTCGATGGGCTAGTGGAACATTGGAACACCAATCTTTCCGCGGCCCTAGACGAGATCGCCCCCAGGCGTTCTCTCCCTCCCGTAGTAATCGCTCGCCATGGTACACAGAGGAGTTGCGGGCGATGAAACGGAGAAGGAGACAACTAGAGGGCATGTGGCGGAGTTTCCGTGACGAGCGTCGAAATCGGCTTATAAACAATTTAAGGAGGTTTATGAGCAAGCTATCAAGGAAGCAAAAAGGTCCATTATTCTTCCTTGATAGAGTCAGCCAGCTCACGCCCAGCTCAATTATTTAAGGTAATTCGGTCACTGACAACAATCCCAACTGTCCCAAAAGATAGGGGTTTGGCTCCAACGGCTGAGGCCTTTCAGAGCTTTTGCTGACAAGATTTCGACTCTCCGCCGGGACATTCCCGCCACTCTTGATACAGTTAGCGAACTCGAGACTCCGCCGCCTCGGTGGGCCCACCTTCACCCGTTTTCTACCGCTGGACGCAGCAGCTGTCGATGGGTTGCTGACTGCAGCCAGACCAACTACTTGCTCCCTCGACCCGTGCCCCTCCTGGCTGGTTAGATCCTGCCGGGAGGGCCTACCCCCCTGGGCACGATCTTAAATAGCTCCCTTGAGCAAGGAGTCTTCCCAGGGGGGATTAAAAGAGGCCATGGTGAGACCGCTGCTGAAGAAGCCGAATTTAGACCCTTCGGCTCCCTCCAATTACAGGCCTGTTTCCAACTTGCCTTTTTTAGGCAAAGTAATTGAGAGGGCAGCAGCGGATCAGCTGCAGCAGTTCCTAGAAGACACAGCTGGACTTGATCCCTTCCAGTCCGGCTTCCGTATTGGGCACGGGACGGAGACCGTACTTGTCGCCATTACAGACCAACTTCGCCGCCAGCTGGACCAGGGTGGATCTGCTCTGCTTGTTTTGTTAGATCTGACAGCAGCATTTGACACCGTAGATCATGCACTGTTGTCCCACCGTTTAGCCGCTTCCGGGGTGAGGGGGACCGCCCTTAAATGGGTGGCCTCCTTCCTCCGGGACCGGGGGACAACGTGTGGAGGGGGCGGGAGGTCTCGGGAGACTCCCACTTGATTGTGGGGTCCCCAGGGGGCCATCCTCTCCCCCTTATTATTCAATGTGTATATGCGCCCCCTGGCCCAGCTGGCCCGTGACTTTGGTCTGGAGTGCCATCAGTACGCTGATGACACCCAGCTTCTGCTGAGAATGGACGGCAGGTCGGACTCCGTACCCGATTGTTTCCATCTGTGCCTCGAGGCCGTGACTGGTTGGCTGCGTGCCAGCCGGCTGAAGGTGAACCCATCGAAGACGGAGATACTGTGGCCCGGTCGGCCTGGGCTGGATGAGTGCCGGCTGCCTACCCTGGATGGCGAACGGCTTAACCCATCGCCATCAGTTAAGAGCCTGGGGGTGGTGCTTGATTCCTCGCTGACCATGGAGGCCCAGGTCTCCATGGTCAGCAGGACTGCATTCTACCACCTCCGACAGGCTAGGCGGCTGGCCCCCTACCTGTCCAGGACGGACCTGGCCACGGTGATCCAAGCGACGGTCATCTCGAGATTAGACTACTGTAATGCCCTCTACGTAGGCCTTCCTTTGTCGACGATCCGAAACTCAAGCTAGTGCAGAATGCCGCAGCCCGCTTGTTGGCAGGAGTGCCAACAAGGGAGCATATTACACCTACCCTTCGGCAACTGCACTGGCTTCCTATTGAGTACCGGATTGCCTTCAAAGTTTTGGTTCTGACCTTTAAGGCCTTGTACGGCCTGGGGCCTGCGTACCTGAAGGACCGCCTTACCCCGTACATTCCCCCGAGATCACTGCGCTCAGATGAGCAGAATCTGTTGCAAATTCCATCTGTCCGCTCCTGTCACCTATCGACGACCAGACAAGGTCCTTTTCTGTGGCGGCACCAGGGCTCTGGAATGCCCTCCCGGAGAGCGCCCGAGCCATTTCGGAATTGGGCCCATTTCGGAGGGCATGTAAGACGGCCCTCTTTGGGCTGGCCTTCAATTAGTGTCCGAGGTGATAACTCACGCTATATGTCCTTTCAATCCATGCTCTGACCTTGTAATTGTTTTAATGTGGCTTTTGTGTTTTGGTTTTATGTTTTTATTGATTGTAACTGGACGCATGCCGCATGTTGCGCTATGCTGTCGGTGTAATCTTATGTGATCCGCCCCGAGCCTGCTGGGAGGAGCGGAATACAAGAGTGAAGTATAAATAAATAAATAAATAAATAAACATGGCCTACTTTGAATACTGGTGGGAGTAGATTGAGCCACGATTTTGGGAATTGTAGTTCACCCACTACCGTATGCATTTTATAACGGAAGCAGTGATTTAAAAAAGAAGAAAAAGACTGACTTTTGTATAATAAATAGAGTTACAAATTACTTAACTGATATTACCTAATATCCAAAAACAAACGGTCCCTTTTTCAAATAACTCGGGCTTCACCAGGTACCCAGGTCAATAGATATATGGGTGCCAGACACATTATTAATTGGTGGGGCGTTACAACAACAACAAAAATAAGTACGGTGCCAAAGTGATATCAGAAAGGGTGATGTTGGGAAATTAACCTCATGTATGCCTATACTAACAAAGAGAGTGCACAATAGTCAGTCATCTACAAACCTGATGAAATGATAAGAGACAGTTGACAATGGGTCTAACACGAGATGCAGCCTGTTTGGCATCAAAACTCTCCAATATCACAAAGCATGACAATAACAACAACAACAAAATCTTGGCCTATGATGAATATGCAGATGAGTATTCAAAAGCATGTTGGGTTTGGCTGTGAAAACCATACATTTCAAAGCAGGATTTTGAAGTCTCTGAACACAAGTATGCATTCCAATTGCCCATTTTTTGCAAATTCATTCGGGAACTGTAATCAAGAGATCATTCTCCCTATCAGAGATCAAAAGCAAAAAAAAGGAATAACAGCTAGATCTTGCATTTTAACCATGTATTGATTTACATCCTGTAGCACAACATTTAGATCAAGGCAAACTTGAGGGTCCGAAGCTACACTGCAGAAACAGTGAGCAATGTCACATTTTGGGAGGAGAAAAATAATAATAATAATAATAATAATAATACTTTAATATTTGTGAGTCGCCCTCCACCCGTGGTGCTCCGGGCGACTTACATCATTTAAAAACCCTAAAACAACAATATACAGCAATTTAAAACAGATACATGTCTGAGGAAAGGCTCAGACATTCAGAGGTACCGATCAGGCCCCAAACGCTAGGCGGAAGAGCCAGGTCTTTAAGTCTGACCGGAATCTAGTTAGGGACAGAGTGGCTCTGAGGGCAGGTGGCAGTGAGTTCCAGATCCTGGGGGCCGCCACGGAAAAGGCTCTCCGCTGGGTTTCCATCAGCCGAGCCTCTCGCACCCCAGGGATGGTCATGCGATCGCCATTTATGGCACGTGCTGGCCTCACGCTGCGTTGGACCGCCAGCCGGTCACTCAGGTAGGCTGGCCCGATGTTGTGCCGAGCTTTAAAGGTGAGCACCAGAAGCAATGTTATCCCCCCCCCCCCCACTTGGGGTGCAAATCTGAGCATTAAAACAAAGGAGAAATAAACAACTGAACATCCCCAAAACTCATGAAAATAACTGAAAGTATGAGAAGAAACCTTCAATGAAATGGCAAAGTGCTGCGTTATTATGGAGAGAGACGAAGGAAGATGACCCACTTCCCTGTCTCAGTGACTGACTGTATAACAACAGCATGAGGCTTTTATTTATTTATTTTTAATAATGACAAGCTGGGGGAAAATAACACAGAAATCATGCCAAGCTGGGAAAGGCTTTTCAGTTTGTACAGTTTGTTGTCAGCATACAGGTTTAAGTTGTGGGCTGCATTTTTTGAAGTCTTGCAGCCCATATGGCTGATTTGCAGCGACTGGGTTTCAAATGGAAAGACTCATCCTTGAAGCCTTGGGGAAGATGAGGTGCGGGAATGAGCCAGGAGAGATTCCTTTTCCTTTTGCTGCACTTACTTTGAGAAGGGGAAGTAATAAATAAAAGAGCACAAACATGGAATGAACTCAAAAGACATGAAATATGAATATCGGTTTCGGCAATATTTTTCCGACTTCATCCTTGCTCCACCTCCTGCTTTTTCTTCTTCTTTCAGTTCCCCTCTTTCATTCCTTCTCTCTTTTACTCTGGCAGTGAGATTTTTCTAAACACCTGTGAATATGCCTCCTTCTCCCTAGCTAGGTTTCAAATGTCCTTATTATGGAAAATGAAAAAGAACTGTCAAAACTCTAAACAAAAGCTCATGCATCGAAAATTCCCTCTGCAGCATCTCACATGGCAAAAGAGGACTAGGTTTCTATTATAGCAAGCAAGCAGAATAAATAATTTAAAAACATAATTAAAAATGTTAATAATTAACAATCCCACTGCACTCGATCTATCCACAACTTATTCTCCAAGCTTGAGAAAGGCTCATTTTGTTCTGTAGCACAAAACATTTTATTTATTTATTTATTTATAAATTCGATTTGGTAGACCGCTCTCTCTGGAGCCCAGAGCGGTTTACAGCATAAAATCAATAAAACATCAGTAAACAGATAAAAGACGTATACCCAAAAGCCCCCTCCCCACAAATGATCCCGGCAAGCAATAATACGCAGAGGCAATACATGGCAGGACGGTATGTTGGCAGCTGGCAACTAAGGAGGCATCAGTTGGGACCAAATGCCTGCCTGTATAGCCAAGTCTTCACAGACTTGCGGAAGGCCAACAAACCCCGTAGTGCTCGTATCTCCTCCGGCAGAGAATTCCAGAGGGTCGGAGCGGCCACTGTAAATGCTCTCTGCCGGGTGCTCGACAGCCTACAGATCTTAATACTAGGGACCTCTAGTAGATTAAGCCCCTCTGAGCGCAGTGATCTTCTGGGTTTGTATGGGGTAAGACGCTCCCTCAAGTACACTGGCCCCCAAACCATATAAGGCCTTGAAAGTTAGAACTAACACCTTGAAGGAGACCCGGAATTCGATGGGAAGCCAGTGCAGTGCACGCAGGAGTGGGGTCACATGCGCAGATCTTGGGGCTCCGACAGCAGGCGCTGCTGCGTTCTGCACCAGCTTAAGTTTCGGATCGCCGACAAGGGTAGGCCAATGTACAGCGCATTACAGTAATCAAGCCTCGAGATGACCGTGGCTTGGATCACCGTGGCCAGGTCGCAGCGGGAGAGGTAAGGAGCCAGACGTTTCGCCTGCCGCAGATGGTAGAACGCTGTCTTGCAAGCGCAGGCAATCTGCGCTTCCATCGACAGTTGGGTGTCTAGCTGGACCCCAAGGCTCTTGGGAGGATGGCTTGAATCCCAGCACAATGGAGATGTTTTCACTACATCTGATGGGAAAACAGGGCTGAGCAAAGGAAGCTCCAAGGACAAGTGGGAAGAGATTGCGTAGAACAGTGCAAATGCTAAAGTAAAATTCCAACAGAACAAGTGAGAAATGGAAGCTCAAGCACAGTTGACTGTTCTGCAGTTTGAGGCTTTTTTGTGCAGATTTTGCATGTGCTTGTCTTATGCAGCCCCTCCGATCAGAATTTTCTGTACGAAAAAACAAATTCTGCACAGAAAAAGGTATTTCCTGCATAGTGAATGCTGTAATTTAGTTATTTTGCTTAAAATTCATGCATGACTGATATACACAGATAACAAAATTCTCTGCAGATACAGCAGTTTGCACATATCTGTGATTTATTGATTTATTATGTCAGGAGCAAACCAATGTATTTGAGAAAAAAGTTTAATTTCCTTTGACCAGTAGCTGGCCACTTGGGTGCCTCTGGTGTTGCTATAAGAAGGTCCTCCATTGTGCATGTGGCAGGGCTCAGGCTGTATTGTAATAGGTGGTCCGTGGTTTGCTCTTCTTCGCACTCACATGTCGTGGACTCCACTTTATGATTAATGCTATCTACTATGAAAATGCTGTTTTAGAAACAAGAAATTCATATTTCTGTACAGAACAACCATGCACATGAATTTTGTACACACTATATTCCAAATTGTGAAAAAAACCTGCAGTTTTTGAATTCTTAAAAAAACAGGGGAAAGAAAATATTAAAATACTTTTTGTTCTTTTCAAAAAGAAAATAAGTGAAATATTATGTTGAGATTGCAGGCTGGTAACTTCATCAACTACCACTTTCTGTTGTAAGCTGCTCCAAGTCCTTTCGGGGAGAGAGAACCATCAGCCAGCCTTTGAAGTTGCAAGGCCATTAAATACTGATCAAGGTGGCCAATCGCAACATTCACACTTGCCTCCAACAGACAAGAAAGAGTTCTTTCTTCCACACTGGACATTCCACAGATATAGAAAACTCACTTGCCCACTTTCCAACAGACCTCACAACCTCTGAGGTTCCCTGCCATAGATGTGGGTGAAACGTCAGGAAAGAATATTTTTAGAACATAGCCATACAGCCCAGAAAATTCACAGCAACCCAGTGATTCCAACAAGATATATAAATAAAGCTTATTATTATTTCTAATAGGAGTTGTGGGGAAGTGATGTTCCATTTTTCGACCAACTGAATGAATTGACATGCGAGGCATCCTTTGCTCCTAAAAAGGGAAGGATATCTCCTGGGGAGGCTTCTTTACCATCAGGATATTTTACAGTTCCAATGAATTACAACTTAAGCAGTAGCAAAAGAAAGTACTTGACTGTATACCTGTTCCCTGACACTGGTGACACCGAGAGAATTAAGTTGGCTTCTATCGGCAAAGCATTATCCATTGTGTTATTTCATGATCACATTAAGAAGCATGGAATTCTGGGAGACTGGGATGTAATGCTGGAAGGTGGGAAAGTGGCTTTTATATAGATCGATAGATAGATCATTGTACTGACAGTAACAGTTTTACTGCAACTATAAAGTCAAACCGAGATGCTTTTTAATCTACTATCTGGCTTCAGATATGGAAACACAGTCGAATAGATACAAGGTCAGTGTGAAAACCAAACGAAAAAAAGGACACACAATGATTGGGTATTTTATAGCCCTTTTCCATCCACCAACGTTTCTAGAGATATTCAAAAACTTTTAAGTGGAATGGCATGAGTCAATGTCACGAGCGAGCTTTGGAACTTTTACCCTGGAATGCAGGGCAGCCTCTCCGCTGCAGTGGAGCAGAAGCCTTTTCCACTTGAGATGGCACACAGCAAGTAAATATATTTTCTTAAAAGAAAAAAAATCCTCCTGGCTCTACTGTAAATGCTCACTGTAGATAATCTCAATGGCCTTTTCTTTCTGCATTTGCCGAGATTTCCTCAGTGTTCAGTGAACTCCGAGAAGGAGAACAGGCTTTTAACTCAGGTAAGTTTATGAGCATTTCTTTTAAGTTAGTCTTCAGAAAGACCTCTCTCTCTCTCTCTCTCTCTCTCTCTCTGTATACACACACACACACACACATATGGCATAGTTAGGTTCGGTCAGAATCTTTCTAATTCGAATAAATTCGGAAAGATTTGCTTTTTGAAGTGATTTTGAAGTTTTTAAGGAAACCGGAAGTCCCTTTGCTCTTCCGAAGCTTTTTGCACTATTGAGTCGGAAATTATTCAGCTTTCCCCCGCTTCTGGTCCCTGGCCTCGGCTCAAGCCAGAGAAGCCGTTTTAAACCAGAGTAAATGAATTTCCTCCCTTTCCCTCCCCGCCCAGCTTCTGGAGTAAAGCAACTACTTTAAAGTAAAGACCATCCAATGAAACAGGAAATAACACTTTCAAACTATTTTTAAAAGATTCAGAAGTCCCAAAAGTTTTGAAAAGTTTTGAGATTGGACAGGTGCCCACCATGAAATATAGTAAATATGGTAGAATGGATGAAGAAGAGGATGCCACCTGCTAAGCTTCCACCACTGGAACTGTCCTCCATCAAATGCCACCATGCCATTTTTTTTGGTCTTCAAAGTCGGGCACAGGGGCGGTCCTATAGGTAGGCCAAGTAAGCAGTCGCATAGGGCGCCATCTGGGAAGGGGGCGCCATCCTGGCCCTGCCGATGTTCCTCAGGTAGCGCCGCAGCTGCCTGCTTTTGGGCCCCAGCCTTGTGCGCTCTGATGCCGCTTCTGGGCATGCGCGGAGGTTTTCGCACAGGCACAGTAGCTCCGGAGCTGAAGTTGAGCGCAGGAGCAACTGCACATGCGCGAAAACCTCCACGCATGCCCAGTAGCTCCCTTGCGAAGAAGCCTGTAAGCAAAGCACTCCCTATCGGGCAGGCAGGGAGTGCTTCCCCTCTCCCTTTGTCTCCGCCACGCGCACGTTTGCGGGGAAGGAGAAAAGAATCAGTGAAGGAAGTGTAAGTGAAAGAATGAATGAAGGGCTTTCCTCCTCCTCCTCTGTGACCTCTTCTCTCCCTCCTTCCTTTCTTCGGCTCTATTTCTGTTTAGACCTGAGGGGCCTGAAGCTATGAGTAGTTGTGGGAGTTGGAGTCCAAAACACCTAGAGGGAGGGAGGGCCCAAGTTTGCCCAGGCCCCGCTGCCTGTATTCGACCTCATTTGAATATTTTGGCTGTTTTTCTGTTTACATTTACATTGGGATCCTAATTTTGGACTTATGGGAGACTCCTATGAATTATGAGACGGGTGGTAGGTAATATATTCCGATTTTGATGCATTTACATTGCATTTCTTATTGATTATTATACAGTGCTGCTTAATATTGTCATGCAATATAATAAAAATACAATATAACAATAGAATAATGATAGATTTTATATTACAAACAATATTGCAGTATAGTGGTATTGTACAAAATAGTAATATATAATTTATTTTACTTTATTTTGGGTTATTTGAGTTTTATAGAAGTAATGAAAATAGTAGAGGATAATTTTATTTAAATTAATAATTTTATTTATTATTTTATAATAATAATAATAGAATAGAATGTTATATTATAATGTCAATATATTATAATTATATTGTAATGTAGTATAATATAATTACGATATAATATAGTATGAGTATGGTATAATATATTGTATATACATTGATACAATATAATACTACTAATGGTATTGTGATATTATAGTTGTATATTTGTTTTACATGGGGGCAAAATAATGTTGGGGGGTTAAATAATGTTTGCTTACCATTTAAAATTACCTTAGACCGCCCCTGGTCAGGCATGATTCCATATTACCAATTATGGCAGCGAAAGTCTGCTCTGTTTCTCATGTTTTTAATTGTATATAAGACTTTTTTTTTGTTTCTGTAGCATAGAGCAATAAAACAACAACGCGTTCTAGGGTTGTTCTTTTCTCTCTTTTTTTGCTTCCGAGTACTATTACTTATTTTCAGGTACTTGCTTTAGATTGCAAAGGCAAGCTCAATTCACTGTTTGCTGGCACATCTCATTAAGGCTGTTCCCATAGATGCAAAGCCTCAAAAATTACAAGCATGCAATGACCAAAACTAAAACAAATAAATCAAAAAATCCAGAAAAAGGGAAGACATTATCCTACTGCTACTTTTCTGAATTTGTGGCAGAATTTTATCTCTCCTTAGAGATATTCAATTGAATTTTTGCTCAAAAATAATGTGTACATATTTGATATGTCATTTATATGTATCTCAAATGTTTTCCTTTCCAAACAACCTGCTCTTTATCTTACTTTAAGTTCATTTCAGCAAATCCCACTGGAGCATTGCACCACACCCAAATACCTGGGAGTTATTATTTATTTATATTTATTTATTTATTATTCAATCTTATATTCCACTCCTCCCTGCAGGCTCGGGGCGGATCACAACAAGAATAAAATGCACAATAAAAACATACCACAAAATTCGATAAAAACAACAATACATAGCCAGTAAACAACTGATCGACAGATCTTAGCTCTTAGATCGGACACTAATAATAGTAATATGATCCTTAGTGTTTCTTCCTTTTTTCAAACCCAGCTTTGACATTTGATATTTTTCACTCCATATGTGATAAAAGTATTTTCCGTGAAATTTTGAGTATCATTATATTGAATGAGAGTAATGCGATGGTCATAGTTACCGCAAAATTTTATTGGGGATTAAACTGTATATTGCACATTTCCAATGTTTTCTGTTTTTGCACATTTGTTGACCGATTTTAGTTAGAAGTAGAGCTGATTCTGTCTCTAGAGCTTGAAGCAACTCTTTTTATACGCCATCTGTTCCTGGTGATTTATTTCTTCCAAGTATTACGAGTGTAGCTTCCACTTCACTTCATAAAATTGTAGGTTCAACTTCTCTTTTATTTAGTTCTTCAGTGAATTGTCATCTTTTTAGATTGTTTTTGTAACACTAATGACAGTTATTTTGGGGTCCTTTGTGATTCATTTCTTACCAAATTATTTTTAAAAAGTAACTTCTCAGGCTGCAGTTAGTAACAGCGTATCTGGCTCACCAAAAAGCTACTCTGGTTATGGATTCTTTTTTTCAGGGAATGCTTTTTCTTTTGTTTTGCCAGATGTATTCAGTTAACCACTGGCCAAGAGACGGTGTGGGGGAAAATCCTGGATGTTTTGGAGATGCATTTGCACTAGGCTGATGTGATAGGCATTTTTGTTACTATGCATTTTCTGGAGTTTCTGCACATGTCAAAAACCACTGAATATAACTTTACTGGGAAAGCTGAGGCTATCAGGAGATTACATGCCATGATTAAAAAGGATTACAGAATGTGTGATTAAAAGGCACGTATCATAGCACACATATGTATATAGAGCTATATTTGGGGACATAAAAGTGGAGAGCCCAGAGAGAAGGGCGACACAGAAATCCATAATCTAACTAGAGCACGATGATATCTAGATAGATCAGAGTAACCAAAGATGTTTTAGTTTGCGCATTAACCCATTAATTAAAGTTTTGTTAAATAAAAACCAAATAAATTTCTACTAACAGCAGAGTCTGGACATTACCTTGTTATTGCGGGAGATCACAACTTCACAACTATTCTAATAACAATCACAAGGTCTCCTGTTTTGAACTCTCTTGCAGTGTATATGTGAAGTTAGTGTGCAGAAGAGAGTGGGAGCTGGGAGAGAAATATATATATATTGCCCGAAGGTGCAGCATAACTCTTGACTTACATGCATCTCATTTGTAATTTGTTGCATGCTCATCTGATTTAGAGAGATAATTCAAGAGCCTTTTCCAAATGGTGCAGCTGCTTCGTGGGACTAATTTACTAGGAATGCAGGAGAGCCCTGAAATGATTACTTTCAGATTAGTAAATCTCTGAGGGAAAGGTGTGGGAGAGGAAAGGAAAAGATAAAAAAAATTCTACTTCTGAACATCTATAATTTTTTGAAAAGAAAGTTCACAGCAGGCCTGCAACATTCATCTCTGTCCTTGTCAATAGAAAACAGAGGTCAAAGTGGAAAGGTGATGGTACCATATGCCCATAACAGTAAACCAAGTCTAGAGCGCATTCTACAGACTGGAAATGAGAAATAACTTGTGACAGGTCCAAAGTTGTCATGGTGGACATGAACTCCTGAGGAGCTCTAGTACCTGCATGGATATTGAAGTACTTCTAATGCAATGTGGCATTCAAAAGTCAAAAATGTTTCTATCTCAGCTAAAGGGAGATGTTAACTCTAAACTGGAATGTGTCCAGAGGAGGGTGATTGAAATGATCAATGGTCAGGAGAACAAGCCCTATGAGGAGTGGCTTAAAGAGCTGGGCATGTTTAGTCTTCAGAAGAGAAGGCTGAGAGAAGACATGATGGCCATGTATAAATAAGTGAGGGGAAGTCATAGGGAGGAGGGAGCAAGCTTGGTTTCTGCTGCCCTGGAGACTACAATGTGGAACAATGGCTTCAAACTACAGGAAAGGAGATTCCACCTGAACATTATTATTATTATTATTATTTGCAATGATTCAACCCCACCCTTCTCAACCCCAGGGGGGGGGGGACGACTCAGGGTGGCCAACATTAAAAAGAACTTCCTGACTGTGAGAGCTGTTCAGCAGTGGAACTCTCTGCCCCGGTGTGTAGTGGAAGCTCCTAATTTAGAGGCTTTGAAACAGAGGCTGGGTGGCCATCTGTCGGGGGTGCTTTGAATGCAATTTTCCTGCTTTTTGGCAGGGGGCTGGACTGGATGGCCCATGAGCTATCTTCCAACTCAATGATTCTATGATTCTATGATTCAGTTGTAAAACAATATAATCTATTTCAGTACATTATGGGTCAGACTGAAAAGGCATGCCAGCTAATCCAGCCCAAACAAACAAGAACTTGCACAAGTTACTTTTGGGGCTGCTACTCTCAAATGTCCATTGTTTGTCCATGATGGTTTAATTATTCAGAGAGCAGGGGTCTTCAAAGTATATTTTCCAAGCACATCTACACACTAAGAATTTTTTTACCTACCAAGAAGATAGCATGCATTGTGTTCTATCACTGATAAGACTATCTGCTGAAGATTGGAGAACTCGTTGGAGAAGATTGGCTGAGAGTGGAGGAAGAATTGGTCCCCGCTGGGCTTTGTTATGGAACCATCTTATTGCTGTCAAAAAATCTAGAGTGTAGAAATGTGAATAAATCAGGGATGCCTTTGCAACCCACCTAATAAATAATTTTCTGCAGGAATGGATGCAAGTGGTGCTTTCTCTGTCTGTCTTGAAGAAATAAATCAGGGATGGGGGAGGGAAATCAGGATGAGGGGGGAAATCAGGAGTGTTGTTTCATTGCCAATAATCAGGAGCTGCATATGCATCCAACTTTGTATAATTAAGCATTTGTTAGGGGGGAAAGGGGGAAATTGGGTTAAGGAAGGGGAAAGGAAGAACAGCCAAGGAACTCATACTAAAGCTTGAGATTCTTGGTAAAAAAATAAAAATAAAATATGAGCATTGGTCTTGGGTCTCTGTTCTTCAGTCCATTTTCTCCCTGGGAGACAAGAAGAAGAACTGCAATGAATTGATGTTTAGTTTTGAGACTTGTGGCATTTTCCAAGAGGTAGCAGCAGTTAATTGATACTAAACCACCAATTTAGTATATTATCTGGAAAGGAATAAAACAGCTAACTGATGGCTGAAATTCCAAATGCACTTAATACAGATGTGGGACTTTGGGTGCATCCAGATAGCGCCTAAAATGCACAAGTGTCCACATTTTCATCTGGGGCATCCAAAACACGGGGATGTGAGTGTCTCCCTGTCCTCCCAGAATGTTCCAGAAGGGCATCTGTAACAGAAAAAAACATGTGCTCTCTGAGGCGTGTGTGACTCTAATGAGGGCCAAATCAAGTTTTTAAAACCCGATTGGGCCAGCATTAAAGTCCTGTCTGGAACTGCCCTTAGTTCTGATTTAACTGAACAAGCACAGGCTTGTCCCATATATAAACAAACTTTGAGCAGTAGAAAAAAATAAAAGTGGGGCTCCCAACTTAGTGAAGGTTCTCCCTTGCTGACTGCAACAGATGTGAGAAGCAAAGCACTGTTATCAGTGGTTTGTGGTGAGTCTTCCTCATATGATATCCAACACAGGCTCTCCAAAACGGCAGGAATGAACATGCAATCGGGAGGCCAGTAGTCTAGCCAAAGACATGACATGCCAGCAAAGATGCCTGAACTGTGAGTGGGTTCTCTGCTGCCTGGATCTGTGCCCTTCGTTGTGCTGGGCTCTGAAAGTTTAATCAATAAAAGTGTGGTTATTTCATCTCCAACGTTGCCTTTGTTTGTGTCAATGACAGTCCTTTCATCTGAACCCTCCTTATCATTGATAGCTTGGCAAATCACCATTTTATTTGACTTTCGCTCGCCTGCAGAAAGCTGATTTAGAAAAGCACATAAGAAAATCATTACAAACATAATTATGGATCTGCAACACTTGCAACCATTTTTAAGCCATCACTGAAGCTTGTTCCTATACCTGTCCCATTTCCTAGGAAAATAGATCTCCTTTGAATTTTAATGTACTGAAAGGGAGAGGGGAAAAGGCAATCTGACTTTAAATGCAAGAGCAATTTTGAGAAGCGGCTGGAGTGAGGACTGAAATTCTCTAATCCACATGCACCTGATGTTCAAAAGTTACTCTCACAATCTCTAGACTTTGATCAATGAGATACTACCATTTGAAGCAAAGGGAATATCTATTGTGGCTGAAGAATGAGAACATTTATAAATGTGTAAAGCCAAGAGATGTGTTGGACCGACAATTTGGGAAGTCAAAAAGGACTAGTCCTTAAGTGCCTCTTTGTATCAGTGCTCATACTGTGGTGCATTATAGGAACCTAAGAAATTGTGGAGGGAGGAAATGAAAGGTTTTCACCCAAGCAATTTCTTTTTTCCTTTCTCAAAAAAGAATATTTATAGGCTGCTCTGCAATGCAATTGTCTAACATTACGATAATAAAATCATAGTGTTTAAAACACTGAATCTTTTCAAATGTCACGCTAAAACAAGAAACGATAGAGCAATAAAATGTGATTAAACAGCAGCTTATAACTTCATCAGTCGTTTACCTTTTTACTTTTTTCATATTTCACTGAGAAATGGGTGGGGGAGGCACCTCAGTTGTGCTTTTCATACAGGGATTTACAGAGAAATGTACCAGGACAGAATAGAGCTGTTTTCTGGGAACTGTTTATTGGGAGATAGGTCCTGGAGTTGGTCTTGGATGCTATTTTAATGTTCAGCTGGCAGGTATATTTGGGAACAGGAATTACAGATTCTGTTTAGAAATCTGAAAATGCCAAATTCTGGGCACAATGCTCAGTCATTCCCAACTTAAGACAAGATGAGCAACTGATAAAGATCTGCAGCCTAATTTTCTGCTTTAGGACTTTCTGTGAACCACATGGATTGCCCAAAAGTGTAAAAAAAATAAAAACAAAGAAACACGGAAGCCTGTTTCTTGTTTTGAAAAGCAAGTTTTTGTTAGGTTGGTAATTCTGTAATCTGATTAAACAATGAATTCTCATTCTTTAGAGATTCCAAGAAAGCATTTCCTTCCATCTTTCACCCGGAAAGATTAGTCAGTAGACATGTGCATGGATCCATTCCATTTATCCATTTTGTTCGGATGTTCGAAACGCTGAGAGGGCAGCCATTAAAGATTCCCATTTGATTTTTCTTTATTTTCTTGATTCTTTTTATTTAGTGTTACTGACTGGGAGTTCGGAACTTGAGGGATGGTGGGTGTGGTGTGCACACGCACATTAGGGAATTTGGAGACTGAAAGTCACCCTAGTTTCTTTTTCTCCTTCCTATCCTTCAGAAAATACTTCTAAAATAATATTTTTTCATGTCAGGAGTGATTTGAGAAACTGCAAGTCGCTTCTGGTGTGAAAGAATTGACAGTCTGCAAGGACGTTGCCCTGGGGACGTCCAGATGTTTTGAAGTAATATTTTTAGATTAATCTGAAGTTTTATTACTGTATTTGTGTGTTTTATATTGTTGTAAACCGCTCCGAGCTTCTAGAAGGAGCGGTCTAGAAGCTGAAATAATAAATAAATAAATAAATGTTTTACCGTCCTTGTGGGAGGCTTCTTTCATGTCTCCACATGGGGAGCTGAAGCAGACAGAGGAAGCTCATCCGCGCTCTCCCCAGATTCAAACCTGCATCCTTGGTCTTCAGTCCTGCCAGCACAAGGGTTTAACCCACTGCGCCACCAGGGGCTCCTACATAATAATAATTAATAATAGTAAAAGAGAAACCTACCTCTCCGCTAGAGTAGAAAGTAGAAACAGCTTTAAGGATGAAAAACCCCAAGCAGAAAGAAGATTGCAGAAGCAGTAGAGAAAACAGTGGGGATTTTTAAGGTGGTCCAGGGAGATAGCTTTAAGGTCATCACTCTTCCTTCCCTGGGCCTCCTTAAAATGCCTTGAGAGCTGCATGTGGCATGCTGTTGGTGCTAGCGTGTGTGTCTGCCTCTCCTCTAGGGTAGAAACATTAAAGCCAGTCTCCTCCTCTGCAAACAGAAGGTAAAGGATCCAGAAAGCATGCTATCTTAACTCTGATGCTTTTTTAAATAAAATAAAAACCAAGTCTTAATGAAAGATATGGAAGGGGGAGCCTGTGGAAAGTCCCCCTTATAATGGGCTGGATATGGTGCTTTCTTAACCCTGTTGAGACACCCAGGCCCCTTTGAAGGGAAAAAAGGAAAGGCTCCCAGGGGAAAGGTGAGCCTCATAAGTTACCCATGTAACGACTCTCCAACACTCGGTAAGGATCACGCGTAGATTGAAAGCACGGTCCAACACGATTTTATTGCAGGTACGACACATGTGAAGCAAAAGCACCTGCCCGCCACCAAAACACAACTTATATACCCCAACCCCCCCTCCCATCGCCCATGCAATGTCCAGGTAGGGTTGCACCATATCCGGTGATTCAGCATATCCCATAGTCCAAAGGGATGTGACCTCATAGCCCCATGAGTCAGCAGTAAGAGTCCAATTGTCCAATGTCCAGGCTCAGAGGAGTTACATCACTTCCCCTGCAGCCTTGCACACATGTGGAAGTTACCTCACTTCCACATGACTCAGCACAGTCTTATATAACTGGAGCCCAAGGTCACCCAAGAACTAGGCAAAGGTCGATGCAATCTCATGCCAGGCTGGGAGCTTGAACTTCACTCAAGCTCAAGTCTCCCAGTCCTGACATAACGGCCTCCTCCACCACGTCCTCCCCCTGTAAAACAAAACATCATTCAATCCGGTGGATGAAAGGGGCCCACATATTTCTTTAAAAGACCACAATGAAACGTGGGATGAACTTTTCCTAAACTCTTGGGCACCAGAAGGGTATAAGAGACCTTATTCACAGCTTTCTCAATCCTAAAAGGCCCAATATACTTCGGACCCAATTTCTTAGATGGATAGCCCAATTTCAAATTCTGTGTGGACAGCCACACTAAATCCCCTTCATTATACACCTCCCCTTCTCTCCTTTTCCGGTCACCAAACATCTTATACGAACGCTGTGCCTTCCCTAAAGCTTCCGCTACTTCCTTCCATTCCTCCCGGGCTCGTATCTTCCACTCCACTTTCTCCTCCCCTCCCAACTCCAACAGCTGGGGCAAAGGAGCCACCTCCTGACCATAGACTATCTCAAAAGGAGACTTTCCAGTAGATGAATGCACCGAGCTATTGTATGCCACTTCAGCATAGGGCAACAGATCAGACCAATTAGTTTGCTCTTTATTACTAAAAATGCGTAGATAAGCCCCCAACGATTTCTGCGTTCTTTCTACGCCGCCATTACAACAAGGATGATAAGAAGTCGTAAGACGCCTCTGAGCTCCCAACACCTCCAAAAACCGCTCCCAAAACTGAGCCGTAAACTGCACTCCACGATCACTCAAAACTTGTTCCGGGCACCCATGCAACCGGTACACATGCTGCACATACAACTCTGCCAAACGTTCCGCAGAAGGCAACCCCTTCAATGGCACAAAATGGGCCTGCTTCGAGAACATATCCAGCACCGTCCAAATGTACTTATAACCTCGACTCGAAGGCAACTCCCCCACAAAATCAGTGCTGACATGCGCCCACGGCCTCACAGGAGTAACTACCACCTGAATCAACCCCTGCGGCCGCAGAGGGAACTTTATTCCTGGCACACACCTCACAACCTTCCACATATCTTTTCACCTCAGCCCTCATGGCTGGCCACCAATACCGCTTTTTCAAGGCCAGTAGAGTCTTCGTGACTCCCCAATGTCCAGCAGACCTATGATCGTGGTTCAACCTCAGCACCTTTGCTCTCATGCTCTGAGGGACATACACTTTATCTCCCATGATCCACAAACCATTCAACAACTTGCATTCCTTCTCATGGCTTTGCAACCATATATCACCTACATAACCTTTCTGCAACTCTAAACTCCATTCATCCACCATTCCCTCTTCCTTCTTAATCTCATTCGCAGCCTGCGCCCTCGTCTGCACGGCCAGACCCCAATGTTCTCTGGCAAACACCTCCTCCGCCTTATGCATTTCATTCTCACCCACACTCGGATACCGAGACAATGCATCAGCCACCACATTCTCTTTGCCTTTAATATGCTGGAGCCTGAAATCAAACCGAGCAAAAAACTGCGCCCATCTCACCAACTTGGGAGACAACTTCTGGGGATTTCGTAAATATTGAAGGTTCTGATGGTCAGTCATCACAACAAAAGGGAAAGCAGCACCCTCTAAAAATTGCCTCCACGTCTGCAAAGCGTTGCGCACAGCAAACGCCTCTTTCTCCCACACTGGCCACCTTTTCTCATGCTCCCCAAACTTCTTCGAAAAATACGCACACGGCTTCATCCTACCCTGCTCATCCTCCTGCATTAACACTCCACCATACGCCCAAGCAGAAGCGTCACACTGCACCACAAACGGCTTATCCACATCTGGATGCATTAACAACGGCCCATTCGTAAATGCTTCTTTCAACCTCACAAAAGCCTCTTGGCATTCCTTCGTCCACTCCAACCTAGCTCCTGGAGACTTAATCTTCCTGGACTCACCCTTACCCCTAGTCTTCAATAACTCGGTAAGCGGAAGAGTTATCTCTGAAAATCCCGCTATAAAGGTGCGATAAAAATTAGCCAGTCCCAGAAAAGCCTGCAATTGCCTACGGGTCTGCGGAGCCTCCCAGCTCAACACATCATCCACCTTGGCCGGATCCATCGCAACCCCACTCTCGCTAATTCTATATCCCAAAAAATCAATCTGATTTTTACCAAATTCACACTTACTCAATTTTACATACAGACTCGCCTGTCGCAGCCTCTCTAACACCTCCCTTACCAAACGAACATGCTCCTCTCTGGGACGTCACAATCACGATATCATCTAAATAAACAAACACCCCTTATACAAAAGGGGTGCAACACCTCATTGATCAACTGCATGAAAATACCGGGGCCCGGCCAAACCGAATGGCATTACGGCCCATTCAGAGCCCGAGGGGGCAAGAAAAAGCAGTCTTCCACTGATCACTCCTCTTCACTCGCACCATGTGAAACGCGTCAATCAAATCCAGCTTTGTAAAAAACTTTCCACCTCCTAACTGCCCCAACAAATCTTTGATTAATGGCAGAGGGTAACAGTTGGTGGTACTCACAGCATTCAAACCTCTATAATCAATACACATCCGCAAACTACCATCCTTTTTCTCACGAAACAACACTGGCGCTGCAATGGGAGACTCAGACCTCCGAATAAACCCTCTTCTTAAATAGCCATCTATCTGCTCCCTTAACGCTTCCTTCTCTTTCACCGTCATAGCATATATCTTAGGCTTGGGTAGGACAGCCCCTTCCTTAACTTCTATACTACACTGTACGTTGCGGGAGGGGGAGACCCTGAGCTAAAATTGGGTTAAACACATCAACATAATCCCAGTATTCAGCTGGCACCCCTTGCACATCATTCCTAACCCCTCCTTCGCATTAGGAGAACATTGTACCACCCCCGTCTTCCAATTGATCTTGGGATTAACTTGCTCAAGCCACGGTAACCCCAATACCACCTCATGACCTTTAATGGGGGCTACTACAAAATCAATGTCCCCCTCCCAGGGTCCCACCCGACCCTTTAAATCTTTAGTCCCCACAGTGAAAGGGCCCCCCTCAATAGAGGATCCATCTAATTGCGTAAATGTTACAGGTGTATCCAAGGGCTTTGTACTCCCACCCAAATCCCCAATCAACATCGGGGACATAATATTCTCTGAACACCCACAGTCTACTAAAGCTTTTCTTTCCACAATCCCATCTCCTTTAATCAAACCTAATGTACATTGAATATTGGAGCTCACCCCAACACTTTTTCCCTCATCATTGTCCACAAAAGCGGCTTTCGCGGAGGCCACCTTCACCGGCTCCAGTGCCTGCCTTTGTCGGCACTGGGACGCAAAATGACCGGGTTGCGAACAAATAAAGCAAAGGCCTCGTCCCTTCGATGGCCTTTTCACTGGACTGGATCGGTTGTCATTGCCACGACGAGCCTCTCCTCCACGGAATCGCCCCTCCGCAACACCACGACCGGACCCTCTGGACCTCATGGGTTGAAAACGACGCCGTTGCACCTGGGCAAGAATTCCTTCAACACTGCCAGCCAACCGGATCCAGCCATCAACATCTCCAGGATCATCCCGATGTAGACACCACTCCAGGATCTCCTTACGCAGGCCGTCTTTAAATAATTCCAATAGGGTAGCTGGAGACCACTCTGCAACTTTTCCAGCTAACCCCATGAACTCCTCCGCATACTCAGTGACCGACCGGGATCCTTGATTCAAACAACGAAGCGCCTCCTTCGCCTTAATCCGCTCCAATGGATCTCTAAACCGGCTTCGTATTGCCTGTAAGAAGGCACCCACAGACTGCAAACACGGGTCTCGACGATCGTGGCATTGAACGTACCACTCAGCTGCCCTTCCCTTGAACACTGCACCGATGGCCCGTACTCGGCTGCTGTCGCTCGGATAGAGATGACCATAGTCCTCCATATGGTCCTGCACCGCAGCGGCAAAGAAGGCTACTTTGCAGGCTTCTCCTTCAAACTCAACCCGCAATGGTTCCTTCTTCAAACGGGCCCCGAATTCCTGGGAAACCGCTTCCCTTCCATGAGGGACCTCAAGCATGGTAACACCTCTTCCCATTCCGGCTTGAGGTAAAGGCCGCCGCGGACTTCCTCCTGGATGGCCACCATTGATCCTCACTCCCAAAGGAGATCTAGGACGCTCAGCTGATAGTCCGCCATCCATCCAAGAATAATAAGTGAAGTCTCCTCCGCCCGGGGCACTCCACACCGACTCCATCGGCTCTCTACGGGACATGGCTCGGGACATCCTCCTCATAGTCTGTTCCATAGCCTCCAGCTTACATCTCATCACCTCCAACTCCGAGGGAGATGCCGGCTCCGTGGTTTCACTACCACACTTCCTTCTAACTGGCCTGTCCTTCGGCACAGTTTCTCTGGGGCCACGCACTTCTGGATCCGTCCAAACTGCCCAGTCCTTCGGAACAGCTTCTCCGATCCCTCCGGCCCTCCGGACCTCCACCTGAACTGGCCTGTCCTTCGGCACAGTCTCTCTGGTCCCATACTCTTCTGGATCTGCTTGAACTGACCAGTCCTTCGGAACAGCTCCTCCGATCCCTTCATTCCTCCAAACCTCAGCCTGTCTGGAGACAAATCTCTCTCTCCTTCTCCGGGCAACCTCCAGGCTCACCTGAGCTTCCCAGAGTCGCTCCGCTTCCTCAAATTCCTCCTCCTGGGCAACAGCACCTTCCATCATTTCATGGTGATCGTCCAGGCACCCCACTTGGTCGAGAGTGGTCCAATCCCACTCCATAGTGCGCCGGATTTCCTCAGGAGCCGAATCCCATCTATCGATATATTCTTCTCTCCAAGCCAACCTCTCCATTGCTGGGATAGTTGAAAAGGGGCTTTTGCTTCTGTAACGACTCTCCAACACTCGGTAAGGATCACGCGTAGATTGAAAGCACGGTCCAACACGATTTTATTGCAGGTACGACACATGTGAAGCAAAAGCACCTGCCCGCCACCAAAACACAACTTATATACCCCAACCCCCCCTCCCATCGCCCATGCAATGTCCAGGTAGGGTTGCACCATATCCGGTGATTCAGCATATCCCATAGTCCAAAGGGATGTGACCTCATAGCCCCATGAGTCAGCAGTAAGAGTCCAATTGTCCAATGTCCAGGCTCAGAGGAGTTACATCACTTCCCCAGCAGCCATTCACCCAAGGGGTAGGTACCTCCCGTCCACATGACTCCGCACAGGCTTATATAACTGGAGCCCAAGGTCACCCAAGAACTAGGGCAAAGGTCGATGCAATCTCATGCCAGGCTGGGAGCTTGAACTTCACTCAAGCTCAAGTCTCCCAGTCCTGACAGTAGATTTTCATTCAATGCTTTTAAAAATATATGTGATATACAAAGCTAGCAAAACACTGCACTCTGATATGCCTTTTTTCTTAAAGAAATACATTCTTGAGTCAAGTTGTCTCTGCACAGTTTGAACATTTTTCTGATCAGCTGGTGGTCAACTAACTCAGCATTCTGGCTTCTTGTGACATCCAGATGCCATCCAAATTCTTTGACATTTCTTGAATGCAGACATTTCATGTATAAAGTAGAGAGACCACTGAATGGATTGGCCCCACCGGCTTCTATAGGGTTGCAGAGCTACTTCCCTTCCTTAGCTTCTTGTATTTATAGGATTTCTTATCAGGCTAAGAAACACTTTACACCCAGAGACAAAACAGAAATACTCCTGAGAAATGTTGTATTTCTTTGGGCAACTTTTTGGCTCTACTTGACATTTGTAAATATTTCACCCTATGAGGGTGTTCTGGAGTTGTATGGAGCTTGCTGGAGACTTTATACAAGTTTTATCATCAAAGCTCTTCCTTTGTTTAGAATTCCTGATACATCTTGCCTGACGAACTCTCAAATACACTTCAGATTCAATTTTGGGGAAATGCTGGAAGACGCTAACTACAGAGCTAACTGTTTCTCTAGACAACTGGTAAATACTGACTGAAGGCATGGAAACAAGAATTGTTCTTATCATAGTCTTCACTACCCGCAGCATCAGATATCTGTATGAATAAACAACCAAAAAGCAGTAATCCTATCTTTCATTCAAAATATGTCATATAAATGAAAGTTACAAGGCTCATTCATACAACGCAAACTTATTTCAGTGAAAATAATATATACAATTTAATATTATCCTGGAATCTTATATTCCAATGATTTAGAAATAAGATGTGCCTATGAATAAATTTATCTGAATGAATGGATTTTAAAACTCTGAAGCACCAACAGTACTAGTGGAAGCAGTGCTTCAACAACAGTATACAGCCGACCCTCCACATTCATAGGATTCACACTTGCACTTTGGATTATTTGCAAAGTTATACTAGTGCTCCCACCTCTCAAAGTTGGAGCTATTTTTTTTCGTGTCAGGAGCGACTTGAGAAACTGCAAGTCGTTTCTGGTGTGAGAGAATTCAGCATCTGCAAGGATGTTGCTCAGGGGACACCTGAATATTTTGATGTTTTCACAGAATCATAGAGTTGGAAGAGACCTCGTGGATCATCCAATCCACCCCTCTGCCAAGAAGCAGGAAAATCGGGTTCAAGGCACCCCTGACAAATGGCCATCCAGCCTCTGTTTAAAAGCCTTCATAGAAGGAGCCTCCACCACACTTCAGGGCAGAGAGTTCCACTGCTGAACAGCTCTTGCAGTCAGGAAATTCTTCCTAATGTTCAGGTGGAATCTCTTTTTCTGTAGCTTGAAGCCATTGCTCTGCGTCCTAGTCTCTAGGGCAGCAGAAAACAAGTTTGCTCTCTCCTCCCTATAACTTCCCCTCACCATCATTATGGGAAGCTTCTCTCATGTCCCCACATGGGGAGCTGGAGCTGACGGAGGGAGCTCATTCACACTTGCTCCGGATTCGAACCTCTGACCTGTTGATCTTCAGTCCTGCCAGCACAAGGGTTTAACTCACTGCACCACCAGGGGCTCCCATGTGAACATGGGACTGCCATGTGAACATTCACACAGCAGCCCTGTTCTCAGAAGGGAGATGGAGACAAGGGATCTCCACCCATGCTGTGCCCAGATCTTGAAAATCGGGCTGCTGTGTTAACATTCTATTCACATGGCTGTCCCAACTGCGGGAGATGAGGAGGATGGCTGTTTGGGATCTGGGAATTGTACAGGAAAAATAGCTGGGATCTATGGGGTAAGAAACATGGTGGCAACTCATTAGGTCCACATCTTCTCTTTCTATGGACCACATCAGATGGGCAGGGGGAAAGAAGAGGAAAGCACAGAACAGTGGAGAGAACCATCTTATTTATTTTATTTATTTATTTATTATTTGCATTTGTATTCCGCCTCTTCCCGAGGGCTCGTGGCGGGTTACAAGACATACATAGTGATCGGCAGGCAACACTCATGCCGACTCACGAACAAAATAAAACAATGCTATAACCATAAAAATAACAAAAATGATACTAAAAAACATCATTAAAACATTGTTAAAATTACACTAAGTGACAAAAAACGGTAACACAGAGTCATAAGTCGATTGAAATCTTACACTATTCCCTCTTGTCCAGGTCCATTTTTTTGCCATCCTATGCCCTTTCTCTCATGTTTCTCCACTTTGTGTCATTACCCATCTTCTCCAAAGTCCTCTGGGCTCTGTTTCTCCATGCTTCTGAAATGGAGCCTCACAGAATCCCACCAGAAGTTTCCTTCCATCATGTGATGGGCTCTGTGGGATTTCATTTTGGCAGTGTGAAGAAACAGGGAGAAGATGCAGAGAAGACTGAGTTTGATGAGGTCATGGATCTGTTCCTACTCTTCTTCCCTCTGGGACCACAGTGCCCCCCCCCCCCGGAAGTCACATCCCCCCCCCTTCATCTCTTCCTCTAACCACATGAAAGTGGAAGAGCAACTATATATTTGCTTATTTATTTACTTCTTAGTTCTCCCTGCTACATCAAAGCTAGCTATGAATCATAGAATCCTAAAGTTGGAAGAGACCACAAGCACCATCCAATTCATGCATGCCAGAAAACAAATAGTACTCCCAAAATCATGGGCCCAAAATTTGTCCCATTCATTTGTTTTGTGTTTCCATTTTGTTCTTTCCATTCAGATGGCAAAAAAATGAAAAGGCCCTTCCTGTAATGAAAACTGAATTGCAACAAAAGGCAGGTGGGAGCAGATACCAGCTGCAAGTCTGCTTTTTGGATTGATTGCCTGGAGTCTGGCATAGCCTGCAGCTGAGTGCTGAGTATGGAGTCCCAGGTGCATAGGCCCAAAGCCTGCACTTGTGGGCTCAGGCACTTTGGGCCTATAAGTGACCCCCCTCCCCCAAAGAAATGGGCCAAAAGAAAATGGATCTTTTATCTGACCTCCCGATTTCAGGAGGTTCTGACGAAAATGGATCCAGGGGGTCCTCTGAAAGCCTGGAGACAAAACGGATCAAGGTATGTCCCCGAATATACATAACAACCCCCAACAGATGGGAATCCAGCTTCTGTTTGAAAACATCCAGAGAAGGAGACTCCGACAGGCAGCATATTCCACTGTTCATCCCCCAGATATTAATCATGGATAAAACTAATGTCAAAACCATGAGAATTCCCATAACACACACACACAAGCAAATCAAAGAAAGGTTAGGAAGGGGAATTGCCCCCATTTGGCTATTCTTTCTTAGGGTTTCTTGGAGTCCTGTGAAGATGGAACTAGGGCCCCTTCTACACTGCCATATAAAATCCAGATTATCCGCTTTGAACTGGATTATACAGCAGTGCAAACCCATCTAATCCAGTTCAAATCAGATAATGTGGATTATCTGATTTGGTAATCCAAATTATATGGCAATGTAGAAGGGGCCTATGTAAATTTCAACTGATTATGTAAAAGTATGGACCCAGTGTAGAGATAGCCCCATCCTGCATTCTAACCAAATTGTTTGCTCCCTTTGTGGTTGCAAAGTGGCATATGAACAAACAATCAAAATAATTAATTGCAGGAGTGATGATGGGAAGCTATACTGAAGCAAATCACGGTTCTTAGACCAGCAGCAAGGCTATTAAAATCAAGAAGTAAACAAGCAAATGGGAATGTTAGTATAGAATTTGGCAGCTTCTTGAGAAGAGAGGGATGCGGAGAAGGTCCCTAGGCTCTCTCTGGAAAGATGGAAATGAGTGGAGCTATTGTTTCTTTCTGACCCTTTACTTGTGTGGTGTGATTGTAGGATTGCAAAATACATGCAACCTCTTGGTGAAGGGCAATGAAACAAACAACATTCAGGATTGTCTCCAGATACTGCTTGGCTCCAGCTTGGACTAATCTTTGGGGAGCCAGGGAAGAAACTGAGAAGGAACCAATGGCTAGTCAGCCAGGCAGCCTGACCTTCTGCTGGCTAAGCTTTTAAAATTGGCAACAGCTTTGCTTTGTAAGCCCCACATTCTGCCAAGGAACCGTCTCCGAGAATCACAGCAAAAACAACAAGGCAAGGAGAATGGGAAACATAAAGCAAAACTAAACGAAAACAACGCAATAAGAATCTTGGAGGAATACCTCCATTCTTTCTTCATTTTAAATAGAGTCAATTAGAGCCATGGAAGCCTGGGAGGCAGAATGACAAAATCAAAACATTCTTCTTCCTTTCTTGATTAGGAAAGACTATGAAATGTGGGGCGGGAGGAGCGCCCCTCAAAATACAAAGAATGAAAAGGATTTGGTTCTTAATTGCTTGAAACATCAGGGAGAGAAGTGAATAATATACCATGCTTTGTTAACTGTTATCAAACTGAGGGTACACATCAGTGGCACATATGATCAAGTGCTTGCCAGGGGCTTCTCTGCATTTGTGCACACCAAAACAGTGATAGAGGCATGGCTGTTTGTAGAAGGAGAAATCGTGAGGTGCAGGATACACAGGCAATTGGGTTTCCCTTCCGGCCACACTGAATGGGAAGGGTTATTTGCCCACCTTAATGAACCAAGACCAAGTTCTGGGGGCAGAGAACAACATATGGGTGTCCGTCCCTCTCAGCTCCAAGCAGTGGAGCAACAAACATTGGTCCACCCTCCCACCCTACAACAGTGTACCAAGGGATTGCTTTGTGGCCTAGCAGGAATTTCCCCTCTTTAACCGTTTTTATTTTTTATTTTGCCTAATTATACTATTTTTTTTCCACGTCAGGAGTGATTTGAGAAACTGCAAGTTGCTTCCAATGTGAGAGAATTAGCCTTCTGCAAGGACATTGCCCAGGGATGCCCAGATGTTTTGATATTTCACCATCCTAGTGAGAGGCTTCTCTCATGTCCCCACATGGGGAACTGGAACTGACAGACGGAACTCATGTTTAGGTTCCTGGGTAGTTGGCATTAGGTGGAGCCATTAAAATAGGTTGTTTTGCGGCATGTGGGGATACAATTTACATCTCTATGTGCACTCAAGGCACCCATTTTGGTGAAGGCCATTTTGGGAACCTCCACCAGCGAGTTTAACCAAGTTGGGGGTGAACAGAAATGGCCTTGGGGCTGTGCGGGAATGCTAATTCTGGAAGTTTCTCAACTTGGGGTTTGAATACTCCATGTAACTTCCCTAAGCAGTTACCCATGTTACGACTCATGGTGAGTTATGTCTCGCCCAATGTCAGCTGAGGAGTGGGTCTGAGATGGCCACTGCCTCGGCTTACACAACATCAAGTTCAAACCCCTACTTTTAGCTGGTTACAGTTCATGAAGAAAGTTTAAATAGGTAACAATTTGAAACAAGGTGCCCATATTTATCCCAACACAGTTGTCTGGTCTTGCTATTTTATTGATGGGTGTGCAATTGCTAATCCTTTGATGACCCTCTTGGGACCCTTCTCAACCCTCCTATGTTGGAAGGAAAAACTTTATGGGCACCATGCAGTATGTTAACAAACTAGCCTTCTACCTTCACATGTTGGTTTCTATCTTATTGCTGCTACTGAAGAAAGACTAGAGGAGGAACCATCAGTTACTCTATGTTAGAAGTGAGCAAGGTGTAACTAGCTGGGCCTCCTAAGACTCTTCTTGAGGCTACCTTAAAATATTGGCTAGTATCTCAATGGGAATTTATGACACTGTAAACCAGGTTATGATTCTTCAGTTTAGAAATGTGTTATTATGCAATGGTTGTGCCATTGTACAAGCAGAGTGACCACCATTGCCTTTGCACAATTGTCCCAATGTGAAGGAGTGTTGTTGTTTGCGTGTGTATGGGTGATACACCTCCCCCTATATTCAACAAGACACCAACACAAGTAATTGGAGTAAAATATGGCCACAGCTCATTTTATTTATTTCTTTATTTCTTTATTGGGCTTCTATGCTGCCATTCCCAGGAGGCTCGGGGCGGCTCACATAAGCAGGATACAAAACAACATATTAAAAACAGGTTAAAACACAGCAAAGTATAACAACAATCTAAAAACAACAAGATGAAAAGCCTGATGTGGAGAATACAAGCACAACAGGTACAAGGGGATTACAGACATGATGGGCTATGCATAGGCAGAACCTATAGGCCAAAAGCCTGTTGGAATAAATAGGTCTTGCAAGCCCGCCTGAAAGGCAGGAGATCTTGGATGGCGCGCGTTTCAGCTGGGAGGGCGTTCCACAGTGTGGGCGCAATCACAGAAAACGCCCTCCTACGGGTTGCCGTTAGTTTGGCTGACTTCGCAGATGGGATGTCTAGCAGATTGGTACCTTCCGACCGCAGTGATCTCATAGGGCAATATGGGGAGAGATGGTTCCTCAGATACGCTGGCCCCAGGCCATGCAAGGCCTTAAAGGTGAGTACCAACACTTTGAAGGTGATCCGGTGCTCGATTGGAAGCCAGTGCAGATCCTGCAAGGTAGGTGTTACGTGACAACCAGCTGACAGGAGTCGGGCGGCAGTGTTCTGCACCAGCTTGAGCTTCTGGGTCACCGACAGAGGAAGGCCAACGTAGAGTGCGTTACAGTAGTCCAGTCTCGAGATGACCGTGGCTTGGATCACCGTGGCCAGGTCGTTCCGGGATAGATAGGAGGCCAGCCGCCTTGCCTGTCTGAGATGGAAAAAAGCAGATTTACTGACCATGGAGACCTGGGTCTCCATGGTCAATTGGGAGTCCAAGTGAACTCCCAAGCTCTGTACAGAAGGCGATGGGCATAACGCCACACCGTCCAGGGTCGGAAGCTGGACATTCCCATCACCCGGCGACCCAACCACAAGATCTCAGTCTTCGCTGGATTCACCCCCAACCTACTGGCTCGCAGCCATCCAGTAACAGCTCCGAGGCAATGTTGGAAATTATCGGGGACGGATCTGGGTCTGCCCTCCATCCTCAGAATGAGCTGAGTGTCATCGGCGTACTGATGGCACTCCAGCCCAAAACTCCGTACCAGCTGTGCAAGCGGCTGCATGTAGATGTTAAATAACAGAGGGGAGAGAATGGCCCCCTGAGGGACTCCACAAACTAATGGGGAGCCCTCGGAGACCACCTCACCCCTCCTCACTCGCTGAGATCGATGATGGAGGAAGGAGGTCCGCCATTTCTAACTAACTAACTAATTTTATTATTTTATTATTTATGAGTCGCCCTCCACAAATGTGCTCCAGGCGACTTACACAGCTAGGCATCTACAATACTAAAATATTAAAATTTTAAAATATTAAAATGTTAAAATATGGGAAATAGACAGGTTCCAGGTCACTGATTGTCACTTATGAATATGCTCTTCTAAATAGCCATGTCTTAAGTGCCGCCAGAAATGAAGGCAGGTCGAAGATGGCTCTTTGGTCTGGCGGCAGAGAGTTCCACAGGACAGGGGCCACAACGGAAAAAGATCCCTGTCTCGTGGACTCCAAATGAGCCTCTCTCAGACCCGGGACACAGAGAAGGTTCTCGTAGGCTGGCCGTGGTGCTCTCGGATGGATAGATGGTATCAGACGGTCTTTTAGGTATGTAGGACCCTGGCCCCGCAAGGCCTTAAGTGTCAGGGCCTTATAAGGGACTCTGTACTTGACCAGCAACCAGTGTAAATGCTGTAAGGATGGCGTTATGTGACACCTCATAGGAGTTTTCGTGAGGAGCCTGGCGGCAGCATTCTATACAATCTGGAGCTTGCGAGTTACTGACCGAGGTAGACCCACGTATAAAGCGTTGCAATAGTCCAGCCTTGATGTAACCGTTGCATGAATCACCATGGCCAGCGCCTCCATTGGTAGATAGGGTGCCAGTTGCCTCGCTTGACATAGATGGAAGAAGGCCCTTTTGATCGTGGAGGCGATCTGGGCCTCCATCATCATTTTAGAGTCCAGGATGACACCGAGGCACTTCACAGTGGAAGATAGAGTCAGCGGTTCCCCTTCGAAGGGTGGCAGTGGATTGACTAGTTCTGATGGGCGGCCCGGCCATAGAATTTCAGTCTTTGCTGGATTTACCTTCAGTTTTTGGGCCTGCAGCCATCTCGTCACTGCTCCCAGGCACTGGGCAAAGTTGTCAGGCACCGAGGTTGCTCCAGGTTCCAACTTTAGGAGGAGTGGAGTGTCGTCGGCATACTGGTAACATTCCAGCCCAAAGCTCCGGACTAGTCCAGCGAGAGGCCGGACATACTGTAGATATTGAACAGCATAGGTGATAATATGGCGTCTTAGGGTACTCCACACTCAAGGAGAGATTTTTCAGATGTTTGGCCTAGCCATTCTACTCGTTGACTGTGCCCTCGTAAGAACGAGTTGAGCCAAGTTATGGCTGATCCTTGAATTCCCGTGGCAGCTAGTTGTTGAATCAGCAGATCGTGGTCCACCGTATCAAAGGCAGCGGTGAGATCGAGCAGCACCAGAACTACTGAACCTCCCTTGTCTAATTGATGGTGGATGTCATCCGAGATGGCCACTAGAACGGTCTCGGGCCCGTGTCTGGGACGGAAACCTGATTGAAAAGGGTCCAGGCCATCGGAATCCACAAGAAATGTTTGGAGTTGAGTTGCTGCCGCACGTTCGATCAACTTGTTGAGGAACGGGAGGTTTGAGACTGGGCGATAGTTGGCTGGTGTCGCAGGGTCCAAGCTAGGTTTTTTTAAAAAGAGGGCGAACCATGGCTTCTTTTAGAGTGTCCGGGAAGATTCCCTGCTCCAGGGAGTTGTTTATTATGTGCATCAGAGGAACCTGAAGCTCCTCTGAGCAGTCCTTAACCAGCCGGGAAGGACAGGGGTCCGTGGTGCAGGTGGTTGGTCGTGCTGCGGAGAGGATTTTACTGACTGCCTCCAGGTCCAGCGTTTTAAATCGGTTGAATTTCTGGCTAGCTGGAGTATATACTTCTCTCTCATTCACGGCCTCAGACATAGATGGTAGCTCCTGCCGGAGAGCAGTGATCTTCTCTGTGAAGAATGTTCTGAAATTTCTCCGCTGAGACGGCTGGAGTGTCCAGGGTTCTCGGTTGGGAGTTTGCACTGACCAGACTTCGGACAATCTTGAAGATCTGAGCTGGGTGCGATCTCGCAGCAGCTATTTGGGAGGTGTTGTAAGCTTTCTTGGCCTCTTTTATGGCTAACTCGTATATCCTACGGATGTTTTTGAAAGCTAATCTCGATGCCTGGCTAGGTTTCCACTGCCAGGCGCCTTCTAGCTGCTTTCATTTGCGCTTCAGGAGCCGCAGTTCTTCAGTAAACCATGGTGAGCGGAATCTGCGAGGACGGAAGAGGCGTTTTGGGGCTATCCGATCAAGGGCCGTGGACAAGGCTATGTTCCAGCTTTCAACCTGTTCATTGAGGGAACCTCCAGAAATTTCCGAGGACTCAAGAGCCGACGCAAATTTATTGGGGTCCATGTGCCTCTTTTGACGTACTAGTATAGGCTCTGGGTCTACTCTCGGTGGCAATGGAGTCTCGATACCAACTTTCAGGGTGAAATGGTCAGACCAGGGAACCTCCGTTACAGCTTGCGGTGTTATTTGTAGCCCGGTACCAAAAACTAGATCTAGGGTATGGCCAGCCCGGTGTGTGGGGCCAGTTTCCATCAGTGGGAGCCCTAAGATATCCATGGAGTGGATAAGCTCCTTGGCCAAGGGGGAGGTTGTGATCATGTCCGCATGGACATTAAAGTCCCCTAGAACAATGAGTCTCGGCAGTCTTAGTGTCCAGTCCGCAATGATTTCAAGGCTGTCCCCCTCACTCCAGCCATGGCCAGGCGGTGGATCAAAAGATTGTGGTCGACCGTGTCAAACGCTGCCGTGAGGTCCAATAACACGAGCAGTGCAGACCCGCCTTGGTCGAGCTGGCAACGGAGTTGGTCTGTGATGGAGACCAGGACCGTCTCCGTCCCGTGCCCCGAACGGAAGCCGGACTGGAAGTGTTCTAGCCATGTTGCATCATCTAAGAAGGACTGCAACTGCTCCATTGCTGCCCTCTCAACTACCTTCCCCGGGTACGAAAGATTCGACACTGGTCGGTAGTTGGAGGGAACCGCAGGGTCTAATGTCGGTTTTTTCAGCAATGGAGCTACCACCGCCTCTTTTAAGCTCTCTGGAAACACTCCTTGCTCAAGGGAGGTATTATGATGTTCAACAGAGGCCCACGCAAGATCTAACAAGCCAGGAGGGGCATGGGTCGAGGGAGCAGGTGGAAGGCCTGGATGCAGCCACAATCTTATCAACAGCATCTGTGTCCAGTGGCCGAAACCGGTCGAGGGTGGGCCCAGCAGAGGGCCACGGAGTCTCAAGCTCCCTTACTGTATCAACCGTGGCAGGGAGGTCCCGGCGGAGGCTCAGTATCTTGTCTGCGAAGAAACTCTGGAAAGCGCCGGCAGTAAGGGCCTGATCATCGTTTTTTGGGACGGTAGGGACCGTCGTCAAGGACCGAATTACTTTAAACAATTGAGCCGGGCTTGAGTTAGCAGACGCTATCAAGGCGGTGAAGTGGGTGTTTTTTGCCGTCTTGACAGCACGCTCATAAGCTTTTTTAAATAGCTTATAAGCTGATAATGAGGCTCCGTCACGGAATTCCCTCCACACACTCTCCAGCCGTCTCCTTTCCCGCTTCATCGACCTAAGATCTTCGGTGTACCAGGGAGATCGATGCTTGCTGGGTCGGAGAGGACGCCTAGGGGCAATCTCGTCGAGAGCTTTGGATAGTGAGGTGTTCCAGGATTGAACTTGCTCATCGACTGAGACACTGATGAGCTCATCGACTGAGACACTGATAGACTCCAGATCCCTCAGAGCATTCAGGAATCTTTCAGGTTCCATAAGTCTCTTCGGGGGAACCAAAATCTGTTCGGTGCCCTTGCATGGGGGGGGCGTTGCTCTACCCGGATCCTCAGGGCACAGTGGTCCGACCATGGTACCTCTATTACGGAGGCTAGGTCCACTTGGACGCCTGCACTGAAAACCAAGTCGAGCGTGTGACCGGCTGAATGTGTGGGCCCCGAGTTGCAAAGGGAGATGCCAAATGTCGCCATGGTCGAAATTAGGTCCGCGGCTGCTGATGGAACAGAGGCTGTGTTGGCGTGGACATTGAAGTCCCCCAGGACAATCAGCCTAGGGAATCTCAATGCCCACTCCGACACAGTCTCTAGCAGCTGCGCCAGGCTTTCTGCCGGTGTGCTAGGCGCACGGTACACCAGCAGGATGGCCAGCCTCTCCTGGGAATCCCACACTAGGCCGACACTGTCAAGCCCCGAGGTGATTAGTGCAGGGATCGCTCTGAGGTGTAAACCATCACGGGAGAGTATTGCCGCCACCCCCCATCCCCCATTCCTATTTTGGTGCGTGGCAACGTAGCCAGGAGGGACAATTTCATCGAGGCAGATGTTATCACTATCCTGGAGCTGACTTCCGGTCAGGCTAATGGTGGAGAGGGATGCGTTCTGAGGAGGTCCTCAGGAACGAAGCGAGGGAGGTGATCGGGCAGAAGTAGAAAGCCCATCCAGGCCCGGGATAGAGGGCCGTTGGGTCCAGGTCTCAAAAATAGCCTTGGCTAATCGGGCTCCAATCACCTCAAGGGTTCGGAGGGCATCGGCCAGGCAGAAGAGAGACTGAAGGGATCCCCCCAAGCAGGATCTCTAAAAGAGATCGAGCCTCTCCCCAGCAGCCTGGTAACTTTTAAAGCACTGATTGGAGGCTAGCAAGAAAGGAGACTTAAAGACCTAAAGCTCAACAACTGAAAGGAAGAAGAAGCCGCCCGGTGGATTTGTTGGAAGGGAGGTGAGGTGAAGATCACAGACAACACTGAGCCATTGAAAAGGTAATTCTGCCCATTCAACTCCAGCCCACACAAGCAAGCAAACAAAGAGAAGCGGGTGGTGGAAGAGAGGGGAAGAAAGCAGCGGAAAGAGGGGCCCCCATATACATTACCAGGAGAAGCGGGGGAGGTGGAAGAGAGAGGAAGATGGCGTCTGCGTCCCTGAGTGTCTGAAGACCTGATAAGAAGATAAGGGCCCCAGAGGCAGAAAGAAGGAAGTGACGCACCGCAGGGTTGGAAGGAAGAGGTGGAGTCACAAAGGTAAGCTAGAGCAAGGAAAATACAGAGCACACAGCGCAGACCCGAGAGGCAGATTGTGAGTAACGTGTCAAACTAGGACCATAGAACTAGACCCGGAAGTAACCGAAAAAGCACAGAGTCTCCCAAGAAAGTCACCCAGAGATTACAGAAAATACAAAGAAGTAAGGGGACTACTCAACTGAGAGAAGTAGGAGAAATAAGATCGATCTATCAGTAAAGACCCCTTGAGAATGATGCCAACCAGGCGTCAGGACAAAGAAAAGGATAAAAAAGGAGAAGCAATGAGGAGAGGCTCGGGTGCCGGGGAATTCGGGTTTAGAGAACTTCTGGCGGAGATGCAGAACATCAGGAAGATGTTAGAAAGTGGTGATGAAGACAGAAGAAAAATGAAAGAAGACTTAAAGGGCATGAAAGGAGATCTGCGAGATGACTTAAAAGAGCTTAAAGGGGAACTGAAAGGAGAGTTAAAAGAGGTAAAGAAAGAAATGACCACGATGAACAGAGGGATTATTGAGTTGAAAGAGGAAGTCTCTGTATTAAAGAAAGAAAATGATGACACCAAGATCAAAACGAAAAGAAACCTGGAAAGGATCAAAGAGCTTGAAGATAAAAACCAGGCCATGGAATAAAGGCAAATACACATTGAAATAGCCCAGAGAGAACATCAATTACGCTTTCGCGGAATAGTGGAGGAAGAAGCTGAAAGAATTTGTGATATAATAATTGCAATTTCGGTGAAAATCCTGGGCAAACAAGAAGCGTGGATGGAAAGCAACGTGGACCGGGTTTATAGAATCAACTCAAGATATACTAAGCGAAATGAACTGCCACGTGATACCCAATTATTCCCTAAAATCGACCAGAGATGAAATCCTAAAATGGCAATACAGAAGACAAGGCCACGAATCATATAAATGAAAGAAGGTGATCATCCTGAAAGAAATCCCCATCGAAGTTATGGAAAGAAGAAAAAACTATTATTTCATCACTGACATCCTAAAAAAAAACCATCCGATACAGATGGGAGAAGGTGGAAGGAATAATGGTGACCTTTAAAGGAAAAAAATACTGGCTTACGTCAGTGGACAAAGCTACTGAATTCCTAAAAAAAAATACGGAGAGATCCTAAATGAGGAAGACCACAACGAGCCAGAAAGTAGGCCGGGCCAAAAAACACCAAGGAAGTCCCCAGTTCCACTAGATGAGCCCAACACCGAAGAGGAGGATGAAGAAGGGGAAGAAGCCGGAGAGGAGGAGGAAGTAGTATCAGAGAAGGACCCCAACGAGGAACTGTGTGCAGAAAAAACCTAGAAGAAGAACCAACGCCTGTAGTAAAGTAAATGTTGTTAAAATATTTAAACTGGAATGTTAACAAGATGAACAACGCCGTGAAACGGAAACGGGTCTTTTCTTATTGTAAAAAAAGGAATGTTAGTATAACAGCATTACAAGAAACACATATAAAGAGTTCTGAGATCCACTACCTAAAAAATGAGAAACTAGGCAAAGTCTTTGTGGCCTCGGCCGGAAAAAAGAGGAGGGGGGTTGCCCTATACGCAGATAAAGCCCTAAGCCCAAAAATGATACTTCAGGGTAGTGAGGGAAGATATGTAGCCATCTCGATAACTGTGGAAAAAGAAACTATCTTAATATGCAATATTTATGCTCCAAATGATGTTAAATCAAATTTTTTTGTGGAACTACAAAACAAACTCAATGAACAAACATATGATAGTTGTATAATTCTGGGTGACTTTAATGGGGTGGTAGACCCAAAGATTGACAAAAAACCCAGGAGGGAAGGGGACTAAGAGCCAAAATGTAAGGCTACCGAAAAGTTTTTTTGACTTGCAAGAGGGACTGGGCTTAAAAGATATTTGGAGGGAGATTCATCCCAATGAAAAAGATTTCACCTTCTTTTCTAATAGACACCTGTCGTGGTCCCAAATTGATTATATATTTTCTTCAGAGAATACACTCCCAAGAGTAAAAAAAATAAAAATATTACCACGATATATCTCAGATCACAACGCAATGGAGATGGAGTTCTATGGGCGCAGGACCGAATTTAGTTGGAAATATCCATATTATCTAATGCAAGATAAAAACCTGAGAATGGAGTCTAAAAAAATATTAAAGGAATTCTTCGAAATAAACAGTAGAAATAATACTAACTGGAATCTAATATGGGATACCAGCAAAGCGTTTATGAGAGGGATATGTATGAAATTCCAAGCCCATAAGAGAAAACAACGCCCAAAAAATCTAAACGAAATCAAAGCTAAAATAGATCTTGTTGAAAAAACACTTAAAAACAAACCCAAAGACACCAAGGCTAGAAATGAATTTAACATATTAAGAAAACAAATGGATTTTTACGAATTGGAAAAAATATGCAATAATCTAAAGTATGTTAAGCAAAAACATTTCAAACAGGCCAACAAAGCGGGGAAACTCTTAGCCTGGCAGCTAAAGGAAAAAAGGGGAAAAAAACACAATATCAAAATTGGTGATAAATCAAAGGGAAATACTTACAGATGAGGAAATAAGAAAGACATTTGAAATCTTCTTTTCCGAACTATATGAAAGAGATAATATAAACAATGCAGAGGTAGAAGAATATATTGGAGCTAGGAAAATTAAAAAAATAGAAGATGGGGAAAGGGAAAAGCTGAATCAAAAGATAACCAGGGAGGAAATCAAGCTCGCAATAAGGAACGCCAAAACTGGAAAATTGGCAGGACTGGATGGGTTTACCTCTGAATACTATAAGGATTTCGGAGAAGAAATAATAGATACACTGGAGAAACTCTTCAACGAGGTTTTGGAAACAGGCTCCGTCCCAGAGTCATGGAAGGACTCATACATAACATAAGAACATAAGAAGAGCCATGCTGAATCGGGCCTCAGCCCATCTAGTCCAGCATTCTGTGTCACACAGTGGCCCACTAGTCGTACACAGGGATCTCTAGCAGAAAGGAGGGCAAAACCCTCACCTGCTCCCAACCCCCCACAACCAGTACCCGGGAAAATCCTGCCTGTCTCCATCAACACAGAGGTGGCACTTGGATGTCCATTTCAGTAACTACTGATTCCCTTGGTATCCATGAATCTGTCTAATCCTGCCTTGAAGCTGTCCAGGCTGACAGCTGTCACAACCTCCTCTGGAAGTGAGTTCCATAACCCAATGACCCTCTGGGTAAAGAAATATTTCCCTTTATTAGTCCTAACTTTCCTACCTTGGAGCTTTAGGGAGTGCCCCCTAGTCCTAGTGTTGTGTGACAGAGAAAATATTTTTTCTTTATTCACCTTTTCTATCCCATGCATGATTTTATACAATTCGATCAAGTCACCTCTTAAACGCCGTCTTTCAAGGCTGAAAAGACCAAGGCGTTGCAACCTGATTTCATAAGGGAGCTGCTCCATCCCTTGGATCATTTTTGTTGCCCTTCTTTGTACCTTTTCCAGTTCCGTTATATCCTTCTTGAGGTGCGGTGACCAGAATTGTACACAGTACTCCAGATGTGGCCTCACCATAGATTTGTAGAGAGGCAATACAACATTTGCCGACCTATTTTCCATTCCCTTCCTGATCATGCCAAGCATAGAATTTGCTTTTTTCACTGCTGCAGCGCACTGGGTTGACATCTTCATTGAGCTGTCCACCAAAACCCCAAGATCCCTTTCCTGGTTTGTCTCAGAAAGCTTTGATCCCATCAGTTGATAAGTGTATTTGGGGTTCTTTGCCCCGATGTGCATGACTTTACACTTGTTTAGGTTAAAATGCATTTGCCACTTTGTTGCCCATTCACTCAATTTCGAGAGATCTTTCTGGAGCTCTTTACAGTCAGTTTCATTTTTAACTACCCTGAACAGTTTAGTGTCATCTGCAAACTTTGCTGCCGCGGTGGCAAGAGACAAAAAAGGGGTGAGTGGAAAAGAGGGAGCAACCGCCGTGCTAGCAGCCGAGGGACCATGGGCAGGAGGGAAAGGAGGGAGGAGGAGGCCTCACCTTGGAAACGTGGAGCCGACGCCATCTCTCTCTCATCGACACGCCCGTCTTCTCCCTGAGCGAAAGCCGGAAGGGGAGGAGCCTAGGAGCGAAGATCCCGCAAGAAGAAGAAAGCGACCTCGCGAGACGAACCCATCATCACGAGAGTTGGTGCGGGAACTTGGGGAAAAAATGCGCCGAGAGGAGAAAAAAGAGAGAAAGAGAGAAAGAGATTGTCACGGTACCAAAGGCAACCAGAGCAACGCAGAACGGAGCGGGCCCAAGAAAGGAACATACAACATCAGGGAGAGAAAGGCGCCAGAATCAAGGTAAGCTAACGGGGACCCCCAGCAGAAAGAAGGAAGGAAGGTGCTTAGAAGACAAAAGAAGCAAGCGGACCATGCAATCCGCCAGATCCAAGGGCAACCTCACATCTAAGACACAGGGCAGAAGAAACTCACAGTCTGAGGAGTCAGGCTTTAAAGAGATTTTATATGAGATGAGAAGCATTGCCCAAAAACAAGACAGACAACACCAAGAACTACAGGCTGAGATACAGAATCTGAGAAAGGACACAAAGGATATAAAACAGGACTTAAAAATACTCAAGGATGATCTGGACAAAGTAAAGCAGGACAATCAGAAACTTACAAAATTACAAGCGAAACTGGAAAATAAAGTGGACAAGATAGACTCGATCAATCAAAAGGTACAACAACAGGTGGAGCTCATGGAAAACAGAGCACTCGAATACCAATTACGAATAAGGAACCTGAAAGAAGCTAAGAATGAAATTCTGAAGCTGACCGTAATAGATATAATAGCTGACCTTACAGAAACCGAACCAGCCATCGTTGGCAACAATGTGGACAGGATGTATAGAATTAATACGGAATACTCTAAAAAGAACAATACGCCCAATGATGTAATAGTTACTTTCGCTCGAAAAAGTTTCAGAGATGAAATATTACAGAGATGTGCCAAGAGAACAATTTACTACAGAGACAAAAAAATAATATTTATGAAGGAAGTATCACAGCAAAGCATATTCAACCGCAGGAAATACAACTTCCTGACCGAAGAATTAAAAAAAGAGAGGAATACGTTATAGATGGGAAAGAATAGAAGGCTTGACCATCACGCTCAAAAAGATCAGGTATTGGCTGAATACAGTGGAAAAGGCAAGAGCCTTTTTTGAGAACCACCTCCAGAGAGGGGGACCGCCAAGACAAGAGAGGAGACAGAAGCAGGAAGAATTCCTGATAAGATTTTATTTATTTATTTATTTATTTATTATTCGGGCTTCTATGCCGCCGACTCCCTGAGGCTTGCGGCGGCTTACAGGAGCCGAAGGGCACAGTAAAATACAGGCAATAAGCAGTTAAAAACAATTAAAAACAACAGCAGTACAGTAATTAATAACACAGTTAAAACAATGAACAGCACATCATCCTCAGAAGAACGAATAGATGGCGGGGCATGGGCAGGACTTACTCACCAAAGGCCTGCTTAAACAGGTATGTTTTACAGGCCCGTCTAAATGGGAGCAAGTCCTTCATAGCCTGAGTTCCGGCCGGATCAAGATCAAGAAGAGAGGAAGACAGAGAACAAAGGTATAAAAAAGGAGCAAAGAAGGACACAGACAGAGAATCAGAGGAGGAGGAAGGAGAGCTAGAGGAGGAGGACAACGCTAACGAGCTAGAAGAAATAGACTCTCCAGGAATAACCCTACAAAGGAACCTTAAGAGATTACGGAAATTCTCGCCAGAGAATTACCAACTCACAACCATTCAAGACCAGAACCCAACAGAAGAACTGAACACGCAATTGGAACTCCAGGATGACCTCCCTTAAAGTCTTCTCATGCAACGTGAACGGCTTAAACTCTCCGAACAAACGGAAAAGAATAATAGATGATATAAAGAAAAAGAACTATGGGGTGGTAGCATTACAAGAAACCCATATCTCCAGCCGGCACACCAGACTGTTAGAACAACCCAAACTGGGCAAGGTATATTACTTGGTGGGGGAGAAAAAAAATGTGGAGTGGTAACATATGTAAACCAGAAATATACGTCAAGCTTAGCTTTTAAAGATATGTGTGGGAGAGTTTTGGGGTTTTTTTGTGGAAATAAACAATCAAAAGATATTATGCTGCAACATTTACTGTCCGAATGGCCCAAAAATAAGGTTCATAACCAAACTTAGAAAACAAATTGATAAACAAGTGTATGACGAATTGCTGATAATAGGGGATTTTAATGGGGCAACAAACGCAAACATGGACAAAACACACAAAGTAATGGGAAACCACAATGCCCCTAAAAAGAGTGGCCAACTCCCCCAACAATTTTTTAAAACACTAGAGGAACTTAACCTAATAGATGCTTGAAGGAATCACAACGGGACCATGAGGGATTACACCTTCTACTCAGGGAGGCATAAGGTATGGAGTCGCATAGACATGGCCTGGACCACCAAAGCATTGTCAATAAAAATAAATAAAA